>JASPKZ010004219.1:100000-442500 GCA_030220185.1 Diploptera punctata | reverse complement strand
TTTCATATATTAGATAAGAAGAAAAATGCGCACAAATTGTACATGTATTGATTAGTCACTTATCAGTGAAAAAGTTAATCATTGATATTTTTCTATTCCTGCTGATTAGGATATGGTATCTATCACAGATATTGTCACACAGAACAGACGAACACTTATCGTCTGCCTCGTGGAATGATTTATTTGCACATATTTTATGGTGATATTCGTGAATTGCTACGGATGTCACGAAATGGCGTAGGTGTTGGTTTGTGCCTGTCCAAGTCCGGGAATCACACAGATTTAAAGAGAGATCAGGGCTCGTATGGTTTAGGTTGGGAGCATGCAAATTTCTAAAAATTACCGACGATAACGATATGCGATTGTGTCCAATATGCGGGAGCTTTCAAGTCAAAATACATATATTAGGAAAAAGTAATGATTTGGAATATCGGAGGCGTCAGTTGATGCCGGAAAAATTTCTAAATTCAATTCGTGATGAATTGGCGTGCTACGAGTTAATGGTAAACCCAAAAAAAGAAAAATAGATAAACGTTGATACATTTCTGGACATGACGCGGAATATAAGAACGACACTAATTCGAGGATAAATAAATATGTAAGCAAAATGTAATATTATTAATATCACTGGTCAACATAATTTTTGTCTCATGAGTACCAATAGTTGTAGGCCTACTTAATGCAGTTTTTGTCGTGTTTTCAAATATATATTCGGAATTTCTCCATCGCTCACAGTTTTTTTTATTTCAATTTCAATTAATGGATTTAAATATCTCTTTAATAAACGTTTTTTCGTCCATTTGTCCGTTGTAAAATAAAACCAAATGAGCTAACTCAGGAGATTTCAGCTATGGAAAAGAGATTTCAAGACAAATGGAATCCTAATATGCTGGCCGATTTTTGTTGGACCATCAAGAGGGATGCTCCACTGGCGAAATTTATCAGAAAATCGTAATTTCTTACTTTCTAGGCGAGTCCGAATGTTCGAATATTGTGTAGTTACGAATGTAGAAAATATTAAAGTGTTTGAAATTATAAATTCCTGTATCTCGGAAACCTTGCGTGATGGAGAAAAACCGATATCATATTTGAATTCAGGAGAAAATATACTATCAGAATCACATATTTTTCTTTCTGAGACAAAGAAAAAAGTATATTTTTTGTTGCACAGTGCATTTAATAACCATACCTAGCTTATTTTATGTGAAATGTAATCGTATTGTCATTGATTTTTTGTTTAATTTATATTAGGCCTATTACTGAACATGAATTTATCGGTAGGGACTGTCAATAGCACGTACGGCTTCCTGCTCGTGCGATCCATATTAGTAAATTACATTGTATGTACCTTAGTTTTAGTCTAATAAAGTCCTACTACAACAACTACTACTACTACAAACCTTGTAGTGTAGACAAGGAACAATACATGTTAAATTACTCTGAGCAACAAAAAATAAACTTTTTTTGTCTCAGAAAGAAAAATATGTGATTCTGATAGTATTTTTTCTCCTGAATTCAATATGATATCGGTTTGTCTCCATCACGCAAAGTTTCCGAGAGACAGGAATTTGTAATTTCAAACACTTTAATATTTTATACATTCGTAACTACACAATATTAGAACATTCGGACTCATCTAGAAAGTAATAAATTGCGATTTTCTGCTATATTTCGCCTGTGGAGCATCCTTCTTGATGGTCGAACAATAATCGGCCAGTATATTAGGATTCCATTTGCCTTGATATCTCTTTTCCATAGCTGAAATCTCCTGAGTTAGCTCGTTTGGTTTTATTTTACAATGGACAAATGGACGAAAAAACGTTTATTAAAAACTTAATTATTTAAATTCATTAATTGAAATTGAAAATAAACTGTGGGTGATGGAGAAATTCGGAATACATATTTGAAAATACGATAAAAACTGCATTAAGTACAACTATGGTACTCATGAGACAAAAATCATGTTGACCAGTGTAATTAGGACCTTATTCCTCCTGTAAAATTGAAGGTTATTAACGTAGGTGGGATCAAATCTAGGCCATCGAAGTACACTAAATTTCCACAAATATATTAAAGTTTTCCATTAAGAATGATTTCTTTATTAGTAGCTAGCTATTCCAACAAACATATATGGCTTTCTATTCTTAAAACATATGGGTAGAAAGTACTGAAAGATAAATTGAATGCAATTTATCAAGACACCTACTATGTTTCGACGAGAGTAATGACGTTCATTTGTTATCGAGAACAGACTAGTGGGAAAAAGAAGTAATTTTTCTGTATTTGGGCTGAGCATGTAATATGGCCTACTCGCTCTTCATAGCACTGACCTTGGAAACATGGGATCATAACATACACTTAAAAGGACTTCAAATGCAGTCAATTGACTGACGCTCTAGCAACTTGCTCTCGGAAAGATACACAATCTAATCTATAACGGTTGCAGGCCATTCTGCCTAAGGGCAAATGGTCTAATGTTAAATATTAAACAAAATTGTTTCGACAATGAAAATCAGGATTTAGTCATGAAAGCCATTCATTATACACTATTTGTTTTAATTTTTTTATGATTATAAGTAACTAGCTCACTAGCATTATCAAACCCGTAGGTTCATGAGCGCGCGGATATAATCTCTCCATACATCCCTATTCTGAGAACATATTTTGTAATCATCCCCCATATACTTTCTTCAATCGTGATTAATATTATTCTTCTACTTCATTCTTGGTTTACCAACTGGGCGTTTTCCCTCTGGTTTTCCTACGTTTTCTCTCGGGTTTCCCTACAAAGTTTCCATGTCCCTCTTTCATTCCCTATTCGTGCCACATGTCCTGCACATCGCGATTTACGAGATTTAACTGTTCTTATTAGGTTATATGTGATATCCCATAAATATCACGTAGCTCTGTGTTATGAAGTCTTCTCCATTCGCCTCTCTGTTCACCTCTCTTTGGTAAAAAAAATTCCCTAACAAGGGAACTGTCAACCATTGCGTGCCGAAACCTACTTTGAAATTTCTTTGAGAGAGGCGTTGTGATGTACTAAGGCCGTGTCAAAAAAAAATGTTTTTTTAACAGCAAGGCACTAAGATTCAGCGCTAAATATCTCATTTAAACTACAGGGAGGCAATACAAGTCCTGAATAGGTAGATTGGATAATCCTCGCTATATATAGTCCGCGCCGCATCCCACCTCACTCGACTTTCGTTCTTATTCAAGCAGGGAGGCCATCTGCTCCATACACTGGATTGCCATTGCTGGATTATGGCTGCTAACTCCGCAGATAATTTTTTTTTTGGTACAGTTTTGGTACATCATAACGCTTCTCTGAGATAAATTTCAATGTAAGTTTCGCCATGCAATGGTTGACAGTTCCCTTGTAAGAACTTTATTCTCAAATACTCGTAATCTTTTCTCCTCTCTTACAGTAAGATTACATGTATCACATCCATATAAATGATAATAGACATTTAAAATAATTAGATATTATTTTACCTCTAGATATATTCACAATGAACCCATATTAGGTGTTCATGTCAATATTTACCAATAAAAGGGGCAGTTGGTCCAGGAGGTAAAATTCAGAGAACATATTTGTGGATTAAAGACCTGGGAATTAAGGGTATATTAACATAAATATAAAAATAATGATAAAAATTGTCGACTGAATAAATCAATAACTTAGTATAAAACATAAATGGGTTAAAAAAATTAATGGAAAAATTACTATTAACATTGTAGTATACCGTAAGAATTAAAAAATCATTCCCATATCTTCGAATTATTCCCGAATTTCTTATGAAAGATGGGAAATTATTTTAAAATCGACACTACTACTCAACATTTTTTTATCTCACACGACTCCTTGCAAGACGATCTTAAAACTCTGTAAGTGCCGGTATGTTTAAAAGTTTAATTTTGTAGAATGTCATTTATTACGTCCAGACATTATGGAACCTAAGTGTTATATGGATATTGTTTAAATACATTAAGAATGATTCTGGAATAGTTTCAATCCATGCATATGTTTCATGCTTTCTCGTATAATGAACCGGGGGGGGGGACAAAATAATGACTTTCCCTGGTGACAGATTACTAAAATGTGATATCTTTCTATCTGTAACAAGTAAGCTTATGATATTTACTGACAGAGGTTTTCTAATATGTTTATAGTCTTACCTCGTCCTCATATGTTCACAGATAGAAATGCATTATATAATGGAAATAGACAGCTAATGACACATGAGGGAACTTTTGAAGAAGTGGTTGAATTTAAATAACTAAGAAGCTATAAAAACATTATGCAAAGGATCTATTTCGAAAATAAAAATTGGAAATCATATAACAGAGGGATTTACTATTACAAAATGTTTAAGGCAGGGTTGCAGTTTTTCTCCAACTCTATTCAAAATTTATCTTGAAAGAGTACTAAGAGACTGGAGGGAAAAAAAGTCAAAAAATGGGCATACCTATCCAAAACACACATGTATATTCACTCAATTTTGCAGATGAGGTATTAATAGCACAGGACCACGATGACATAGTATATATGGCAAAAGAACTAAAAGAAGAATACGAAAAATGGGGGCTTTATACAAACTAAATATCTGTGTATAGGAGAAGAAATGGAAAATATAAATTTCAACAATGGAGAAGAACTAAAACCTAGTAATGGATGCACTTATGTAGGAACAATATTAGACTATTCAGGCGATAACACAGTGGAAATTAAAAATAGAATCGCAGAAACAAAACAAGCAATAAATTCTTTAAACTCTGTTTCGAGGAGCAAAAAATAGAAAATTACAAATATATCAAACCATAATTTAGAGCGTTTTAACATATGGTGCTGAAGTCTGGCAAATTCCTACCAGGGAAATGAAAACAATTTTAAGTACAGAAATGGATGTTTTAAGAAAATCAGCTGGAAAATCTAGAATGGATAGAATACGAAATAAATAAATAAGGGGAGTTATGGGTGTACAAGAGGAGCCGGATATCATAGACATTATAGAAAAGAAAATATTACATAGGTATGGCTATGTCAAAAGAATGCCAGAGCAAAGATTGCCTAAAATTATTATGGAATGGATCCCAATGGAAAGGAGGAAGAGAGGATAGAAGGGGTACAAGCGGCTATAAATATCAGAGGATTGGAGGAAGATCAATGGATGGACAGAGAGGAAGGGCGTTTAGTTTCCGGAAGACGGCGGCAGCTGCCATGATACCGGATGATGATGATGACGAAGAACAATAATCACAAATAGGAATGAGATGCATAAAATAATTAAACATATACTCAATTTTGGAAATTATATTTATATATTACTGGGACTCTAGTCGTTCCAACTCCTTTTAAAAAACGTTAAACTGAAAATATATAAAACTGTTATTTGAACCGGTATAATTGGAGGGCTCTTTTGATTGTAAAAATAAAGTAATATGTTCTAGTAAACAAGTAATTCACGACAGCGGCGTTTTTAGTTATTTGAGGGCGTCTGAAGTTAGAGAAATAACTTAAGTTTATTGCATGGTCATATGTTATGTATTTTGGAGGACAAGTTTTATTGCGGTCTTAGACGTTACGCAAATCCTCAAGGTTGATACGGTTAGGAGGGATGAAAGATAGGTTTATTGCTTTTAAGAAACTTCAAACTAAAAAAAAAATAATGTAGCCTCCAAAAACATAGCAGGCAGCTAGAGAGATTATTGACCTCGAATAACTTGGAAATGAATATAGTCCTGTAAAAGTTCACGCCCCTAAATCTAGTAGGCCTATATCGACTTGCACATGTAGCCTATAGAGGTGTGTCAAAAGATTTATTTTATCCAATGAAAATTTTGTCAAAAGATTTATTTTATCCAATGAAAATTTTGTATAAAAATTGTAATGGCGACGGAAAAATAAGTCAAATCCCACGACTTTCTTAAATATTAATATAAAATGTTATGTAAGTTAAAAATCAAGTGAGTGGAGCGAGTGCTCCCCGATAGTCAAGCAAGTGGGGCGAGCGCCCTCCTATCCGTAGACCATACAGAGTAAGAGGGACAAGTGCTCCCCGATAGTCAAAGTGCGTGGAGTGAGTGTTCCCATTAAGAGGGACGTATAAAAGAAGATCCGCGATAAGCATTATAAAATTTGAGTCGTGGTTTTGACCGTTCCTTAGCCAATTTGTAAGGGCAAAGTGTATAATTTTCTATTGAGAGAAAAGATAATTAATAAAATTCTTCTGTCACGTCACCTAAAATTAGTTTGATCACTATTTGCCTTAAATAGTTCCTTATCTATCACCGGTTAAAATCATAAGTTCAGCCCGATCCTGAAGATACTCTCACTAATTCCCGGTACAAATGTCGCGCCAACGATGTGGCCTGAACAGTACTGAACAATAGATTTCAAGTGCCGTGTGATAGATGAACAGTGACCAAATTGAACGTGGAAATCAGGTGACCGCTGATCATCGACGCCAGCAACGGAGCTCCAACATAAAATAAGAGGAAAGGAGAATTAGCTGCCGATGCCAGACTACGAGGAGCAAATGCAGGAAAGAAACCGGAGGTAGAACCGATCAACAGAAGACGGCGACTCTGAAGACGTCAAAGTGCGTAAGTCAACTAAATGAATAATTAAATGAAGAAAAATAATTAATTAATCAAAGTAAAGGGAAATAAAACGTGTTTAATATAGAGAGAGAATGAATGTCTTTTAGTGAGGGTGTATATGTAATTAACCAGGGATAAATTTAGTTGGTTTTCCTCTATGAAGTATAAGTTATTAGAGTAGCCTATATGATAAATAAGAATTTATTTGTTGGGAATGATAAGTACATGTGGTTTTTTTTTTCTTAAAAAAAAATAATAATTAAAGATAGTGAGCTGCTTGATTGTATAGGAAAGTAGTACGGTATTGTAGTCTACATGTAAGAGTAGATTGAAAATTGAAAGCAGGTTAAAAAAAAAAATATGGAGGAAAACAGGGAACTTAGAATACATGCAAAAGCAGGTAATGGAGATGAGAATAATTCTAAGAGTGATCTAATGAATATGCTCAGTACAATTACTAAAGAAATACAAAATCTAAAGACAGAAATTTATACATTCAGAACGGAGAATAGAGGGAACTTTGAAAATTTTGGATCCAGGAGGATTAACAAATTTAGAGCAGAAACAGATGATATAATTAAATCATTAAGATCAGAGAAAATCGGGGGAAGTACAAAACACCATTAAGGATGATATTACAGAAAAAGAGCCATTGAATGATACATGTACACCTGGAGCCCGCGAAAAAGAAGAAATGATCGTAACTGTAGAGGACGCGGTAAATAATCATTTTGATAAAGTACCGAAAGTCATTGAGAGACAACTGAATGATAATAACGCCCTAATAAATAAGGGAATGGAAAGGTTAATTAATGAAAAATTAGATTCCGGTGGACAAAGTAAAGAAATGAACCACGTAAGTGATTTTGTAGAAGGAAACAATGCTTCTTGTTCTGATAATATGTATGGTGAAAGTGAAGTAACTGAAGTGGCAGCGACTCCAAATATCGCTGGCAATTCGGTTGCGAAAAATGAAATTGAATTTGAATCAGAAAATGTAGAGGATGCTGAACACATTCTTAACCCCCAGAAGGCGTTAAAACCTAGCGAATTGAATGAAAATAGAGCGCACCGTAGGGTAATACAATTGCAATATATACAAAGAAGTAATTATAGGGTAATTAAGTCCCATGGTATGAAATTCAAAGTGGACAAGAAGGCAGAAGCCTTGTTCGAAAGAAAGTGCATTAACCAGAAAATGAGAAAGGAAGGAATGGGTGATAAGAAATACTCAAAGAAAGCTAAATACATGACCTATTCAAAGGGAAAATATAAAGTCAGTGGAATCTGTAGAAAATTAAATCGCAAAGTAAATATAAGGTTGATAGGGAGAAAAGTCTTGACTGTAGGAGATAGGTACACCCCATTTAATCCAGGTGTGATTACTAAAAAAAAAATGTGGAATGCAAGTATGGGTTGTGTGATATGTTTTGAGAATGTGTGTCAAATGATATCGTGTGATTCAGTGATTTCAGTGGGACGAATCAAACAAGTGCAAATGAAAGAGAAATATAATAAAATAAAAAAAAAATTGCATTTTTTCGAAATTTCGTGTGCATCGAAATATCCTTCATATTAAATTTTAAATAATATATTTCTATAAACAAACTCCAGAACCATTCAAAGCGATACAAATAAGACTGTGAATATGGACACCACTACAATTGCTGTATAAAAAAATGTATGATTTATGAGTGTTATTCATTTTAAATTTTGTTCTTCACATGTGTAAAAAAGTAAGAATTTATGTCAATACTTTTTCTTTTATAGGTATATGATTAAGGTAAGTTGCCAATAGTTGCAGGTAAAATGAAATAAAGAATTTTAAAGTCGACTAGGATACACGTATCTTGTCCAAAATAAAAAAAAAAAAATTACATGTGCAAGAAGTTCAATTTACTACGGTTAATGGGCAAAGTGGACACTGAAATAAAATAAAAATTTACGTATAAATTGTTTATTTTATTTCAGAAGGCAATATGAACCGGTATAATTGGAGGGCTCTTTTGATTGTAAAAATAAAGTAATATGTTCTAGTAAACAAGTAATTCACGACAGCGGCGTTTTTAGTTATTTGAGGGCGTCTGAAGTTAGAGAAATAACTTAAGTTTATTGCATGGTCATATGTTATGTATTTTGGAGGACAAGTTTTATTGCGGTCTTAGACGTTACGCAAATCCTCAAGGTTGATACGGTTAGGAGGGATGAAAGATAGGTTTATTGCTTTTAAGAAACTTCAAACTAAAAAAAAAATAATGTAGCCTCCAAAAACATAGCAGGCAGCTAGAGAGATTATTGACCTCGAATAACTTGGAAATGAATATAGTCCTGTAAAAG
The DNA here is from genome assembly GCA_030220185.1 of Diploptera punctata. Classification (NCBI taxonomy): domain Eukaryota; kingdom Metazoa; phylum Arthropoda; class Insecta; order Blattodea; family Blaberidae; genus Diploptera; species Diploptera punctata. Next base: position 433,560 of record JASPKZ010004219.1, on the reverse strand, counting down.
TTCACGCCCCTAAATCTAGTAGGCCTATATCGACTTGCACATGTAGCCTATAGAGGTGTGTCAAAAGATTTATTTTATCCAATGAAAATTTTGTCAAAAGATTTATTTTATCCAATGAAAATTTTGTATAAAAATTGTAATGGCGACGGAAAAATAAGTCAAATCCACGACTTTCTTAAATATTTAATATAAAATGTTATGTAAGTTAAAAATCAAGTGAGTGGAGCGAGTGCTCCCCGATAGTCAAGCAAGTGGGGCGAGCGCCCTATCCGTAGACCATACAGAGTAAGAGGGACAAGTGCTCCCCGATAGTCAAAGTGCGTGGAGTGAGTGTTCCCATTAAGAGGGACGTATAAAAGAAGATCCGCGATAAGCATTATAAAATTTGAGTCGTGGTTTTGACCGTTCCTTAGCCAATTTGTAAGGGCAAAGTGTATAATTTTCTATTGAGAGAAAAGATAATTAATAAAATTCTTCTGTCACGTCACCTAAAATTAGTTTGATCACTATTTGCCTTAAATAGTTCCTTATCTATCACCGGTTAAAATCATAAGTTCAGCCCGATCCTGAAGATACTCTCACTAATTCCCGGTACATATTCTACCAGTTATATTATATGGGTGCGAAACATGGACTCTTATTTTAAGAGAGGAAAGGAGATTACAAGTATTTGAGAATAAAGTTCTTAGGCAAATTTTTGGACCAAAGAGAGATGAACAGACGAGTGAATGGAGAAGACTACATAACAGTGAGCTACATGGTCTATATAGGAAGACATATATATAATAAGAACAGTTAAGTCTCTTAGACAAAGATGGGACGAATGAGGAATGAAAGAGGTGCATGGAAGCAACTTTTAGGAAAACTAGACAGAAAACTCCCAGTTGGTAGACCAAGAATGAGATGGGAGAATAACATTAACCATGATTTGAGGGAAGTAGATCATACAGAGGATTATTGGAAATATTAGCTCAGGGTAAGGATGTATGGACAGCTTATGTCCGCGCGGCCATGAGTCTACCGGGTTCGATAGTGAGTTAGTTAGTTACCTCGTCCTAATTAAATGCATACCTATACAGTTTAGACAAATTAGCATATTCTGGGATCAAGCATTATCGCAGATTATGATGCCATATCTTCTTTTGAATATTTTTTTAAATAAAGGTCACCAGAAAATTGCGCTTATAGGAATTTCCTTTTGGGCCGAAATTTCAGAAATTTTAAAACAAATATAGCCTAAATTAGAGGTCATAATATTTTTCATCGAACTAGTTAGTCAGGCAGTAGCATTCGAGACGGACTTGTATTCGGTGAGAAGAATTTCAAATAGAGAAGGATTTCAAATGGAGAAGAATTTAAAATAGGGAAGGATTTCAAATAGAGGAGGATTTCAAATAGAGAAGAATTTCAAATAGGGAAGGATTTCAGATCGAGATTATTTTCAAATAGAGAAGGGAATTAAAATTGAGAATATTTTTAAATAGAGAAAGAATTCAAATTGAGAAGAATATCAAATAAAGAAGAAATTGTGTCTGCTTCTGTGCTGCCTAAGTAGCACAATTGGTCGGTGCGTCGAAGCGTAAAACATAAGATATTGGGTAAAATCCCTGTTCAGGCAGATTTTTTTTTATCTTTAGTTGCATTATTGGGTACAATCAACCTGATGTAAGCTCTTTGTTTTTGCATTTACAATTTTGAAAATAAGTTCTCAGTTTACACACATAAAGGTGTTGTCCTGTGACCTTCCTGTATCGCATCAACTCAAGGGATCCCATTATAATATAAAGAAGGTGTACGGTAAGATAAAATTGGTTCTTAGAATAAGTACAAAAGCTTATTAATTTTGGATTCCTGTAGTTATCATGACCTTTACAAAGACAAAAGATGCGTTCCTGGAAGTTTGATGTTGGGGGTTCAAGTCTAACTCGTTTAATACACGTGATCATTACATTCTTTATTAAACCAGTCAGTTGGACGAGGTCGTGACTTGAACGAGAACGGGCGATTTATGCGTTTATAAGTTCATTACAAACAATATGGTTTTCACCAGGGCAGATCAGGGGTATAAAGTTTAAAACCTGTATCACGTAGTTAAGATTTTTACTGCAAGCCGGTCTTTAATATCTAAATTCAAAACTGGTCGTGAACAGCGTGACAAATTTTGTTCAGAGATCTCTTATTTCACGCATGCGATTCTTTAATGTGAATAAATTAAACAAGGGAACTCTCAACCATTGCATGCCGAAACCTACATTGAATTTTTTTTTTCTCCAGAGAAGCGTTGTGATGTACCAAAGCCGCGATAAAAAAAATCAGCCGCTTTTAACAATCCCAATCTGCTAACAATCCCTCTTCATAGTACTTCATCTTATTCTACCTCTTTCACAGTAGCCTCAGCCCGTTACTGGAATTCCCTCCCTCAAGATATCGGGCGTACAGCACACTTGACACTTATAAACCACGCTTAAAAAATTACGTGTTGCTATATAATACTTTTTCACGAGAACTAAATTTATTCTATGTCATTAATCGTTTTTTTTCTCATTTTTCTATCTTGTCCATTTTATATTTCATTCGTTAAATCTAGAGTAAATCAAAATATTTTGTAATTAATAACTATATTGTAGACATACCATATAATATTTATGTTTATTGTAATTTGCATGTAAAAATTATGTTTGTATTTTTTTTTCTCTCCTGATTGAGTGATAGACAAGGCTTTAACTATTATTTTTTTATTTACGAATATCCCACAATACAGAGTTTCTCCTTCAACCTGAAGTCACCAGAGGTTCCTGTCTAAAGCATCTTCTTCCCTCAAATCTCTAGCTTCCATACTCCTCTTCACTCCATCCATCCATCGTTCTCTAGACCTGCCTCTTCTACTTCTTCCATTAGCTTTCCAGTTAAGGATCTTTTTGGTATTATTATTATTATTATTATTATTATTATTATTATTATTATTATTATTATTATTATTAGTATTAGTATTATTATTATTATTATTACTGGTTTTTATAGGAAGTCAGATATAATGAGAAAAGTTAAGTCTCGTAGACCGCGATGGGAAGAACATGTGGCACGAATGGGGAATGAAAGACGTACATGGAAGCTTCTTGTAGGAAAACCAGAGGGAAAACGCCCAGTTGATAGACGAAGAATGAGATGGGAGAATAACATTAACCATGTTTTGAGGAAGTAGATTATACAGGGAATGATTGGAAAACATTAGCTCAGGATAGGGATGTAAGGATTGCTTATATCCGTGCGGCCATGAACATGCGGGTTCGATAGTGCCAATGAGTTAGTTACAGTAGTTAGTTATTATATTATTATTATTAACAATATTATTAAAATAAAGTTATTTTTATGAACTGAAAGATACTAAAATCCAGCGCTAAATATTTAATTAAAGTACAAGGAAGTAACACAACTTCTCACTTGATGGATTATATAACCCTCACTATATGCTGTCCGCGGAGCACTCGCCTCACTCCACGCCGCTCTTAGTCTAGCAGCGACGTCTAACTGCCACGTACAGCCGGTTGCCATTGTTGGATTCTGGTTTCGATCTATTTGTTTTGCAGTTAAAAACGGTCGATCATTTATTGTACACGATCTTGGTACATCACAACGCGTCTGTGAGAAATTTCAAGGTATGTTTCGGCATGTGTTGGTTGAAGCTCCCTTGTAAGACACGGAACCCAAATTTTTGCTTCTCTTCCAAAGGAACTCGTTTACTCAGAACTTAATTTTAAGAACAAAAAAGCTAGAGCCCTCAAAAATTAAATCATAAATTGAAACAAGATTCGATTCTTCTTATTTAAAATACTTTAATTCAAACGACTAACTATTGGAAATATTTTTATTTATTGCTTATGATTAAACTATTAGAAATATTGAATACACTAATGATCTTTTTGGTGATAAAATGGTGAAATATACAGTCAATATGCCTAATTCGCCAATTAATAATTACAATAGTCAACATGTTTCAACAGTGAAGCTGTGATTTTCAGGACAATATTTAATCTTGAAAATGACAGCTTCGCTGTTGAAACGATGTTGAATATGTTTATTATTAATTGGTGAATATTTTATGATAGAAAAATATATCAGATTTAATAATCTGAAGATGGGACGATAAAAATGCATCATTTTAATATTAAAAACATAATTTTAAAAATTCTCAAAATTCGAAAAAAAAAAAAAAAAAAAAAAACCTCACCCAGGACCCTGTCCCGACCGGGAATCGAACCCGGGCTCGCTGCGTGACAAGACATCAGGCTACTTCGAGACCACAGCGGTGGACATGGAAAAATATCGATTTTAAAGAAAAGCATTTGACACCGAACTTTTACTAAAACGTTTTTTGTGTTCCACCTGAGGAACACGTACTTAAAATCTGCGCAATTATATTACTTCCATACTGTATAGATTAACTTCAAAGGTCACATGCATTTATAAATTTAGGTTTTATCTAGTTCGTGTATTTATATTACTGGGTTTGTCTACTCTTTTGTGTAGAATTTCTAAATTTTTACGCTTATTTCAGATAGTTTTAAATCCAAGGTTACGCGAGTCTGGAAACTTTGGTTAGCCTATTATATATGGTGTATATCTATTGTATATAATGGTGCATTCTTGTACAAATTCACGGATATAATTTCAATCATATAATAGAACTGTGATCGTGATGAAGTAAATTCAACCTGAATTTACGTTAACGACTGACAAAAACCAGGTTGGTCGGTACCGCGCGTTTGAATACAGGACCTCTCGAATACGAGTTTCAATTGGTAAGATCAGAGTCAACTTGGTCAGTGTCTTTTTTATGTCTTTTCCCCCTCATTTTTTTAACTATCTTTTTCACTGTGCTATCTGTATACGTAAATATAATCAATTGTAGTTTAACATAATTATGAAGAAAATTTTCTGCCTGATACGAAAATTTAATGCAAGATCTCCAGCTTTCCGCGCTAGTGTCTACAATTGAGCACAAATCCTGAAGCAAGCTCAAATTCCTCTCTATTACTCAAGTCCTATTAAGTAGAGAAGCTGTGTTCACAATAATTTATTGGATCCTCTTCAAATACGTGATTTCATTATTATGAAGTTTTGCAATTACATTCGGTAATTAAGATGTTTAAATGAAAATAAATACTTCCAGGCCAGCTGTCTGTTGCCTATAATTAACATAACTAAAGAGACAATTTTGCACCTGAACTGGGTATATTATCTCTGCGATACAGGGATTTGCTGATTATAAAATAATGTCACGTGGAAGCTGATGTTTAATTCTAGGAGTTACAAACTTGGCAGAAGTGTTCGATAACGGTAATATATTTCGTATTTTACTTTTATATATCATTTCTAACAGTAAATTCTCATTGCTTGAATGTATGAAAATAAAAAAGAACATTAAATATGAAAGTAATTAGGATTATATCGTATATTATTAGTAACAGGGTATAACTGTAGAGAAGCAATGCTCATTTGAATATCTCGTGCCGTTTACAGCTCATTTCATATGTGGATTGAGGAGTTCAGATGCAAACCTAACAACTATTCCATATAACGCACTTGCTTTATTGAAAAACTAGATCGTATCGTTAATTTACATCGTGTTTTCTTTTTTTAAATTTCTTACTCTTATTTTACTTCTTTTCTTCTTTTATGTTTTAATATTAGTTATTCAGAACTACACTTCCTTATGTCCAGAGACTTCTGTCAAATTACACTAATGACTCTGGGCAAGATGATTTTTGTCTCATGAGTACCAATAGTTGTATTTAATGCAGTTTTTCTATCGTGTTCTCAAATATGTATTCGGAATTTCTCCATCACCCACAGTTTTTTTTATTTCAATTGAAATTAATGGATTTAAATAATTTTTAATGAACTTTTTCGTCAATTTGTCCATTGTAAAATAAAACCAAATGAGCTAACTCAGGAGATTTCAGCTATGGAAAAGAGATATCATGGTAAATAGAATCCTAATATGCTGGCCGATTATTGTTGGATCATCAAGAGGGATGCTCCACAGGCGAAATATAGCAGAAAATCGTCATTTCTTACTTTCTAGGTGAGTCCGAATGTTCGAATATTGTGTAGTTACGAATGTAGAAAATATTAAGAGTATTTGAATTTATAAATTCCTGTCTCTCGGAAACCTTGCGTGATGGAGAAAACCCGATATCATATTTGAATTCAGAAGGAAAAAATACTATCAGAATCACATGTTTTTTCATTTTGAGACAAAAAAAAAAGTTTATTTTTTGTTGCTCAGTGTAACAGAAAGGTGTTGGAAATAATATTAAATTCGTTACACGACATCTCTGAAAACCAAAGGTGACTGTAGTAGTTGTCGCTGGCTAGAAAATTACAGAAGAGTAAGTCACTTACTTTGACACAATTTCTCAACCTATACTTACTTACTCACTGGCACTATCGAACCCGTAGGTTCATGGCCGCGCGGACATGAGCTCTCCATACATCCCTATCCTGAGTCAACGCTTTCCAATCATTCCCTGTATAATATACTTCCCTCAAATCATTGTTAATATTATTCTCCCACCTCATTCTTGGTCTACCAACTGGGGCGTTTTCCCTCTGGCTTTCCTACAAGAACCTTCCATGCAAGTCTTTCATACGTGCAACATGTCCTGCCCATCGCAGTCTACGAGACTTAACTGTTCTTATTATATCTGGCTTCCTATAAATACCATGTAGTTCATTGTTATGTAGTCTTCTCCATTCGCCTGTCTTTTCATCTCTCTTTGGTCCAAAAATGTTCCTAAGTACTTTATTCTCAAAGACTTGTAATCTCCTTTCATCCCTTAAAGTAAGAGTCCATGTTTCGCATCCATATAATACAACTGGTAGAATAATAGTTTTATATATTTTCAGTTTAACGTTTTTTGAAAGGAGTTGGGACATCAAGAGTCTCTGCAATGCATAATAGCACGCATTTCCAGAATTGAGCCCATGTTTAATTTCTTTGTGCATCTCATTCCTATTTGTGATTACTGTTCCTGGGTATTTGAATTCAGCCACTTCCTCAAAATTTCCCTCTTTTGTCATTAGCTGTCCATTTCCATTATATAATGTATTTCCATGTGTGACCATATATTTAGTTTTATTGATATTTACTTCCAGTCCCAATTTCTTAGTGTTACTCAGTAGTGTATGCGTGTTGTCCTTTAGTATCTCCTCGCTATCGGCCAGTAGCACTACATCATCAGCATAAACTACCAGCTTATTAATACCATTCAGTTGTAAGCCTTCCTCATTCTCTAAAGATTTAATTGCATGCTCTAGTACAAAATTAAATAGTAGAGGAGATAGTGCATCTCCTTGCTTCAACCCATTCTGGATTTCAAAAGTGTCCGAAAACTGTTTGCCTACACGCACCCTACTCTTTGTGCCATTTGACACATTCGTATAAGTCTAACTAACTTTTTAGGAATTCCGAACTCCAGCAGGATACTATATAACTTCTCCCTCTTAATTGAATCATATGCTTTTTTGAAGTCTACGTATAGTTGATGTACAGTACCATTACATTCCCATTTCTTTTCTAAAATCTGTCTTATATTAAAAATCTGATCCGTTGTAGACCTGTTCCTTCTAAATGCACATTGATGATCTCCTAGAATGTCATCAATATATGGAGTAAGTTTGCTTACTAATATATTTGTTAGAATTTTGTACGAAGTTGAAAGTAATGAGATGTCCCTGTAGTTGTTGCAATCAGTTTTATCTCCTTTCTTATAAATTGGTACGATAATTGATTCTTTCCATTCATCTGGAAGAGCTTCTTTTTCCCAAATCATACTAAGCAACCAGCGTATCTTGTCCATCAATTTTTCTCCCCCTGATTTTATCAGATCTGCTGGGATCTCATCTGAACCTGATGCTTTACACATCTTCAATTTTTCAATCGCCATTTCAACCTCTAATGCACTTGGTTCTGTGACTAGCATTTCTGCTGTCTGTAAATTATCCTCCTCAACCTATATCAATAGTTATAATAAAACGTAAAATATACAGTCAATATACCCAATTCACCAATTAATAATTACAAGAGTCAACATGATTCAACAGAGAAGCTGTCATTTTCAAGGTTAAATATTGACTGCAGTCAATATTTAGTGAATATTTAGTTTTGAAAATGACAGCTTCGCTATTGAAATATGTCGAGCCATTTAATTATTAATTGGTCAATTGGGTATATTGACTGTATATTTTAAGATTTTATCACCAATAGGATCATTCGTGTATTAAATAGTTATTAATTTGTAATCACCAGGCTGAGTAGTTTCCGAAATTGATGGTGGTCAACCATTGTTCGGCCGCGGCGGGCTACTTGATTTGTTCCTTGCCTCTGGTCCCGCGGGTTCAAACTCGTTTGGAGTAGATGGATTTTTTTTAGGTTGGAAAGTACTGCATTCATTGTCAAATAATTTTTGCAGGGGATGAAGATGATATGAAATATATGATAAATAAACTAATGGAAGAATATAAAAAATGGGAACTGAATATAAATTTACAGAAGACAGAATATATGTGTTTGGGAAAGGATGTGGATGATCTCATAATCGAAACAGGGAAAATAAAAAAAAATGTGATTTTTTTAAATATCTGGGTCAATAATTACAAGTTTCAGATGTACAGACTAAAATTTCAATGGCAAAAAATGCAACTAAAACATTACATGGAATAATTTGGAACAAAAATATCACAAAGGAAACTAAAATGAAAATTTATAAATTTATAATACAGAATATTTTGTCATATGGAAGTGAAACTTGGTCTTTGACGGAAGTACAAAAAAAATACAATTAGAACAGTTGAATTAGATTATTTTAGAAGAAGCTTCCAAAAACAAGACAGGATAAAATAAGAAATGAATTCCTTTGGAGAGAAATGAATGTCACCACATCGGTTGTTAAGAGGATTGAAAATCAAACGCTTAAATGGCATGGCCATGTACAAAGAATGGAGAATGAAAGATGGCCAAAAAATATATACCAATAGTCACCCGTTGGAAGAAATAAACGTGGCAGACCAAGATGGAAATGAAAAACCTACGTCAGAACTATAATGGATGACAGGAATTTGGAAGAGGGAAATTGGAATGAAATTGTAGATGTATGTAGAATGACAAGTGACTGAGTAAAAGAGAAGGCCTCGTCTCAATAAAACTTCGAAAATAAAACTTTTATTATTATTATTATTATTATTATTATTATTATTATTATTATTATTATTATTATTATTATTATTATTATTATTATTAGGGTAACAGAGTGGTATCCTTGAAAGAGGTAGTCCATTCCAGGGAGTAGGCGCCCCTGTCCTTTTGTGAGCTCCAGGTCCCACTCGCCCAGTGGGTAGTACCTGGGTAGGTCCCCGTCCACAGGGTTACGTGGGGAGAAGAGAAGTCCCCAAAGGCGTAGTGAAGGCAACTTCTCTAGGAGACGAACACTCCGAAATTGCAGTTCCCTGTCCTCCAGGAAGAGGGCTTTGGCTGGAGGCTGGTAACATCTACTAGTAAAAAATAACTTGCTCATAAACTTCAGCAGAAGAAAAACCGGATAATTAAATTTTTGAGATCTGTTAAAGGGTGCACTATGGAAGACAGAATCAAGAACACAGAAATAAGACAGGAACTTGAAATATTTGCAATAACTGATAAAATAGATACATATAGACAAAAATGGAAGCAACACATAGACAGAATGAATGAAGATAGATATCCAAAACAAATAACAAAATACAAACCTAAAGGCACCCGAGATGTGGGCAGACCTAGAAAGAGATGGGCTGAAGTCGGAACGGGTCAACAGACCTAATCCATGAATGCAGATTATGATTATTATTAAAGCGGTTTTCGTGTCATCTTTTATGATTATTATTAAAGCGGTTTTCGTGTCATCTTTTCATAGGTCGACCAAGTGATCGTTTCCCATTTGGACAGTAGTTCATTATTATTATTATTATTATTATTATTATTATTATTATTATTATTATTATTATTATTATTATTATCATTATTATTATCATCATCATCATCAGGTTGTGATTTCTCAGGATCCAGATTAGAGATAGAATATACAAAAATGGGGATTACAGATAAATTATAATAAAACAGAATACCTTTCATTGGATACAACAGATAAGCTAAAATGTAATTTAGGAAGAATACGTAATGTTAAAAATTTTAAATATTTAGGATCTATTTTAGATAAAAGTGAGAATTCAACTACAGAAATTGAAAGAAGAATAACTGATGGAAAAAGAATCATTGGTTTGTTGAATTCAGTGCTTTGGAATAAATATATACAGAAAGAAGAAAACTATATTTGAAGTTCTGTTACAAAGGATTTTATTATATAGGTGCGAAACCTGGACAGTAAGTAGAAAACAAGCCGACAAGCTGTTAGCAGCAGAAATGGATTTTTTGGAGGCGATCGACAAGAATTTCAAGAAGGGATAACGTCAGGACAATATAATAAGGGAATTTATGAAGGTTAAAAAAAAACATTAGAAAAAAGAAGAAAAACGTTTGAAATGGTATTGACACCTCATAAGAATGGAAGAGGAGAGAATACCAAAGAAGATCCTTAATTGGAAAGCTAATGGAAGAAGTGGAAGAGGCAGACCTAGAGAACGTTGGACAGATGGAGTGAAGAGAAGTACGGAAGCTAGAGATTTGAGGAAAGAATATGCTTTAGACAATGGGCTCTTGCTTTAAGAGACGAAAGAAGATTAAAATTTTGGACCAAAAAGAGATGAACAGACAGGTGAATGGAGAAAACTACATAATAGTGAGCCACATAATATGTATAGAAAGCCAGATATAATTAGCACAGTTAAGTCTCTTAGACTGCGATGGGCGGGACATGTGGCACGTACGGGGGTTGAAAGAGGTGCATGGAAACTTCTTGTAGGAAAACCAGCTGTAAACCAAGAATGAGGTGGGAGAGTAACATTATCCAGGATTTGAGGGGGATGATTATAAAATATTAGGTCATGATAGGGATGTATGGAGAGCTTATGTCCGCGCGGCCATGAACCTATGGGTTCGATAGAGCCAGTGAGTTAGTTAGTTAGACGCTTTAGATAGGAACCTCTGGCCTCAAATCACTTTGGGTTGAAGGAGAAACACTGTATTATGGAATATTCCTAATAAAATATTATTATTATTTATTATCATCATTATTATTATTATTATTATTATTATTATTATTATTATTATTATTATTATTATTATTATTGTTATTATTATTATAAAAATTAAAAAGAATAGTCAAAAATTTAAAAAAAAAAAAAAAAAAAAAGAATAATACAGACAAAGAAAGTTATTGGACGTTGAAGAAAAAACACATAAACAAATTATTAGCCACAGAAATGGACTTTTTAAGAAGATCGGCAAGAATATCAAAATTAGACAAAATAAGAAATAATACAATAAGAGAAATTATGAATGTAGAAAAGGGTATTGTACAAGAAATTGATGAAATCCAACCAAGATGGTATGGGCATATAATGAAAAGAAGGGACACAGAAACAAAGAAGTACTGAAATGGATAGGCCTACCTCCTGGAAAAGGGAAACGTGGTAGACCAAAGCCAATGTGGATAAGGGAAATTCAAGACAACATGAAGAAGAGAAATATGACAGAGGCAGACACGCAAGACCGGGAAGTGTGCAAAAAATTTATATTTTGATTGAGGATACCTGTGTAAATAACAAAAAACAATCCTGAAATAAATAAATTATTATTATTATCATTATTACTATCACCATTAGTATCATCATTATCATCATCATTCTTATTATTATTGCTATTAATATTATATTATTTACACCCTGCGTATGACGGTGTGTGTATAGAAGAAAATGTTAACAAGTATCTCAACAATCAGACATTACAATGACAAATACATGCTCATAATTAAGAGCTGGGATATAAAATAAAGGTACAATAGCAACTGTCAGCCTGTGATTGGAAGAGTATTTAGTTTCACATGGCTGTTAGACAATACAAACAGAATGACTCATAATGTAAAGAGAGAAATAAATAAAAATGTTAAGACTTATCCTGCATTCGAATTCAATATTTATCCTTTTCTGTCGTCTATTTGAAACCAGATGTGAAAAATTTTTCCAAAAACACGTATCCATATTGAAGTTCAATATACCTTAGAAGGGAAAGCTAGCAAAGAACTGTCATAAAAGGAATTCCACATTGCATCCAGTACTGCAAACAAAAAGACATTACTTGTTTGCTTGTTTTCGAATTCTGGAGCTGTTTTCCATTGTCTGTGGCTTAACTGGATAGTAATAGCGTTCCTTTCTTTACCAAGCAAGCCGCAATGTCTCTTTCTTTTAAATACGTCAATGATCTCTTAGAAACTGTAACTTCTTTCCAAGAGATTCAAAATCTTACGACTACAATTCGTGAATTTTGATGAGCTATAACGTGCATCTTGTTTATATTTTATTATCCTCGATTTTATTTCTTAATTTTACAAAACAATTTTAAAATCTCCGTGAGTTAGAGGGAGTTCGGGTAATGTGGACCCTTCGGTTTGAGTTGGCCCTGTTAATATCTTCTTTAATTTGTGCTGCCTTCGAACAGAAACTATTTTAACTTCTTCCCCTCATCAACTTTGACGTGTTCAAGCCAGTTTCTTTGATTCTGTGGGAAGAAGGGTTTAATTGTGATTTTTATGAAAACGGCCATTTTAAAAGTTTTTAAGTTAAGAAAAAATGCTTAATTTCTGCTATTGAATATTATAAATATTGAAAAATCTCCTAAATATGTATTATTATGTAGATGTTGTTTTAATATACTGACGGATTTGGTTTGATATTATGTGACATGCCTGCTGTATAAAATAAATAAACAATGAAATTCGGTTATTGTGGACCCCCACAATATTTTTATTGTTTTAAATATTTAACAACAACCTTAATGGTGATTAATAATGTATTTTTTTAATTGCTATGATATACGGTACATATTTTCGCGAAGTGATCTTAACTCCTTGCTTTTTTCTCGTAGATTTCTGATTTTGAGGTCAACCTTATATTCGATTTTTTTTTTTTACTTTCATACACCTTGAATTTGGGGTTCAAACCCGGCCGCATTTGATGGATGTCTTTAGGATGGAAAAATCCATGGAGCAAGTCCTCCGGGAGGGACTTTAAGCCGTAGGTCCCGAGTCTGAAGATTTTCAGATTCGTAAAAGATCCTTAAGCCTGAATAAAGAAACCTCTAAGCAAAATTTACCGATCTCAAATATCCTAGTATTGTATAGCTTGCTTAACTTGGCATAGAGAGAGAGAGAGAGAGAAAGAAAGAGAGAGAGAGAGAGAAAGAAAGAGAGAGAGAGAGAGAGAAAGAGAGAGAGGGAGAAAGAGAGAGAGAGAAAGAGAGAGAGAGGAAAGAGAGAGAGGAAGAGAGAGAGACAGAGAGAGAGAGAGACAGAGACAGAGAGAGAGACAGAGACAGAGAGAGACAGAGACAGAGAGAGAGAGAGAGAGAGAGATGGAGATACAAGGGTAGATCGTTGACCACTTTAGTCTAGATACAAAAGAAAGAACCCACACTGTTGTCAATTTTCCTCTTCCCACTTTCCTCTATTAACATCTGGTGAAGAAAAACCGCCAACACTGGTGCGAGGAAGAGAGATGAGTACAGCTGTCTCTTTCTACAAATTTCTCGTAAAGTTAAACCAGAGGGGACTATAGTACCTTGGTTGCCTGCTAGATGTCTCATTGAGCCGGTGTGTTGACTGCAAGCCACTCATGACATATTTGAGCAAATAAGGTAACTAAGATGAACTTGGTCTATTAACTCCTTACAAAGGAGAAGCTATGGCTCAACAATGGGCTACGTCATTGATCAATCAAATCATCTTACATTCGGATATATATGGTAATTGTACAACCCTGTTGATTGCAAAAAAAAAAAAAAGAGGTGATAGGTATGTTATAATGCTGATTTTTAATAGCATAAGAATTAATGACAAGGCCTCTACCAGCATAATTCTCTTAATTTACTGCCCCTACCCATGCAAATCAGTCAAAGCTGCCCAAGTAACAAGTTTTCAAACAAACAATAAATCAGATCTTTGCAAATAATTCTCCTGTAGACAGACAGATAAACTGATGTCTGAGTTCACTAAAAGGTGCCAAAAAAGTATTTTACCTTTATCGCACACTATTACTTAAGGAAATATTTTATTTTTCATATAGGGTTATAGCCGTAAGGTCTTTTCCTCTCATCTATAGAGTAAATATGGTAATACACAAAATATAAAATTTAATTAAGATGCAAATTTATAAGATTAAAATTCTAACATTAAATATGCTTAAGCAATAACTATCTATTAAAATTAAAAATAAATATGGAGACAATTATAACTAGCTATTATGTAGGCCTACAACCTACAAATTACAAGAAAAACTATTTTAAAAAAACTAACAAATGAAATAGTATATAGTTATAATTAGTATATTTTGTTATATAGGCACGTATATTGCAAAGGGGCGTGAGTGACTTTTTCGCAAAAAACGAGTTTGGTGCATAATTACATTCTTAAGCATGAGAATGAAGTACTTAGGAAAATGTTTGGACCAAAGAGAGATGAACAGTCAGGTGAATGGAGAAGACTTGCATAACAATGAACTACATGGTCTTTATAGGAAGCCAGATATAATAAGAACAGTTAAGTCTCGTAGACTGCGATGGGCAGGACATGTTGCACGTATGGGGAATGAATGACGTGCATGGAAACTTCTTGTAGGAAAACCAGACAGAAAAGCGCCCAGTTGGTAGACCAAGAATGAGGTGAGAGAATAAAATTAACTATGATTTGAGGGAAGTAGATTATACAGGAAATTATTGAAAAGCATTAGCTCAGGATAGGGATGTATGGAGAGCTTATGTCCGCGCGGCCATGAACCTACGGGTTCGGTAGTGCCAGTAAGTAAGTAAGTAAGTTAGTTAGTAAGTAAGTAAGTAAGTAAGTAAGTAAGCATAACTATATTTAGTGGCAAAGGGATATAAATGTATGCATACATACATAGTGCAAGGTCTTTCACTGCAAACTCCGTATTCTCCGCCTTTCCCTTAACCCAGCTTTCCTCTTTGTATCCGCATACAAACCATTTATTTTAATATTGTTTATCATCTTATGTCTTTTTATGCCTCTAACTTTATCTCCGTTGACCATTCCTTGTAGGGCATATACCAGTAGACAGTTTTTCTTAGCCAGTGGCCAATCCAATTTATTTCCATCTTCTTTATAAGTTCAAGCATTGTTCTTCCTTAACCCACTCTGTCTAGCACATCTTTATTTTTTATTTTGTCTTTTCATTTTATACCCTCCATCCTACTTCATATCCACATCTCAAAAGCTTTCAGCCGCTTTTCCTCATTCGTCATACTATCCGAGTCTCTGCACCATACGATGCTACACTCCACACAAAGCACTTCACTAACCTCTTCCGTAATTATTTTGCCAAAAGTCCGCAGAAAATGCTTCTATTCTTGTTAAAAGCTTCTTTTGCCATTGCTATCCTCTGCTTTACTTCTTGACCTCAGTTCATGTTACTGTTGATAGTACAACCCAAGTATTTGAAGCTCTCCACTTGCTCAATGGCCTCATCTTTAATCCTCATGTTTATCTTCCTTGGTTTCCTTCCTATAATCAATGGCCTTCGTCTCATTTATATTTACCTTCATTCCTTAATTCTCGCACTTGTCATTTAGCTCCATCAGCATGTTCCTCAGTGTCATTGCATCTTCTGCTAGCAAAGCCATATCATCAGCAAATCTTATGCACTTAATTCTTCTTCCTCCCATATGTACGCCTCCCGTATTCCTGAAGCAAGTGTATGCATTGGGGATTGAATGCATATGATTTGCTTATATAACTTCAACCCTAAACATGTTTTTCTCAACACTACAAAACTTGCACTTACATCCCTTTGCTTCTAATATCTCGTACACAATTTAGATTTCGTCTAAATAATTAAAATATTATAATAAATACAATCCCAATAAATATCCTAATATCCTGCTTCACCCCTGGACCGCAGCGATGATTCATGCCATTTCAAATATAAAATAATTTATTTGTACAAAGAGAGAGAGAGAGAGAGAGAGAGAGAGAGAGAGAGAGAGAGAGAGAGAGAGAGATTTAATGTAGGAGGGTACTTAATGTCAAAAGCCAATGAAGCTTAGTCACTCGATAAAAACGTCACAGGACTTAACAATTATCTAAAGAAAACGGATATGAAGAATTAAACATACTGCAATGCCAACTGGATACCTTGCGTGTTCATCAGGGCATTCATCTTCTAGAGTAACTTGAATTACCTGTGTTTTTTTAAAGTCCAATTGCCACGTTAGACAGCAATAATGATACTTTTCCTTCATCATGGACAAAACCTCGAACTTTTTTCCCCTGCAAAAGCTTTAATTGCACTTTATTATTCTTTGTTTCATTCAAAGAGTTCAAGGTTATCACTGAAATCAAAACATGCTTAATTGATTGCAATAACAGAGCCGCCCCAAACTATTTGTATCGCGGGCCAAATGGAAAAAAAAAAAAAAAAACATCAAGATTGCGTGGATCAGAGGCCCTATTATAACTATTGTGGATTATTATTTTTTATTGTTAATACTGTTATTGTTGTATTGTTATTGTTGTTATTATTTTCATTATTATTTTCAATATTTTCATTATTATTTTCATCATTATTTTCATTATTATTTTCATCATTATTTTCATTATTTTAATTTAATTTTCATCATTATTATTTTCATTATTATTATTATTTTGATCATTATTTTCATTATTATTATTATTATTATTATTATTATTATTATTATTATTATTATTATTATTATTATTATTAACAGAATACACGAAGGTAGATCAATAACAGCAATGATAAATGGTGTCCTATGTAACAGACATATAACCAGGAAAAATAAGTTACAAATATATAATTCAATAGTGATAAGTACTGTCACATATGGAGCTGAAGTTTGGACATTCAACAAAAACTTAGTACAAAAACTTATGTCGATGGAAATGGATTTCTTGAGAGCAGCAGCAAGATGTTCAAATTTAAAAAAAAATAAGAAATACCGTCATACGAGAAAAATATTAATAATATATATTCAATAGTAGATTATATAAGATACAAGCTATTAAAGTGGTACGGGCAAGTACAACGAATGCAAGAAGAAAGGTTGCCCAGGAAAACATTGGAATGGTGACACCTGGAAGAAGAAGGAAAGGAAGACCTCGAAACTCGTGGATGCAAGAAATAAGAACTGAAATGAGAACAAGAGGACTGGAGGACATGGAGTGGTTGGATAGAGATGAGTGGAGAAGAAAAATAAAACTTTAGGCACAGATAGATGTGTAAACATTAAAAATCTGTATATGAATAAAACAATTATTATTTCTAGAAGATATAAAATAAACGGTGTAATTAAATAAAAGATGAATATTCAAACTTCAATTGTGAATTTCATTAAAAAAAAACAAAATGGTACGGTCATGTCAAAAGAATGACGAAAGAGACAGATCCCCAAGAAGAATACTAGAATGGGTGTCACTTGGTAGAATTAAAAATGTACGGCCAAAAATAATGTGGATTAATGGTATTTTGAGCAGCATGAGCGAAAAATAATGTGGATTAATGGTATTTTGAGCAGCATGAGCGAAAAATAATGTGGATTAATGGTATTTTGAGCAGCATGAGCGAAAAATAATGTGGATTAATGGTATTTTGAGCAGCATGAGCGAAAAATAATGTGGATTAATGGTATTTTGAGCAGCATGAGCGAAAAATAATGTGGATTAATGGTATTTTGAGCAGCATGAGCGAAAAATAATGTGGATTAATGGTATTTTGAGCAGCATGAGCGAAAAATAATGTGGATTAATGGTATTTTGAGCAGCATGAGCGAAAAATAATGTGGATTAATGGTATTTTGAGCAGCATGAGCGAAAAATAATGTGGATTAATGGTATTTTGAGCAGCATGAGCGAAAAATAATGTGGATTAATGGTATTTTGAGCAGCATGAGCGAAAAATAATTGGACGATGGAAATTGGAATGACCGAGGGATACGGAGGGAAGTGACAGTTAATTCATTAGGCGCAGGGAGATGTGATACCTGTTAAAATAAATACATAAATAAAATAATAATAATAATAATACTTATTATTATTATTTTATTATTAATATTATTATTATTATTATTATTATTATTATTATTATTATTATTATTATTATTATTATTATTATTATTATTATTATTATTAACTTACTTTTCGCCGATGATTTAGTCTTACTACATCATGATGAAGATCTGTTACAATTGGCTGCTTACAAACTAAATGCAATATGTAGCGATTATAATTTTAAAATTTCAATAAGTAAAATAACAGTAATGGCATTTTGTGGAAGAAATACTCTGCATGCAAAAATAGTAATTAGAGACGAAATTATTGAACAAGTATCCCACTTTAAATATTTAGGATGTGACATCAGCTATGGGTATGATAAAGATATTGAACACAAAACACATCAGTTTCAAGCTATTTGTGGTACAATAAATAGAACATTGAATAATAAAGCCCATAAACAAACAAAATTAAAATTTTATAAAACAATGGCTGTCACTGTCCTTTTGTATGGGAGTGAATCTTGGATTACCACTACCAAACAAGAGAGTAAAATCCAAGCAGCCGAGATGAAATTTTTAAGAAGAGTAAAAGGCTGCATTAGAATGGACCAGATAAGAAACGAGGATATCCGTGAAGAACTGCAGATCTACTCTATCAAAGAAAATATATTTAACAACAAGATACAGTGGAAAGAACATGTAGGAAGAATGGAAGAAAGTAGATTTCCAAATAAAATCTTCCATTGTTTTCCAAGAGGAAGAAGATATGTCGGACGTCCTCGGAAGAGATGGTCTTAGATCTATTAGTGAAGACGGAACAAGGCAACTCTTGCCTAAACCAGGAAGTGAAAAAAATAATAATAATATATTATAATATTATTATTATTATTATTATTATTATTATTATTATTATTATTATTATGCTCTATAATAAGCGTGCGTTGATTCTTGTTAGGTCGATATAACATATTTCACAAGTTCTTGTACAATTACTGATTGACTAAAATTGTGGGCCTTCCCTTAGGGTCAGTTTCACGAACAAAGGTAACTGTATTACGGCAGTTTTCCCTATGTATAATGCATAGCTTAAACTGGCGTAATGCAGTTACCTCTGTTGGTGAAACCGACCCCAAATCCCGTATCGGTATTGCTGGTTATAGAACCAGTATACACTATTTCTAAAGTAATTTGCTGCATTTCATTAGGGTATGTGTGAATTTACTTGTATGTATGTAGTGTTCTCATTAAATAATTTCTGAATAAGAAGGAAATTAGAAAAATAGCAAACCAGAATCAGGCAAATATTAACAGAAAATTACTCTGAGGATAGGTCATGTAAATGTCACTTAAATTCTATTACTAACACAGAAACCTTTGAACAATATGAATGAGACAAAAGAAAGAATGATTTTTATCGATAATGCAGAAGCGTGCATTACGGCACAAAGTGGACCAAACCGTGAAGGTAAACAGTGAGTAATGTCAAATGCACTTACACTGACATCCGGATGCATTCCTTTTGTTATGAAACAACGTGTCCACTATACAAAGAACCTGACGTCATTAAAAATAAAGTTCTCCCAAACAAATAATACGAAAGTTAAAAACAATATCAGTACGTTGTGTGCTATACCTTACTGAAGTTTAGTAAAAGTTGTTTTTTTAACAGGTTTTAAATGTATACATCTTCCTGTGCCAAATATTAAGTTATTATTATCTTCCTCCATTCATCTCTATCCTTCCAGTCACCATCCTGCAGTCCACTGTCCTTCATTAAATTCATAATTTCCTCTACCCATGTCTTCTTAGGTCTCCCTCTTCCTTTCCTCCGATTTGAAACCCACTCCAAACTCCTAACTGCAATCTATTTTCATTCGTCCTCTTCACGTCTCCAAACCATTGTAATTGTTTATTTCCCACAAATTGTTTAATTGTTTTGTTAAAGTTCATTTTTTCTCGGATACTACTGTTTCTGATCCTGTCTAATTTAGAGCATCGTGCAGGCCTTCTTATAAAATCCATTTCTGTAGATTGCAATTTTGACTAATTTGACATTTATAGTCCATGTTTCTACTCCATAGGTCATTAAATTTCTTATTATTGATTTATAAATATGGATTGTAATTTCTTTGAATATCTGTTTATCCCACAAAATTCAATTCAATATTGTTATTGCGCAAATCGACCTTTGACTTTTTGTTATTTCCAAATCATTGATTCCACCTTCATTTATTTCAACTCCCAAATATTTAATTTTGTTACAAATACAACAATTGGATAGAACATCTGCAAACAATGACAGAGGATAGGATACCGAAGATGGCATTGATGTATAGTCCACAGACGAGAAGAATGATAGCAAGGGACGAAGGGGGTACGGGGAATTGCAAGCGATACAATGGCTTACTACCTGAGAATATAGGAACAGTCCATGATGTCACTCACATCTCTAGTTTATTTCAGGCCTATTCAATTTTATGTTTTAAATTTTGTGTTTTGCAGAAAAGAATCATGGCGACAGAAATGGATGGATTACGGAGAAGTATGGGAATATCCAAGCTACAACATATTCGAAATAGATATATCAGACAAGATATGGATGCACAAGAATCTGTTATCGATAGGATAACAAAGATAGCTCTACGGTGAAATGGACATGTACAACGGATGTCGGAAGACCAGTGGCCTAAACAGGTGTTTGATTGGATGGTACCAGGCAGAAGGATGAGGGGGAGAAGTAGAAGAGCATGGTATGAGGTCATGATGAAGAGAAGTATGGAAGATGGACAATGGGAAGATAGGAATATCTGTAAAGCAGGAATCAAAGGCAAACCGCTGTAAAGTGGAAAGACTGTATTGAGTTAAGTAAATATTTTGTGTTTTACGGTAATTAAATTTGCCCTTCTTATTCAGTTTAGTTACTTTATATTTTAATGTTTCAAGTTCACTGTGAGGTAAGGGCGATGATTAAAATTTGAAGTGTGTCCGTCAGACTCGGAACTAACACGGCCGCTCAGCGTCTAAATGAAGGTGGGTTATAGTACAAAACAGTGATACAACCTATATGGAGAGAGATTTTAAACTATGGATCACACATGTACTTTTTGACCGCATGAGGATATGGAGAGTCTCTCCGAATGAGTGATTAGCTCAATGTAAATGCTACACCTCCGAAAGAACACAACACGAACACTAAACACACAATTAACCCTTAAATTGGCAAAACACTGCTGCTGCTGCTGCTGCTGCTGCTGCTGCTGCTGCTGCTGGTGGTGGTTTATGACGGTGACAAGGCACTATCCGTGTGCTGCACTCTGTACTCCCGTGAGTAAACTTGGCAGCCAAATTCCTTTCTGGCTATCAAGATGGGGTTGTGTTTCATTGTTACCCTACCCACATGGCAGCAAGATAGTTCGTCTGTTAGTCAATAGTTAGGTAAATTGTGGATTTCACCACTCCAGAACAGGGCGTCAGAAACTGCACCGTCAGCAAGCAGAGAGTCCGAAAGCCGAACAGTACAGAATGAGCCTCACTATCCTGGGCGAGTGACCTCGCACAATTTATTTAGTAGCCCATCTCTCAATGGTATTAATCTATGCAAAGCATACGTTAAATAATTTGTTCATGAAGAGAAACCTTTCCATTGGGTTTAAACTAACCAATAAAGGCTGTACACTCTGGAGAAATCTCTCTGCATTTACATTTAGAGTTGGTTGAGGTATCTGTCGACCCTGGGCTTGAACTGTGTTGTTCCTATTTTGGTTTTGGGAAGAAGTACCAGTGTTAAGGGCTTCTGTAAATGGAATATTAGGATTGACCTGCACCAAAGTGAAGGTCCTAGGTTGAGGTTTATTTGATGGAGGGAAAGGTTTGACTGCACTCTTATTAAAGTTTTCAAGGGCCGCTTTGAAAACAGGGCAGCCTCGATATGATGCCGGATGACCGGACTCCCTGCAATTAGCGCACTTGAGTAAGGTGGTATCTCTCTGTGCTGCAGCCTTTATGGGACACTCTGAGTGTTCGTGGGTTCCAGCACAGATAACACATCTTGGAGTCCGACAACATGCAGGAAAGGTGTGGTTGAAAGCCTGGCACTTAAAACACTGCTTAAGCCCTGATGTCGGCTTATACGGTTCAACGGCTACTACAGTAAAGAGAAGCCGCTTCAGATCGTTCCTTTCGTAACCTTTTAGAGTTCTCTCCAGCTCTAATATCCAGATGAGTATTTCCATATTATTTTCTTTTCCGATAATTTGCTTTATAGTTTTTAGAAGAAATTCTAACAAAATAATTTCCTCTTTAATATCAGTTGTTACGGTATCTGAAGGCAGCCTCTTTAATACTGCCCTCAGTGGAGTATCTTTTCTCGTCTGATAAGTATAGTATTCTCTATGAACAGAATTGAAATACTCTTTCAATTTCAAAAAGTCCTCCACCGAGGTAGCGTAGTAACGCAATCCCTCACTGGTGTTGACTACTTTTAGATTTCCACTTACTAGTGCTCTAATCTCTCTGATCATGTGGAACAGACCCCCATGGCCATTAACTGTAATTGGCGGAGGTTTCTGTCCCGCGGAGTCAACACTTCGCGTAGGGATTGGTCTATTTACCGTTGAAGGTTCAGAACCAACTTCCATTGGAGATGGTACCACCGTAGAGGAAGTACCAGCAGTTGAAGTAGATGATTCAGCAAGTACTGAATATTGATTAGTGGTTTCAACCGTTGGGACTACGACTGGAGTCACCTCAGATTGTCTAGATTGAGTACATATTTCCTTGAATTTAGGAATTTCTTTAATTACTTTGACTACTTTTGTCGACTTACTTTTGGATCTTTTCGTTTTCTTTGAATGTTTCGATTCTTTCGTTTTTTTTCTTCTACTTTATCTTTTAGAATTTATTTTTTTGAAAGAACAGGTTTAACCTTTCTTGATTGGACACTTACTGTTTCAGTGTCATTATCATCATTATCTTTATTTTTATTTTTCAAAAAATCAGTTTCTTAAGAGAGAAAGCAATGTGTTTGAAAATCAATCGCACTTGCCTTCAACTCTCTCAATAAGGTATCAAAGTGGGGACGTCCACTCAGATCACTTTGTATGATTTAATTTAATCGATTCAGACAAGCTGATGTGAAATCTCGAGCCGAATCAGACTTCTCGTATTCTTGGTAGGTTGTTACTACCATTATTACTACTACTGCTACTATTATGCCAAAAGTTTCATCAATTTGAAGAATTTGATCTTCGTATTGAGGAATGTGTTCATAATTATTATTTACTATATAACATTCAAATTTGTATGCAGCATCCTCCCACAACAGGAGAGGTCTGATTTCCTCTTTTCCTAGGTCCATAGACCCACTAGAAACCGGCATAGATGCCATTAACAAAACTACGTTTTAGTTCAACAACTACGCTACAGAGTGATTCAGAGATCGCATGTTGTGACGAAAATATTATTATTAAAGGAAATATGATGTTATCACTGGAAAGGGAATCCTTCAAGTTTCAACAATAGAACAAAACAAAACAAATCACTGCTCACGTGCAGCTTGGCGGGTTGATTTTTATGGGCTAGATTTGAATGCCTCCACAATTCCCTTCGTTGTTTCTGCATCCATGCTAATGCGAGGCCTTCCAGGAGGTTTAATTTTCTGCATCCTTCCCGTTTCCAGCAGTCGTTTTCTCCACTTCCCCACAGTCGACGGCTACAATGCTACGTTAAACTCACGTCTTGCCCGTCATGCAGCCTCACGATCATTAGCATACGTTAATGCCCATGCAGCAATTGTAATTTGCTGTTACATATTCAACGCCATTTTGACTAATGACGTAATTTCTACACTGTTTTGTTTTATACCATTGTTGTAATTTGAATAATTGCCTTTCTGACGGTAATTGCATATTTCCTGTAATGGTAATATTTTCATTACACAACGCGATCAAACGTATAGCCATATTTATGATTCACCCCGTAGTTAATTAGAACACTCCTGCCACCAAAGCTAGGGTAACACTTGCACAATAATTTGCAATGAAACACTGACCTACCTACTGTACACTATAAAGATTCACTTTGAAACAAAACGCGCTAATCAGTAAGACCGAGCTAGAAATTGGCTGCCACTTTTCTTTTGGTTGATTATGATTCACTTTATATTTATTCTACCAAATGTAGCACACTAAGACTCAACCAAATGTAGCACACTAATACTCAACCAAATGTAGCACACTAAGACTCGACCAAATGTAGCACACTAAGACTCAACCAAATGTAGCACACTAAGACTCAACCAAATGTAGCACACTAAGACTCAACCAAATGTAGCACACCAAGGCTCAACCAAATGTAGCACACTAAGGCTCAACCAAATGTAGCACACTAAGGCTCAACCAAATGTAGCACACTAAGGCTCAACCAAATGTAGCACACTAAGGCTCAACCAAATGTAGCACACTAAGACTCAGCCAAATGTAGCACACTAAGACTGCCTGTCACCATATAAGATGCACGTATACCACTTCGTTGCATTTTTCGCAATCACTCAGTACTACTCACTTGTAGTTTACCAATCCACAGACTTTCGCAGGGAGCTGGAGTAGCAGTAGTATCACTATGTGTTAACAAGGTTTAACCACTATTACTTGATCGCCAGAAAAATATTAATTTCTTAATATATGAAGAATATTTTATATCAAACAGGCAATTAAGACTATATTAATTGAAGCTATACAAAATTTATATGACAATTGCATGTCTACAATTAAAATTGGCAGTAAATTCTCTCATGGTTTTTCGATAAATAAAGGTCTTCGTCAAAGTTTTTGTCTATCCCCGACTCTGTTTAAAATATATGTACATGAAATATTAAAGAATTGGAGGAGAAAATGTTCAAGCATGGGAAGTCATATTTCAAACAATAAAACTTTGGACAACTTACATTTTGCAGATGATCAATTGTTAATTGCACAAGATTATAAAAATTTAGAATATATGACTAGAAAATTAATAGAAGAAAATGAAAAATGGGGATTAAATTTGAACATGAAAAAAAAAATATCAATTGGTGAACCAGAACAAAATTTAATTTTGGAGACTGGAGAATCAATAAAATCTTGTAGTGAGATCACATATTTAGGAATTAAAATAAATAAAAATGGGAGTTATGAAGAGGAAATAAGAAATAGAAATAATAAAGGAACATTTCCAATTGCTTACCTCAATGGAATATTGTGGGATAAAAATATAAGTAATAAAAATAAAATGAATATATATCATACAATTGTTAAAAGCATCATTACTTATGGAGCAGAACTTTGGTCATTAACAACAAAAACAAATACGTACCTTTTGGCAACCGGAATGGATTTTACACGAAGGGCCGCAAGAATTTCAAGAAGAGAAAAAATTATTTACCCAGTTATAAGGGAGAAAATGAAGATTGAAGACACTATTTTAGATTGTATTAAAACTCAACAATTAAGATGGTATGGGCATGTCCAGCGAATGGAAGAGGGTCGACTACCAAAATCTGTTTTGGAATGAAAACCTGAGGAAAGACGAATCAGAGGAAGACCTAAAACCTCCTGGAGTCAGGGAATATGTTTATATATGAAGGGGAAACATCTACAACCAGGCTATTGGATGGACCGACAAAACTGGCTATTTGGAATCGGACGATGTCAAAGACATTAATCAACCGATGATCTATCTACAAAATTTTAACAATGTCTGGCAAAACACTAATTTCTCGTGTTAGTTATTTAAAGGTGGCGGACCGCAGTGAAAACGAAATGGTGTTTAACTGTTATTATTAGGTACATTGTGAAATTATAAAAATAATAAGTAATCTCTCTTCGTTAGTTTTCATCTGTTTGTATTAAAATTATTAAATTAAGGGGGGTGATGGGTGAAATTTTCGGCATTTTTGATCAGATTTAGCAGTTTAGTTTTTTGTATTAAAAATACTATGTACCCTAAAGTATAAGTTGGCGAAGTTTCAGTGTCCTATCGCGCTTGTAAGTCTCCCTAATGACTGTAGGAGTGCATGTAAGCTACATTCTAATTTAACTGCATGCAAACTTTCAAATTGGCTTTTCCACACTTTTATTTTCATTGCATTTGAATACACTCAAATCAAAATAGCATTGACAAATGTAATGATAGAAGCACGAAATTTTCACTGCATGTTCCACGCACTATGGCTAACAATTATATGCATGGATTTTGAAACAACGTTGATAGTTTTTTAAATAAAAATAAAATATGTGTAGTAATTTTTAAAAAATCATATGCAGAGCATGTATATATTTTTTTCTTCCTTTATTATAATTATCAGTCTTTGATCCGAGGCTTGATCCTTGGGACTGCGAGCAATGTATAATGGACGGGAGAAGAACAAGAGAAAGACCTGCCAAGAGATGCATAGACCGTGAATATACATCCAGTACGTCTTCCTCCGAGGAGTGATTTTGTAAATAAACAGGATGAAAATCCTACAAATTAAGTTTAAGAAGAAGAAGAAGAAGATTATAATTATACAGAACAATTAATGCATAGTGTTGTTCTAAATACATCAGTGGTCGTGTAGAAAAAACTTTAAAAAATTTACTCAAAAATTATGGGACTTATTAAAAATTTTAATATGCAAATTTTAAAATGGATTTTCTTCAATAGCTCAAAAACCTTTAAGCCTAGAAGGATGAAACTTTAATATAATATTACCTATTATGGCGTGAATGTGTGTACAAACCCTCAAGAATTTAGGTTAGAAAATATAGAAAATAGATATTTCACCCATCACCCCCCTTAATGAAATCATTTGATATATCTTATTATAAGATACATTTTGATAAGGTTAACACTAAACATATCTAGTATGATAAAGACGATTATGATGGCCAGATGATGTTCGGGGACCGTGTGAGCCTAAAAGGCAGCGACGCTACCCCGAGACTGCAGAGGTGGACAGTTATAATTATAACTAACTCGCTGGCACTATCGAACCCGTAGGTTCAAGGCCGCGCGGACATAAGCTCTCCATATATCCCTATCCTAAGCTAATGTTTTACAATAATTCTCTGTATAATCTACTTTCCTCAAATCATAGTTAATGTTATTCTCCCACGTCATTCTTGGTGTACCAACCGGGCGTTTTCCCTCTGGTTTTCCTACAAGAAGCCTCCATGCAACATGAGTAAATTTACAATAAATATTTAGAAACATTAAATGATAACATTAGAATAATTGATCCGACTGCATTATTAATTTCTCAATTACAAATATATTATTCGCTATAAGAACTATTTTATTTTAGACTAGCTAACACCCGGCGTGCGCTGCTACACCTAAATAAATTAAAATTAATGCTCTTTTATGTTTAGTTGAATAAGTCTTACAAGAGTTTTATAAATCAGTAAGTTAGTTTTCTTTGTTAATGATGATGATGATAATAATAATAATAATAATAATAATAATAATAATAATAATAATAATAATAATAATAATAATGCTTTATTTTAGCTGGAAGAGTTAAGGCCGTAAGGCCATCTCCCACTCAATCAGCGAATAGTAGAATTATACAAAAAAAATACATACTTATTACAATTTTAAGATAATTAATAATAATAATAATAATAATAATAATAATAATAATAATAATAATTTATTTTAGCTGGCAGAGTTAAGGCCATAAAAGGCCTTCTCTTCCACTCAACCAGCTAATAGTAAAATTATACAAAAATTACATACTTATTACAATTTTAAGATATTAAAATACAGACTAAACAAAATACAAAGATGATGTGATCTAATACTAAGTAATACTAACAAAAACATAGAATATAATAAAATTAAAATGATATAAAATAAAGTAAGTAGCTTCCTACATGATTATTAATGGAATGCTCTATATAGTTGTTATGCAGTTAATGTTTTCATTGTGTCGAACTTAAGATATCAGTTAATTTGGATTTAAATAATGATAGCGATTGACAGTCCCTGACATGACTGGGAAGTGAGTTCCATGCTCTAGTCATAGATATTGTGTAAGATTCAGAGTACAGACAGGTCCTGTGTTGTGGTATCAAAAGTAAAGAAGAGTCTTGTGATCTTGTTCCTAAATTGTGATGAGCCGATAAATGTTGAAAACGTGTTGTTAAATAAGTTGGTAAATGTGTGTGCAGAATTTGGAATAGTAAAGTATGTGAATGTAAAGTTCTTCTGTCATTTAGGCGTAGCCATGATAAGGCCTGAAATGAAGGAGACACGTGGTCATAACGACGGAGATTGAAGATAAATTGAATGCACGCATTATGAGCACGCTGTAGTCTGTCAGATAGATCAGTTGTCAGATCAGTCAGTAATATGTCGCAGTAGTCGAAATGTGATCTTAGAATTTTCTAAGTGCAAAGAAACATCTGTTTACAGCTATTATGCATTTTGAATTTCTATATGGTTGTCGACAAAATACGGAGTATAACGTAAATCGATAATTTTGTAATGTTTTCGAAAAAGTTTCTTCCATCTCAATAACTTATTTGACATTTTTATTAGAACTTTTAAAGTTTATAACACTTCTTCTTCTTCTTCTTCGTCAGGCTCTACGACTTCCAGTGGAATGTCTTGGCCTTCTCAACCAGTTTACGCCACTTCTTCCTATCTTGTGCAGTGGATTTCAAATCAAAAATCCCCATTTCTCTCAAATCTTCAATTACGTCATCCTCCCATCGATCCTTGGGTCTTCCCCTTGGTCTTGTTCCTTGTGACTTCCAATTCAAAATATCATTCGGCAATCTTCCCTTTGGCATTCTTAGTGTATGTCCAAACCATTGTAATGTTTTGGATTTGATGAAACTAACTATATTTTCTTTATTATTCTTGAGGTATAATTCGTCATTCCTTCTCAACCTCCAATTTCCATTTTCCTTTACTGGACCAAGCACTCTTCTAAATATTTTCCTCTCAAACGTTAATAGTCTTAGTTTATCTGCTTCTTTTAGTACCCAGGTTTCAGCTCCATAACATATGATTGGTCTTATTACTGCTGTATATAATTTGAATTTAACATTTTTTGATATTAATTTGCTTTTGAATATATCGAAATTAGCAAAATATGCTTTATTCCCTTGCGATATTCTTGTTTTGATCTCTTCTTCAACAGTATTATTATCGTTTAGTATTGTACCTAGGTACTTAAAGGAGTTAATCTGATCAATACAGTCACTAGTAGGCAGAAATTTCATCTAGAAACCACTTATCCAATGTTTCACGTACAAGTCACAAATACTCACAACTGAGAGAAAGAATTTCTTACTTCTCGTATTATCGAGGCTAGAACACGATAATTATATAACATTTAATGTGTACGACAACTAGAATATAAAGGATTTTTCTAAGTTCAGATAAGACGAGGATTTAATATAAGTAGCAATGCAAACAAAATTCCTGCATTCCAATTCTTCTCGACATTCCTCGCTGATAGTACACACTTCGGTCAAATGTGTCCAATAAAATTACTGGCAATTAAGATGTGCAAAATGGTGACAGTAAACCAGAAAACGAGCAAGGTATTTCTAAACTCATATGTCCTTATCTATCAAATTCATTTAATACTCAACTCCCATAAAAAATAAAAATAAAACAAAAGATAATACAATTAAAGGCAATCTTCATAATACTTTATTCTTAAATACTCGTAATCTCCTTTCCTCCCTTAAAGTTAGAGTCCCTATTTCGCATCCATATAACTTGGAGAATACTAGTTTTATATATTTTCAGTTTAACGTTTTTTTAATGGAGTTGTTACGTGAAGAGTCTATGTAATGCATAATGCACTCATTTCCAGAATTGAGCCTAATTTTAATTTATTTCATCATCATCATAGTACATTCACGAATTTAGGCCATTTGTTGACCTGTTTCGGCCTCAAGAGAAACACCATCCAGAAGTCTTTTGAGTGGACGTCCTGGTCTTCTTCTTCCTGCAGGTTGATATCTTAACATTAGTTTGGGTATTCTATGTTTTCGTGTTGAGACTTGAAAGTAGTTTTGAAGTTCCTTAGGACAGGTTACTGGCCCGACGCTAAGTAGTCCAGTGGTAGGGCTGCTACCTTTTAGTCTCTGGACAGACATTAGGATACCGCATTTACTCAGTACCTGATGGAACGGTTATACCGCCGTGACTCGGTCCTCAGAGCCTCGTTTGTAAAAACAGGTTGTACCACGAGAAGGTGAGGATGAGAATTGGGTAGGAGAGGTTTATACACACGACACTACCCCTTACAACCCCTTGTGCATCTAATTCCTATTTGTGATTATTGTTCCTAGGTACTTGAATTCAGTCACTTCCTCTATATTTCCCTCATTTGTTATTAGCTATCCATTTCCATTATATAAGGTATTTCTATGTGTGACTATGTATTTAGTTTTATTGATATTTATTTCCAGTCCCAATTTCTTAGTGTTACTCAATAGTGTGT
Source organism: Diploptera punctata (assembly GCA_030220185.1). Classification (NCBI taxonomy): domain Eukaryota; kingdom Metazoa; phylum Arthropoda; class Insecta; order Blattodea; family Blaberidae; genus Diploptera; species Diploptera punctata. The sequence goes on along the minus strand of JASPKZ010004219.1, from coordinate 402,850 downwards.
GCGTGTTGTCCTTTAGTATCTCCTCGCTATCGCCCAATAGTACTACATCATCATAAGTAATGCCACGAGTGATTTCCAAATTATCGATAAATTCACGACTCACGAAGGTACGCTTCATCTGCTTCTTTTGTTTATCACTGCAACCAGATCATACTATTTATTGCCTAAGGAACTCAATATTGTAAGAATGCTCTCTAGTGGAGAAAAAATGAAACCCATCAAACTGTATATTAATTCATTTCTGATGTCGTATGATGTAAATATGACAATTATATTTTTCTGGATTATTACCTGGAAAAAAATACATTTAAGAAAGTGCAAACAGTGGTTTCTTTTTTTGGTGGTATAATAAATTGCTACAAATGTCTTTATATTAACTCCTGCAAGCGCTATGTGTTGACATCTATGCACTATATATACAATCTGGTAGCCGTATTTCTTATAGGCTCAGTCACTGCAAAATAATGGTCAGACCTGTTTAGAATATTAAAAAGGAGGAGCTTTCTTTAATATGGTAAATATACCAATGATAATTATTTGATGAAACACGACTATGATTGGTTGTAAAACAGGAAATCATTGAAAACGTGATTGGTCATTGACTCCCATTTGGGGCATGAGTTAAATAGTCAGCATAAACTTTTCTCGGATAGGTCTGAATATATTTTATATTATGTTTATGAATTAAATTTTTCACAATATCTGCGTTTTTTTAGTGCTTTTGTTTAAACTGTTTAAGATCTAAAGTATATAGCATCTACAATATTTGTATTCATTTGGCTATAAATTATGTTGCTTACAAGTTCACTGATTCAATGTGGATTATAAAAATGATGATAATGAAGTGGATTCTGATAATATTTTAATTCATCACTTGTCATGACTACTGAAGAAGAAAAAACATTACCCGGAATTGTGGGCGCCGGAATTTTAACCCAGCTTCTGTGGAATACGAATTTAAAAGCTACCGCTTGATCCTTTTCGCTCGGTAATGTCTACTTTTGTCCAACCTGATTACCATTTTGGATGCAGACATTGTATTTGGTTTATTCCAATTTACACTTACATTCTATTTTTGTAATTAAAATGCATATAAATCAATAATTGAAAGATGTACAACTTATATTGTGCAGTAAAACTATTTTAATCCGGAACGTGAATAATGCGGAAATCTTCCCAATGTGAACAAATGTATTGGTCCCGGCGAAATAATAGTAATTTATTTAATTAAATAAGTGATGGATTTTTATCAAGTAAACACCAACTCAATTGATTACTAATAGTAATTTTACGTGTATTTATTTTGCATAAAACGGAATCTGTCCAACGCGTAAACGGAAGGACATTTCTACACAATTCACGAAAAAAAACTATAAAGCAGAATTACAGAGAAATAAATTATTAGTTGCCAAAACAATAAGGAACGATTCCTGCCGTCGGGTGAAGTAGAGATTCTACCTGTACCTCAAATTTTATTTCGACCTCATTGCACACCAGTTATGCGAAATACAGATACCTGTCTTACAAATAACCATTGCACTGTAAAATCTTAAATTAGTTTAAGTTCTGAGACCGATCTTTCACAGGTAGCTTTCTGATTTTCCGGAATAAAGATGGCTAAAACTTATGTATCATTGTTATTAAACGAAAAAGTGAAAGTGATTGAAGATGAATCTCCAAATTTCCGGACCGATGCTCCAAAATCGAGCTCTAGCTGTTGCTAAATCCCTAGGGAATAACGATTTCAAGGCACCTTCAGGTTGGTTGGACAGGTTAAAAGACGACGCAAGATAGTGTGGAATGAAATTTGGAGGGGGGAATCAAAGGATGTGGACGAAAGTATAGTTAGTGAGCGGAAACTGAAACTGCATACTTTAATTTCAGGATACGCGCCTAAGAGATATTTTTAACGCTGACGAAACGGGACATTTTTTTTCGCGCGTTACCGTCAAAGTCGCTCATACATACTATAACTCACTTTTCAAAGGCAGCGAAATTAAAATTAATCCAAGGTACGTAAAAAAGATATATAGGGTACTCTATAAGCCAAAATTATTAATAGTTTTTTTATATTGCAGAGTATTGTCTAATGTGAAAAAAATTGCTACCATGCGATTCCGATTTGAGCAAGTTTTACTGTGTATCTACCTACAGGTCAAAAACATGATGATGCGGAAGGATGTAGAGAAGAATTATACAGTAGAACAGTTGTCAACAAATGAAGATGTGTCGTGATGGAGAGTGGGGCTATTTATTGTATTTACAAGAAATGCAATCTCACCGCAATGTAAGATAAATTAGTAGAGAAAATTGATGAAAGATGACGGTCAACTTCCTGCTCTGTGAATGCCAAGTTCGCCAACTTTATTACCAACTTTCATATATATTTTTTCGTGATTTTTAAGAATCTTCTTTAACATATTTTAATTACATATTAAAATCATTTGAAAATATATTACCTGTCATTGGAATTAAATGATGATAAACTATGAGGATCTTGAAGAAGATTTTTGGGATGTAGGCCGTCGTCGTGAGGCTAGTAGTTCCCCGACGTTTCGCTAGAGACTGCGTCTGCATCCTCAAGACCTCCCTGGCGAAACGTCGGGGAACTACAAGCCTCACGACCACGGCCTACTTGAGGATGCCAGACGCAGTCACTGGCGAAACGTCGGGGAACTACAAGCCTCACGACCACGGCCTACAGCCCGAAAATCTTCTTCAAGATCATCATAGCAACTACTGCCGTGAAAGTGATGATAAACTGCTTTTTTTTTAAAAAAAAACTATAAATTTTAAAATTGAAAATGTAAATGTATAAGCGCTACAAATTGCTAAATGTAAGTAAAAGTAAAGTGATCCCACTACAGGTCTAAGGAGGCCCTTGTTGTAGTAGGAGGTTAAAGCTCCCACTTTTTCTAGGCAATCGGCACTTGATGTCAGCCGGGTTGTCAACCCAGCGTGACAGCTGCCTTTACCTCCAGAACAAGCGTCTGGTACTCATTTCAGTTAGAGGCTGAGTCGATCCCAGGGCCACGGTGCCACCAGAAGGTTTGGGTCAGTTTAAAAATCCTGACCCCACCAGGACTCGAACCCTCAACCTTGCGGTTTGTAGCGCAGTGCCTTAACCACTACTCTAGATTGCTATATGTACCAATCAAAATGCTAACTAAATTTCTGATTTCACAATGCCTAAAATTCACTGTCCGTAACTGATTGTATCAATTAGGCCTAGTCGTAAAATTGTGAAATAGTAAATTATATTTTGTTCAATAAAGAGGTATGCCTATTAGTATAGTAAGTAATGGGGCACACAGTTAAAAAATATCATGACTGCGACCACGTAATTCTGAATATTCTTCTTATGCCAATTCTGAGCTAAGCTCCAGCTGTACCGTAAACAAATCGCTTACGGTATTACTTTTAAGTGAAAATTTATGATTAGTTTACTTTGCTATTTATTCACTTTTAACTCTTGCAATTATTCTAATCATACATACCCAACAAATTTCCTTTATTAACCAAACTTTTTTAATTAATTTGTATTGTAAGCCCATGTTTTCCCTTTACAGAGATTTAGGCACTCTCCTCCTACAGGGAAGAATTTGAACCATACTAATTTAGTTACACTTGTTTTCGTATAGATGTCTTTTTTTAGTGGTCCATGGTCAGCGTTCCGCCTCATACTGACATCTAGGAAACCAAGGTAGTACAAGGACGGGAAAATTCTGTAAATTTTGCTTAGAGGCCTTTTCATTCAGGCTTAAGGATTTTTTACGAGCCTGAAAATCTTCAGACTCGGGACCCACGGCTTAAAGTCCCTCCCGGAGGACTTGCTCCTTGGATTTTTCCGCCCTAAAAAATCCATCGACCCCGGCCGGTTTTGAACCCGTAACCCTCGGGACCAGAGGCAAGGAGCATAACCACTAGTCCACCGCGGCCGATTAATAATGAAAAAAAATGACCAGTCATTTAGGGGAACCGTGGTGCTGCTTTTACTCGCCATATGACTGAAATGTGTACGGAACTGTCATCCATAGAAACATTGTTCTTAGGCAATACCCTATTTTTATGGGAAGTAAGACTAAATATAAGGTAAGGTGGTATACCAATAATTAGGAACTTCCATTTCTTATTTACCTATGATAAAAATTCTATATGGATCTCCCTATTCAGATGTTAACGCCTTTTCCATGATGTCGATAAATATCCTTTATTTGCAATTTCATTACGAGCAGAATGTATGCACCATGCTGAGTCAACTGTAAATTCTGCTGTTACACTGAGCAACAAAAAATAAACTTTTTTTTTGTCTCAGAAAGAAACATATGTGATTCTGATAGTATTTTTTCTCCTGAATTCAAATATGATATCGGTTTTTCTTCATCACGCATGGTTTCCGAGAGACAGGAATTTATAATTTCAAACACTTTAATATTTTCTACATTCGTAACTACACAATATTCGAACATTCGGACTCGCCTAGAAAGTAAGAAATGACGATTTCCTGCTATATTTCGCCTGTGGAGCATCCCTCTTGATGGTCCAACAATAATCGGCCAGCATATTAGAATTCCATTTGCCTTGATATCTCTTTTCCATAGCTGAAATCTCCTGAGTTAGCTCATTTGGTTTTATTTTACAATGGACAAACTGACGAAAAAACTTTTATTAAAAATAATTATTTAAATCCATTAATTTAACTTGAAATAAAAAAAAACTGTGGGTGATGGAGAAATTCCGAATACATAATTGAAAACACGATAAAAAAACTGCATTAAGTACAACTATTGGTACTCATGAGACAAAAATCATCTTGACCAGTGTAATTTCCACCACTTTCTCAATGGGTAATGTAGGATATATTTCACTAAACTTTTTTAAAAGATTAAAAACAATTTGTTTTTCTCCGCTTTGCAAATTATTTATTTTGCAATATCTTATAATTGTCCACCGCTGTGGTATAGAGGTAGCGTGCTGCCTTGTCACGCAGCGGGTGCGGGTTCGATCCCCGGTCGGGGCAGTTTTTCTGGGTGAGGTTTTTATCGGGGTTTTTCCTCACCTGTAAGACTAATGTCAAGAAAACTTTAAAGGGCTAAACAGTCCCCGAAATCATATGGCCATCATCATCATTTATGATCCTTATCATTATCATCATCATCATCCTTCACCGGTGTGGAAAGCAATGGGAAGCTACCACACCTACAATTCCCTAGTAAAGCTGCAAGCATAGCATGAAAATGCTGATTGCAGTGAAGGATCTGTCTTCGGGCAGAATTACTATGGATTGATCTTATAATTATACAGAAGCTGTCACTTTAAAACAACCGAACTTTACTATCTAACCTCTCTTGGTTAACTCTTGTTTTTTTTCGACCCCGAGGCTAGGGAGTCCTCTTTCTTCCATTTCTTCTTTTCTTTATTTTCTTTTCTTCAGAAAAGCCTGACCAGAGGCTATAAGATGGCAGCCTCATCACTGGTCTTGCCTTCCTTTGGCCAGCAACCAATCGAAGGGACTATTATTATGCTTTCAAGTCTTATACGAGAATTTCCCATAAGGGAAAATTTTCTATAGGATCGTAACAGGCCTTGGCCTAATACTTGGAAGGAAGATCAAGAAGAAGAAATTCTAACATATTTTACGCTGCGCATGCGTAAGAATATAAAAATTCTTATTTAATCTATTAAAATTGTGTTTAGGCCTATACATTTTAAGATTCCCCTATATAACTTATATAGGCATGTGCTAGACAATACATTTTTCTTCTATTTCGAGTGTTAGAGAGGGAACTACATTTTCTTACACGCTCAAAGGTAGCATAGTTATTCACCAATGAAAATGTATTCATACATCTGCTTTGTTTATATTACAACTGGAAATTAGCCCGGAAAAGATATATCATGTGTTCTGTAAAATATGACAGATTACCTGTTTAGAATTTAACACTCACCCTGTATTATTTACATATTCAAACATCATAATTCGCCACGGCCATATTTGCATTACCTATTTAATACAGACTCCATCTTGTGGTTATACTCATGTTTTTGAATTAAGTTAAGTGCATTTAACACATGTATGAAAATTACTAAGATTTTAGTATATTTGTGAATGAAGTTAAATTTATGGCGAGCATAAATAATGACGAGAGAGAGAGAGAGAGAGAGAGAGATTATTAGCATGAATTAAGAGAGGAGACAGCCTGTAGCGTGTGGGATGCACTTATGCACATCTTCACGTATGCAGCCATATAAAGATGTCAACCGTGTGTGCAATAATAAGAGTTCATCGGCTTCATAAAGCTCATGTTTGTTTTTAGCGCCTACGCTCCTTCACATTTGACCTCAGCTGGCCTGTGTCCGCCTGAAATTTCAGGTGTTTGTGGGCGAACACCCATTACCTCCAATCACAAGGTTATGAATATGATTAGTACGGTCTGCCCCAGTATATTCATGGGTAGATGCTAAAAATTTTAAATTAATAATAATAATAATAATAATAATAATAATAATAATAATAATAATGATAATAATAATAATAATGATAATAATAATAAAAATATGTTCCAATATCCAATATTCATTAACCTTACTTCGTTATAGGTAATTCCGTCCGGCATTCTTCTCTTTACGTTTTTTAGCATTGTATATTTTTCAGTGTTGGGCACGCCGTAGTGTAGTGGTTAAGGCAGTGCGCTACAAACCGGAAGATCGAGGATTCGAGTCCCTTCTTCTTCTAGGTTGACGGTGACTTGCACCGTCCAATGTGCTGCATACTGTTACCCATGGGATATTTACTTGGCAGCAAATTCCTTTGTGGCTATCAAGTAGGGGTTGTGGATTATATAACCTCAGCCTTAGGTGACAATATGTTTTACCTAACAGGTTTAGGTTAGAATAATAGTGGAAGCCACTGCACTAGAAAAGGGGCATCATAAACTACGCCGCCGGCAAGCAGAGAGTCCGAAATCCGGACAGCGTAGAGTGAGCCACACCTTTAAAAGCGAGTAGCCTCGAACTATTATGTAGATGGTCTCTCCTTTAGTGGTTAATCTGCGAAACACAGGTTAACCAGTCGGCTCATGAAGAGAAAACGCTCCATGGGACTAGACAGTTCAGCCAACAAGGGCCAAATATCCCGGAGTATTTCCTCTCCACGTACGCTTAAATTACCTGTTGGCGATAGTTGGCCCTTTGCTTCAGCAGTGCTGTTCTCTTTGAATGGTCTGGAAGCAGTGCCAGTCTGTAAGGCTTGCGTGTAGGAAACTCTAGGATCAACCTTCACATAAGTGAAGGTCTTTCTTTGAGTTGTGTTTACTGTAGGGTGAGGGATAGGCTCACATTCGGATGGTTTCACTTTTCGGTTATTGATGGGTTTAGCTACCCTGCTATAAGCTTCAAGAGCTGCCTTAAAAGCAGGGCAGCCTCTATAGGAAGCCGGGTGACCGGACTCCTTGCAATTTGCACACTTGAGCAAATTTGTGTCTCCCTGTGCTTGGACCTTTAGAGTACAATCCTTGTGCCCATGAGGCCCAGGGCAGATTACACAGCGAGGAGCCCGATTGCAGGCAGGAAATGTATGATTGAATGACTGGCATTTATAGCACTCCTTAAGCCCAGCCCTATGTCTGTAAGGTTCTATGGCCACTACTGTATATAAGAGATGCTTCAGTTCGAAAATTTTCAACGCTTCATCATTGCGTTCCAATTCCAGAATGTATATGGGAAGTGGTATGACCAAATTATTCTCGGTTTTAGTAATCTGCTTAACAGGCTGAATGGAAAAACCTAACGCAAGGAGTTTCTCTTTAATTTCTTCAGGGACTATATCTGAAGGTAGTCTCTTTTATACAGCCTTGAGAGGAAGATCTCTTTTTAGCTGGAATGTATAATATTCCATATTTAGGGAAGTAAAAAATACTCCTTCAACTTATAGAAATCTTCCAGTAAAGTAGCATAGTACCATATTCCCTCAGGAATACTGACACATTTTAGTTGTCCACTAAGAAGCGATCTCAACTCTTTATTCATATGGAACGAATTCCCGTGGCCAATGATAGTGATTGGCGGGGGTCTTTGTTCCTTGCGAACAATACTTCGTGAGGGCACTGCACTATGCGTGGCCATAGAAGGGTCATCAGGTTGAGGAGGGACCATCTCTGAGGATGTTCCTGCAGTTTGATTTGGAAGTTCAGTTAATACTGAAAATTTATTATTTGTTGGAACTGCTGGAACCTCAGTTCGCGATTCCTGCGGCTCTGTGGATCGGTTTATTTGATCTTTAGATTTTGACATATTAATGAGTTTGCCCAATTGTGTGGATTCTGTTACTTCGGAAGAATCAATTTTTGTTTTTTTGACTTCTGGAGCCGGTACTTTTTCTTTGTCTTTTTTGGTCTTTTACTTTTACGTTTCGTTGCAGATTTTCCACTAACAGTTCACTGGTCATCAGTGAGCATTTGGTCATCAATGAGCATCTGCTCACTGGTGACTGTTCCTCGACTAGTTGAGGGTATTTTCCCTGTATTTTTCTTAGATTTATCATCTTTTGTTGTTTCAGTTTCAGAAGCACATAGTTTCTGAGGTTTTCATGATAGAGAAACGAGGCTGTTTGAACTTCCATTAAATCGCCTGTCAGCTCTCGAAGCAAAGCTTCAAAAGTTGGAAGACCTGGTTCATTTTCATTGATCAATTGATTTAACCGATCCAGAGCGCAAGCCGTGAAATCACGAGCTTCGTCGGACCTCTCATAATCTTCATAAGTAGCCATGAAATTTGTTATCAGAAGGAATGTTCCACTAAGAGTGCGGAGTAATTCCTCCAATTCGGGATCTTTATTATATCCATATTTATGAACATACTTTTCAAATTTATCCGCGGAGTCTTCCCAGAGAGTGAGAGGTCCGATATCCTCAATATCTAGGACCATAGACCTGTTAGAATTCGGCTTAGCAGTCATCGTGCTTGGTAAGAACCAAGACTTAGTTCAGGTTACTATACAGAAATACACTAAACGCTTGTCACCACACGCTAAGAGTATATATATATATATATATATATATATATATATATATATATATATATAGCACAATATTAATTATTGTATCACACCACCACCTACCTGATATCACTTCACTCGGATTTTATTTAACATAAAACACAAAAAACACCACGTGTTAGGGTTAATGCCCTAACAAGGAATTTGCTAGCCACTTGAGAAAATCGCGTATATGATTGGCTGGTACGATATACTGAAAAACTATAGTAGCCAATCACAGCACACGCAGACTACAAGTCACCATCAACTTATTGATTTTTCCCTTGCAGCACTACGAAGAGTCCCGCGCCGTAGCCGAGCGGTTAAGGTAGGAAGCCTTGGCGCAGAACTACGGGACTTGCGCTGGTTCGAGTCTCCATGGGGGAAGAAATTTTCTCATGGTATTTCGGCCAGTATGGGACCGGTGCCCACCCAGCATCGTGAGGCAATTGGGTAGCTACAATAAGTAGCGGCTCCAGGTTGAGGAAACCAGCTATAACGGCTGGGGGACTCGACATGCTAACCACATGTCACCCCTACATTGGCTGTTGATCATCTACCTCTGTGATTGACACATGTGGATGTGAGGTCAGCAGCCGGCTGGTAGGCTAAGGGCCTTGTAGGCCTGTCGCGCCAGGAGTTAAAAAAAGCACTACGAAGACGTAGATGCCATGGTAGACTGCTAAGCAGGCGATCAATGTTGCCGTGATCCACACAAGTACGATGTTATCATGAAGAGAATGTAACATGAGGTTGTCAGTATGATGATACGAGTCCCGATGGGGCCAGGATTTTTAAACTGCCCCAAACCTTCTGGTGGCACCTTGACTCTGGGGTCGACTCAGCATCTAACGGAAATGATTACCATACGCATGTTAAGGGGGTAAAGGCGGCCGTCACGCAGGGCTGACGACCCTGCTGACATCAAGTGCCGATTGTCTAGAAAAAGGGAGACACCAAGAGTCTCATATGGCCTGTAGTGGGATCACTTTACTTTATATTTTTCAGTAGAATGAGGAGCTGGCCCATTGCTACAACGTTCAACCTGGAGGACCAGGTTATTTGTAATCAAGGCTGTCTTCCTCTAACCTTTAGTGAATCAACACTAAACTACAAGGCAGTAGCTGTTAGTTTTGGTTCTCCTCGGGTAAGGGATAAAGTCAGAAACAGCACAATAAGTGAAATTATGCAAGTTGAAAAAGAAAATAAATATATATATATATATATATATATATATATAACTTATTAGAAAAATTAGAAGAAACCCGTTTGAAATGGTACTAAAAACCTCATAAGAATGGAGGAAGAGAGAATACCAAAGACGATCCTTAATTGGAAAGCCAATGGAAGAAGTGAAAGAGACCTAGAGAACGTTGGACAGATGGAGTGAGGAGAAGTATGAAAGCTAGAGATTTGAGGGAAAAAGATTCTTTAGACAGGAACCTCTGGCGACAAATCATTTTGGGTTGAAGGAGAAACACTATATTGTGGAATATTTCTAATAAAAAAATAATCTTCCAAACCAGTTTAAGGTCCAAAGATTGTTACGGTTCCAGTGAAGCATTCGCTTTTTCTAGAACGTCCCAAAGATCTATTCCCTTGAGGTCGATATTGAAGCATGTCATTTGGAAGTCTACTGCGATTCATTTGTTGCACATGACTTCTCCATAGTAACTGGTATTTATTAATTGTGAGATTATTTGTAATTGAAGTGCTTGCATGATATCTTCATTTATTTTGCGATCCAATCGGGTATATTCTATTCTATAGTGTTCTGCCCTTGGGGAGGTCTTTCACTGCAATCATAGCATTTTCATGCTTCGCTATGCAGCTTTACTAGGGAATTACAAGTGTGGTAGCTTCCACACCCGTGAAATGATAAGGATGATAAAAATGGCCAATTATTTTCAGGGACCGTTGGGCCCTAGGCTTCCTGACAATTTCTTACAGGTGAGGAAAAACCCCGAAAGAAAACTCACCCAGGAGCTTGTCTCGACCGGGAATCGAACCGGGCCCGTTGCGTGACAAGGCAGCTTGCTACCTCGAGGCCACAGCGGTGGACAGTATATTCTAGTGTTGATCTAAAGAATCTCATTTCGCTAACCGTTATTCTGCTGGTATTAGCACTACGCAAAGTGTCCATGCGATGAGGAAGACCAAACTTCAGAACAACTTATATACAGGTGCAGAATTCTGGAAAAACAAAGGCGAACCATGATTCGCGAAATAACGGCAAGTGGAGGAAAGTGGCCAACTACTAACAAAGATCTCACACATAAACATCTTCATGCTTTTCATAAATTCATATATACAATAGATATTCCCTAATAAAAAAAATAAAAATAAATAAATAAAAAAAAACAAGCAATAGTGAAATTACATAAACTTGTACACATAATTATAATTATTGACATAAGTATATTCTAAGAACAATTTATTAAACTGTAAAATCCATTACATTAATACCTAGTAATTAGTCTGCATCATGTTATTAATTATTTCAATATTATTTTTTCTATTATTATAGTTAATATTGTTAGTATTATTATTATTTATCAGCATTATAACATTGTACTCATAGAACTGTATTTTAAGTAAATTTTAATTGGTTTGTAAAATAATACTCCAAACATGTAGTATTACTCTGTAATGGAGCATGTTGTTAATAAATAAATAAATAAATAAATAAAAAGCACTCCTTACGGACAATGCTTCGCTTCCGTATCATAGTACAGGTCTAGCTAAGGTTTTATATAAACGAATTCTTAAATGTCGCTATACTAGGGAAGGCTTCATGATTTTGTTAAAATTATTCCTATTGCTTTATTATATTTATATATTGACATTACTGCCTTGATAATACATTTGTGATTAGGCAGATTATAGAAAAGATGTTGGCTAAAGGAAAATAAGTGCATATGGCATTTATAGACCTGGAAAAGGCATATCTGTATCCTTCAACAAGCTCTGGGTGGCAATGGAGAAGTTTGGAATACCTAAATCTCTTGTACATTTTATAAAGAGAATGTATGATTGTAAAGCAAGTATTAAGGTTGGAAGTAGAGTATCCTCAGAATTTGATATAACAAAAGGATTAAGACAAGGATGCGGGATGTCACCAACATTGTTCAAGATATATTTAGAAGATGTATTAATGAAATGGAATAAGTTATGTAGGGGAATGGGAATCAACATTAATGGTCATTTACTGCACAATTTATTATTCGCTGATGACCAGATTATAATAGGACAAGATATAGAATATATGATCAGAAAGTTGGTCGATGCATTTGAGGTAGGTGGACTGAAGATAAATTATATTAAAACAGAATATATGGTAATCGGAGGAAATTCAGAAGACCTACAAATAAATAATATGATAATTAAATGTGTTCAAGAATTTAAATATCTAGGATCTATAATAATTAAATCTGGTACTTGTGAAAAATATATTATTAACAGAGTAATTTGTGCAAGGAAGGCGATTAGATCCCTGAATGGTCTTTTATGGAATAGAAATTTGACAAAGAAAAACAAAAAAGAGATTATACAGACAATAATAGAAAGTATACTTACATATGGATCAGAATGCTGGACGATAAATGAAACGATGCAGAAAAGAATCCTGGCGACAGAAATGGATGGATTACGGAGAAGTATGAGAATATCCAGGCTACAAAATATTCGAAATAAATATATCAGACAAGAAATGGATGCACAAGAAACTGTTATCGAAAGGATAACAAAGAGAGCTTTACAGTGGCATGGACATGTACAACGGATGTCGGAAGACCAGTGGCCTAAACGGGTGTTGGATTGGAAGGTACCATGCAGAAGAAAGAGGGGGAGAAGTAGAAGAGCATGGTACGAGGGAATATATGATGCCATGATGAAGAGGGGTATGGAAGATGGTCAATGGGAAGATAGGAATCTCTGGAAAGCAGGAATCAAGGGCAAACTGCTGTAAAGTGGAAAGCCTGTATTAAGTATTAAATACGTATATTGACATAACTAGATTCTGGCTTCGATTTACGTGCCTTGCAGTTAAAAACGGCAGATAAACTTTTAGACTATGCTTTGATAAATCACAACTCTTCTCTGGGAGAAATTTGAAGTTAGGTTTCGGAATACAATGTTTGATAGTTTCCTTGTAAGTTCTAAGAGAAACGCAATTCGGGAAAACAATTAAATCCAGTAGGGTATGATCAAAACTCATGAACAAATATTTATTTTACTTACGACTAATTTCAGAAAAGTGCCGTGGGTAGCAGTAAACACACACACACCCTAAACGTCACGCGGGAGAATACGCGTACTCCCTCGTGGGAGCTTCTTAACTAGAAATATAGTTACGCTTGCTTACCTACAGATATCAAGGAGTGATTTGTGGTTGACTTCAATGAGACATCAAATCCCGCGCCGTAGCCGAGTGGTTAAGTCAAGATGCCTTAGCGCAGAGCTATGGGTCTTGCGCTGGTACGAGTCCCCATGGGGGAAGAATTTTTCTGATGGAATTTCGGCTAATATGGGACCGGTGCCCACCCAGCATCATGAGGAATTTGGATAGCTACAATAAGTAGCGACTCCAGGTTGAAAAAAACATCTATAACGGCTGGGGGAACAGACATGCTGACCACATGTCACCCCTACACTGGCTTATGATCATCTACTTCTGTGATTAACACATGTGGATGTGAGACCAGCAGCCGGATGGTAGGCCAAGGGCCTTCTAGGCCTGTGGCGCTTGGAGTTATTTTTTCAATGAGGAATCTAGTAGGCAATACTAATACAATTCATATCAAATTCCGTTGAGGTGAATAGTCATGAGATAAAAGTTAAAAATTAAAAAGTACCTGTTGGCAGGTGTCGTCGTCCTTAACTTTGTTAAAATGATGTACATAAAATATTAACTGGAGGCCTTTCGGAAGTTAACATTCATCATCAGCAGGATGAGCTTCAGCTACTCATTGTTGTTGTGTCTTAAAGACACTTGGAGTCTACATTGTCGTAAACAACAACAAATAGCAGAAGTCCATCCTGCTGATGATGGAAGTTAACTTCCGAAAGGCCTCCAGTTAATATTTCATATACATTATTTTAACAAAGTTGCGGATGACGGCATCTGCCAACAGGTACATTTTAATTTTTAACTTTTATCTTATGATCTAGTAAGCAACATTTACCGAATTTTTCTGTCCTAGTACTACCTTGGTTTCCTAGATGTCAGTATGAGGGGGAACGCTGACCACGGGCCACTCTAAATGACATCTATACGAAAACAAGTGTAACTAAATTAGTATGGTTCAAATTCTTCCCTGTAGGGGGAGAGCGCATAAATCTCTGTAAAGGGAAAACATAGGCTTACAATACAAAAAAAAATCTTATGACCTAGTAGGCAACTAAGGTATTACTGGATGGATGAAGGACGGTTAAATTTTTCACGTAGACCTTATTTTATTGAGGCTTGTGGTTTTTTAAGAGCCTAAAAATCTTCAGACTCAGGACTCTTCAGACTCAGAAGACTTGCTCCTTAGATTTTTTTATCCTATAAGTCCATCGAACCCCGGCCGGATTTGAACCCACGACCCTCGGGACTAGATACTAGGAACATGACCACTAGACCACTGCGGCCGACTCATATCAATAGATATCCGTGAAATTCGCGAAACGCTCTAATTTTGTAATTTTCTTGTACCATTTTTTAAGGAGGGTGATGGGTGAAAAATTGACCATTTGATGAAATTTGCATTTTTTTGTTTTTTGTACTAAAAAATAGCCTGTACTGTAATGTATATATTGGCAACGTTTCAGAGGCCTATGGCGCTTCTAAGTGCCCTAAATTACGTCAGAGTTAAAAGGCTGCGCCAGTTAAATACTACCTGCATGCAAATCTTTAAACTTGTTTTCCACACTTTTATTTCCACCGCATTTTTGTACATTCAAAATTGAATGGAATTCAGAAATTTTGTCTTAGAAGGTTCAAATTTTTACTGCATGTTCTAAAACCAATGAGTAACAAAGTAGTGCATGGGTTTCATGATTGATGTAGTATTGTAAGAAATAAAAAATAAAATGTACGCAATTATTAATTTTTTTTGTAATTCCACGCATGAGGTATAACATTAATTTTTTCTCCCTTTGTAATCACATTATAAGAATTCTAATGCATGATGCTTTTCTAAATATTTTAGGGGTCTTGTAAAAAAAATCAGACATTTTACTAAAAAGTTGTGGAACCCATTTAATTATAATATATGCAAAATTTTAAAAATATAATATTTAATAACTCATAAAATAAATGTCTCACAAGAATGACACTTAAACACGTCATTATGTATCATGCAGTGAATTTTTGTACAAAAAATCAAGTCTCTTGCTAAAAAAATGTAGAAAATAGAAATTTCACCCTTCACCCCCTTAACTCCACCTCCCATAACCTCAAAAAAATTATGAATCGCGAAATAACTCGAAAACCTACGATAACGCGAAATAACACCGAAATTTAAAATTTTCAACGAAATCCGGAGATTTTTTTTTGTTCTATTCTCGAAATGTTCATCATCATCATCATGAACAAATTCGTTTTAGGCCATGTCGCCTATACGGTAAACCTAGCGAAGATGGTCTTGATCTTTCCACCGATGTTTTGGTCTTCCTTGGTCCCTATGTCCAGTTGGGGTATATTGGAATGCCAATTTTGGAAGTCTATTTCTTGCCATTCTCCTCAGATGATTTTTCCATTCTTGTTGGTATCTTTGTATATCTTCATTTAAACTTGTTACTCCAAGTTTTCCTCTGATAATAGTGTTCCTTTGGTGATCCAGACTATTAACTCCTAACAATGATCTTAAGAAGCGCATTTGGCTTACTTGAAGTTTATGAGAGTTTCTTTTATTTAAAATCCAAATTTCACTTCCGTATTTTAGAGCAGCTTTTGATGTGATGTTATGTAATCTTAGTTTTGTCTCTGTCCTCATCTGTTTACCAAAATGTCTTCGTTTTACCCCATTCATTTTATTATATTTTTGTAATTTTGAATCAATGTCACTCTTATACTCTGCAAATACACTTCCTAAGTAAGAGAAATCTGACACTTGTTCTATAATTTTTCCATCAATCTCAATTTTCACCCGTTGTATGTTTTTTCCATTGCTTTGGATTTTGAAGTGGAAATTTTCATATTATATTTGCTGGCAATTTTGAATAATTGATACGCTGCTATTTATAAGCTATCTTCGGAATCTGATAATATTACTTAATCATCAGCATATAATATTGTTTGAATTATTTTATTCCAAGTTATTGAAATTCCACTATTTACTGTTTGTTTCCATTCTTGCACTATTCTGTTAATATATATATTAAATAAGAGTGGAGATAGTCCACATCCTTGTCGAACACCTTTGCTTGTGTTTATGTGTTATTTCTTCATCTGGTAATTTGATTTTGATTTTAGAATTTTGATATAAGCTTTGTATGGCTCGTATTACATGTGAAATTTTCATAATGCATTTTAAACATTGTTTTCGGATTCCATCTTCTTTTTAACTGTCATATCTGCTTCCTCCATGCACTCTTACAAAGGGAAATGGTTGCAACACAGTTCACAATATTGAGGTAATATCTTCTGTCCTTCTCATGCTCAAATGTGGTCTCTCCATAGATTTTCAGTTCTACGGCCAATATGTATTCCAAGAAATACGAATTATATTAATGTGTAAGATAAATCCCCCCCCCTAAATTTTTTGCATAGATAATTATCAATTTTATATCAATCATTATTAAGTAATGGTGTGTTCAAATCTGAAGAAAGCATTTCTTTAAGTAAAATCAGTAACCTCCGTCTTACTGAGAGACGTAAATTGCACTCTCTTTCACTACTTCCCAAGCTTCTGAATTCCTACATTCCTGCTGATCTGGCGTCCAGATTTGAGAAGTTATCTTCTTACCACAAAATTGACACTAGGTCACAAGATAACAGTCTGCTAACAATTCCTCTTCATAGCACCTCCTCTTATCCTACTTCCTTCACAGTAGCCTCTGCCCGCTCCTGGAATTTCCTTCCTTAAGATATCAGGGGTTGCCGCACACTGGTACTGTTCTAAAATAATAAACTAAAAATGATAAATTTATTCTCAGTTTTTTACCCTTCAACAAGAGTTAATAAACTTTCACTCTTTTGAGTCACGCTTATACAGTTACCTGTTGTCTAATACTTATTTTTTCTCTATTTATTTAAATTTATACTATGTCATTAATCATTTTTCTCGTTTTTCATATATATTTTACATATTATACATTTAATTAGTTAAATCCAGAGTAAATCAAAATAAATTATAAATATTCATTGTATTGTATTCATAACATGTGATCGTTTATGTTTATTGTAATTTAGATGTAAGACTATTTTTTTGTATTTTTTAAAACCTGGTTGAGTGGGAGGCAAGGCCGTAAGACCTTAACTCTGCCAGGTAAAATAAAGCTATTATTATAATCAATTGAGTTGGTGTTTACTTGATGAAAATCCATATTTATTAATTAAATAAAAATAAAACGTAGTTTTATTTGATTTTCATATTTATTATATAATTCAGTGACAGCTGCTTCGGTACACTGTACCTTCTTCAGACATTTTAACAAATTATGAATTGTGTTCCAACTGATCTAAGCAACAATACAACAATATTTATTTAAATTTTTAAATTTAACAAAGGGGATTCATTCAAATCAAGTTGAGAATTTAACAGTTTTTTTATTATTATTATTATTATTATTATTATTATTATTATTATTATTATTATTATTATTATTAATGCAAGCACTGCCAAATTTGAATAAGCCAACAATGAACCATAAATAATTACTCAAATTTACATTTTCTGAGAATAACACCGCCAAATTCCCACTAACATCGAAATTTTGAAATTTTAATACGAATTTTCCCTAAAAATAAAACCACTTTAACGGATTTGTATCAATAGATCAAGCAGTAAATATAGACATTTACTTAAAAATATAATCAGGATACAAATTATGCGTGCGGCTTTCTTCGAAAAGGTAACCTTGGGACATATATCGCTTATTTATGGCATTTAAAACAATTTCAATAATGAGACTTGAGAGGTTCTTAGCAATATTTTTGGACCTTACATGCTCAACTTAGAATTACGATGCTAATGACCTGGTTCCCGTGAGGGGAGCTGGACCCCATCGGGCGCCTCCCCAGGTGGTGGATTGGGGGAAGCCTGGCAGATACACCAGGTACCAGGGAAATCAAATACCTGGGGCGAACCACCCAATGAAGAGGAGCGGCTGACCAGATTAGACGGCTTCTCATGGGCGGACATAGCTGAAGAGCCGTGGAGAAGACAATACGTCTAGAGAAGATGACTGGAATTAACCCCCGTAGTTCTGGAAGCGGTAAAATAGCAGCCCCATCACCAGAATAGTTTTGCGCTGCGTTCGTAACGCAGTCAGGGCGAAATACTAATTACTGGCAAACTCCAAATATTAAGCCGGGCGGAGATTGATATAGCAGCTATAATACTTAATAATAATAATAATAATAATAATAATAATAATAATAATAATAATAATAATAATAATATAATAATAATAGCTTTATTTTACCTGGCAGAGTTAAGGACTTAAGGCCTTGTCTGCCACTCAACCAGTTTTTAAAAAATAGAAATAGAAGTCTTACATTTAAATTACAATATACATAAACGATTACATGTTATAAAAACAATACAATTAAGAGCTATAATGTATTTTGATTTATTAATTAAATAAAAATAAAACGTAGTTTTATTTGATTTTCATATTTATTATATAATTCAGTGACAGCTGTTTCGGTACACTGTACCTTCTTCAGACATATTTTGATTTACTCTAGATTTAACGAATTAAATATATAATATGTACAAGATATATAAAAAAGATAGAAAATATTAATGACATAGTATAAATTTAAATAAATGGAGAAAAATTAATTATTAGACAACAGGTAAACTGTATAAGCGTGACTTAAAAGTGCCAAGTGTGCGGCAACCCCTGATACCTTGAATGAAATTCCAGGAGCGGGCAGAGGCTACTGTGATTTATCTAGAGGACTTGGAAATCAAGAGTGGCATGTGTTAGGATTATTTAACTAATAAAATTAAGCTGTTTACTCGAAAGTCATTATTTAAATATAGTTACCGGTATTTTAAAGTGTGTATATATTTAATGTAAACGGCGATGTTTGAAAACAAATCAGAAATTTGAGGTTATGTATATTCACTGCAACTTGATCACATTATTTATTGCCAAATAGGATCGTTATTGTAAGTATGCAACCTGGTGGAGAAATAATGAAACACATCAAACTGTATATTATAATCAACATTATGGGTCATTAATTAATTTTTTATTAAACAACTCAAGAAAATCAAGGAATCTGTTCATTATTTGCTATATTCAATTGATTTGTTGGAGAAAAATAGTGTTCTAAGCTGTTCAGAATATTAAAATGGAGAACTTTCTATACACAAAAGCAGGAGCTGATAAAGATAAATCGATAAAGAGCGAGGTGAAATACGGTTCTCATTGGTTGTAAAACAATTAAACATAGGCTCAATTCTGGAAATGCGTGCTATTATGCATTGCAGAGACTCTTGATGTCCCAACTCCTTTCAAAAAACGTTAAACTGAAAATATATAAAACTATTATTCTACCAGTTATATTATATGGATGCGAAACATGGACTCTTACTTTAAGGGAGGAAAGGAGACTACAAGTATTTGAGAATAAAGTACTTAGGGAAATGTTTGGACCAAAGAGAGATGAACAGACAGGTGAATGGAGAAGACTACATAACAATGGATTACATGGTCTTTATAGGAAGCCAGATATAATAAGAACAGTTAAGTCTCGTAGACTGCGATGGGCAGGACATGTTGCACGTATGGGGAATGAAAGAGTTGCATGGAAGCTTCTTGTAGGAAAGCCAGAGGGAAAACGCCCAGCTGGTAGACCAAGAATGAGGTTGGAGAATAACATTAACTATGATTTGAGGGAGGTGGATTATACGGGGAATGATTGGAAAGCATTAGCTCAGGATAGGGATGTATGGAGAGCTTAATGTCTGCGCGGCCATGAACCTACGGGTTCGATAGTACCAGTGAGTAAGTAAGTAAGTAAGTATTGGTTGTAAAACAAAATTCATTGAAACGTGATTGGTCATTGACTATCATTTGGGGCATGAGTTAAATAGTGTATATAACGGATTGTTCCCTTCCAAATCTCACACCCACATAGCAGTGTATTTTCACATTGCTGTTAAATAGTTTTAAGTTAGCCCTAGTTGAGATTTGTTTAGATCTCCGTATGGATGACAATTATGATAACACCGCTTTTGATTTTCTAATTCTAGTCTTAAGCATGTGACGGGTACAGGGGAAGAATCAGGTAGATCACTTTACTGTCAAAATGAAGTTTGATGTGTCATTATATTCTATCTTTTGGAAGTGTGAAACAGTGAAATGTACGGTTCATAGGTTTATTTACCTCCAAAGTTTGACACAGAGAAAAGAAGTTAAAAGAGTGCAAAACACAAGTGGAAGAAATGTTTTGCTCAGCTTGGGCACCTTGTGGTCGCCATCCACATATCCCCCCCTGATGAGGACCCCTGAGGTTCCTACGCCAATTTTGGAATATATTAAACAGTACCAACTAAATTGGAAACACCATCTAGAAAGAATTAGTTCAAATCGGATCCCCAAAGCTGTTTATAATTATATACCAAGAGGACGAAGATCACTGGACCGTCCTATGAAACGCTGGAGGGAAAATTTTCTATAGGATCGTAACAGGCCTTGGCCTAATACTTGGAAGGAAGAAGAAGAAGAAGAAGAAGAAGAAGAATAAGAAGAAGAAGTTAGTTCCTAGGCTCTTTTGGTAGCAACTGGTAAAAATGATTACAATCATGACAAAGGAGCCCTAAATTTAAAGTGTGGATCCTGCTTTTCTATTCACACTGGAGTTTAAAGATTCGAATAAATGTGTCGGTGTGATTATTATGTTTGTCTTAAGCGCGTAACCTGGAAGCGAAAGTAGCGCCATACGGCTCCATGTGTTAGAACGGAGGCGGCAGAAGTTGAAAGCTACAAGATGTCAGTCTGTTGCCGGTCGGCAAGTTGTTCGGACGTGTGTGTAATCCTCTCTCTCGTGCATTGTTTTGTCGTGTGGGTGTTCTCTTGTTTTGTGTTTCCACGTGCATGCGCTATATCAACACGCATCTCTCTCGGTGAGTAAATCCATCTCACTGCATGTACCAAATATAATCACATACACAACATATGTAAACTTTCAATACTTCTTACATTCATTAAAGCACTGTTGAGGTTATGTAATGGAATATTAAAATAAGTACCTGATATATCAGCCTAAATTACATTTGTTTAAAAACTTAAAATAGTTTAAACTATGCATGGTTTTCATATTTATGTTACATTTCTATGTAAAAAAACTTTGCGAAGTAGTTAAAACTATGCCTAGTTCACACATTTATTTTATACGTCTATTTTTAAAACCTTCAAGTAGTTAAAACTATGGATAATTTTCATATTTCTTCTGTATTTCTATTTAAAAAAAAACTTTGTTAAGTAGATAAAACTATGCAAGTTTTCATATTTCTTTTATTTAAAAATCTTCGTCATGCAGTTAAAACTATGCATAATTTTTATATTTTTTAATATTTTTATTTAAATAAACTTCATTAAGTAGTTAAAACTATGAATAATGTTCATATTTCTTTTATATTTTTATAAAAACTTCAAATAGTTAAAACTACATATACATACATAATGGTTTACATATTTTTTTATATTTCTATTTAAAAACATTTAATCAAGTAGTTAAAACTACGCACAGTTGTCATATTTCTTTTACATTTACAAAACTTCGTCCATAGTTAAAACTATGCATAGTTTACGATTACGTATTTCTTTTATATTTATATTTAAAAGGTTTCATCAAGTAGTTAAAACGGGATGAATAGTTTTCATATTTCGTATATATTTTATATAAAAAGCTTCAAGTAGTTAAAACTATGCATAGTTTACATATTTGTCTTATATTTATATTTAAAAAAAACTTCAAGTAGTTAAACTTATGCATAGTTTTCGTAATTCTTTTATATTTCTATTTTAAAAACTTCAAGTAGTTAGAATTATGCATAGTTTTCATATTTTTTATAATTCTATTTAAAAAACCTTCATCAAAGGAATCATGCATAGTTTTCACATTTCTTTTATAGGTCAATTTATATTTTTTAAAAAGCTTCAAGTGGTTAAAACTAGGCCAATACATAGTTTTAATTACTTACGAAATTTGTTTAACAGAAATTCAATTTATTGGAGGACGAATGATATATCACACACTTATTTCAATATTTCAAAATTTTATATGTAAACTTTTCTCTAAGGATGAGAACATATATTTCATATATGTAACACAAGAGGGAAATAATTAACTTCTTAATTTGACCTTTTTTTATTTACTTTCTCTAGAAAATAATCAAATTATGTGTCAGAAAACATAGATAAAATTTCAATAAGAATGTTTATAATATAATTTTCTAATATTCTGAGTTATCGAATTATATATTATCAAAAATAAAATAAACATTTAGAAATGTAAAATCATCCTCATGATCGTGAAATTACATATTTAGGTTTAGATCATGTTTCTATGAGATCTCAAGATATGGTTGGTCAGTTCATCTTAATTTTTATCTTCCTTTATCTCGAAATCCTTTAGGTTGATACTGCAATGTTAATTTAGGAAAGCGAGATGGGTCCATTCTTTTCACATGTTGTAACCAATTGCTTTGATAATTCTGAATTTCTTCAACTATAATAACTTTTAATTAATAGTTTATATCTGTTTCTTTGCACGTCCATTTCTGTCAAACCTAGGAATGGACGTAAAAATCTCATTTGCCGCTTGCAATTTTAATTTGCTTTTAGAATTTAGTATCCAATTTTCGCTGCTATATGTCAGTCCTGCATTTGCAGTTACATTGTGTAATATCAATTTGGTTGCGGTTGACATTTGTTTACCAAAATTTATTTTTATGGCTCCATTTATTGCATATTAAATTATAAAAATTGTAATAATAAAATAATGAATTTTGCTAGTTTATGGATATAAAAATCATATTACTTGCTAATATTTCAAATAATAGTACTTAATACTTACATATATACCTAACGAATTTAATAATTCTTCTAATACTAGTGATATTTAAATATAGGTTATTTTCTCCTTATTTCTATGTAATTTATTAATTTGTGTTTTTAAATTAGGATATATGCTTTTATATATATGCATTTATGTCAATGTGTAAAATGTTGATAGGCCCATACTATACCAAATAACATATTTAAAAATAAGGCAGACAAAAGATTACTAGAAACATCAGAGGTGAAGTTCCTCACATACATTGCAGGATATACTTTAAGGGACCACATTCCTAGTGAAACAATTAGGCAAGAACTAAAAAATAATAATCTAAATGAAAAAATACAAAGCTATAAACAAAAATGGCATGAACATATTTTAAGAATGGACTCTTCTAGGCTAACAAAACAAGAACTGTTGTACCAACCTCAAGGCTATATAGATGTGGGACGTCCTAGAAGACAATGGGAAGATGGATTCTGAGAGCGGAACAGGCCGACGGCCTACCATGAAGATTATGATGAAAAATAAGGCTTATATAGGCATTTGACAACATCAAAATTTCAATACAAGGCACTATGTAAAAACATGTAAGAAATAGAATGCCATCACTCTTTAAAACTACGTTTTTGAATAAGTTGTACATATCTAGTATTTTTATATAAACATTATTATGTATTTAAAAGAAGTAGGCAATTTATTCTAACATTTAGGGCCTAAATAAAGATAAGGTCTATGTGTCTAATCAACCATAGGCGGTAGCAAGGAGATACTAAGGACCAACATGTACACTCTATTAAGTAACACTAAGAAATTTGGATGGAAGTAAACGTCAATAAAACTACATACTGTAGATGGTCACACATAGAAATACGTGATATAGGCCCTAATGTAAGTTGACAGATAATTGCAAATGAGGGAAATTTTGAAGAAGTAGCTGAATTCAAATACCTAGGAACAATAATTAAAAATAGGAAATGGGAATATAGTGGTACTGTACATCAACTATATGTAGACTTCAAAAAAGCATATGATTCAATTAAGAGGGAGAAGTTATATAGTATCCTGCTGGAGTTCGGAATTCCTAAAAAGTTAGTTAGACTTATACGAATGTGTCTAAATGGCACAAAGAGTAGGGTGCGTGTAGGCAAAGAGTTTTCGGACAATTTTGAAATCCAGAATGGGTTGAAGCAAGGAGATGCACTATCTTCTCTAATATTTAATTTTGTACTAGAGCATGCCATTAAATCTTTAGAGAATGAGGAGGGCTTACAACTGAATGGTATTAATAAACTGTTAGTTTATACTGATGATGTAGTATTGTTGGCCGATAGTGAGGAGATACTAAAGGACAATACGCACAAACTATTGAGTAACACTAAGAACTTAGGACTGGAAGTAAATATCAATAAAACTAAATATATGGTCACACGTAGAAATACATTAAATAATGGAAATGGACAGCTAATGACAAATCAGGGAAATTTTGAGGAAGTGGCTGAATTCAAATACCTAGGAACAATAATCACAAATAGGAATGAGATGCACAAGAAATTAAACATAGGCTCAATTCTGCAAATGCGTGTTATTATGCATTGCAGAGACTCTTGATGTCCCAACTCCTTTCAAAAAACGTTAAACTGAAAATATATAAAACTATTATTCTACAAGTTAGGCCTATACTATATGGGTGCGAAACATGGACTCTTACTTTAAGGGAGGAAAGGAGATTACAAGTATTTGAGAATAAAGTACTTAGGAAAATTTTTGGACCAAAGAGAGATGAACAGACAAGTGAATGGAGAAGACTACTTAACAATGAACTACATGGTCTTTATAGGAAGCCAGATATAATAAGAACAGTTAAGTCTCGTAGACTGCGATGGGCAGGACATGTTACACGTATGGGAAATGAAAGACTTGCATGGAAGCTTCTTGTAGGAAAGCCAGAGGGAAAACGCCCAGTTGGTAGACCAAGAATGAGGTAGGAGAATAACATTAACTATGACTTGAGGGAAGTAGATTATACAGGGAATGATTGGAAAACATTAGCTCAGGATAGGGATGTATGGAGAGCTTATGTCCGCGCAGCCATGAACCTACGGGTTCGATAGTGCCAGTGAGTAAGTAAGTAAGTAATGAGATGCACAAAGAAATTAAATATAGGCTTAATTCTGGAAATGCGTGCTATTATGCATTACCGGGACAGTTGTGGTCCCCGACTTCAGTAAAAAAAAATATATATATTCTACCAGTTACATTGTATGGATGCGAAATATGGACTCTTACTTCAAGGGAGGATAACAAATTACGTATTTGAGGAAAATGTTTGGAGCAAAGAGAAATGAATAATAAAAACGTGTCAATAACTTGCCAAACTTTACTTATCGTTCTGCAAAATGCAAAAGAAAAAAAAAGGATAAAAAATAAATTCTGTTAGAATTTAGGTGTGTGCAACACTCCCCCCCCTCTCTCTCTCTCTCTCTCTCTCTCTCTCACACACACACACACACACACAGTAAAGTAAAGTAAAGTAAAGTATTCCCACTACAGGCCTCAGGAGTGGGGGGTTAAGGCTCCTACTATTTCTAGACAATCGGCACTTGATGTCAGCCGGGTTGTCAGCCCTGCGTGACGACCGCCTTTACCCCAGAACAAGCGTCTGGTACTCATTTCCGTTAGAGGCTGAGTCGACCCCAGGGCCATAGTGCCGCCAGAAGGTTTGGGTCAGTTTAAAAATCCTGACCCCACCGGGACTTGAACCCTCTACCTTCCGGCTTGTAGCGCAGTGCCTTAACCACTACGCTACGGCGTGCCCCCCCCCACACACACACACACACACATATATATATATATATATATATATATAAGTTATATATATTATAAATATATTTTTGACATTTGGCAATGAAGGCAAATATGATATGAAAAGAAAAAAGAATGCTTGAGTCGGGATTTGAACTCGAGTTCAAATCATATATATATATATATATATATATATATATATATATATATATATATATCATACACACACACACACACACACACACATATATATATATATATATATAATATATGTATATATAACTGTATTTTAATAGATAATTAAAATATTTCCTTATGAACGCCAAAAATGAGTCCCTCACTTTAAATGATGAAACTGGAACAAAATCGAAATATTATTGTATTTAATCAAATAGTTACCCCACTGCAGATCGTGGAATGTCCTTGGGGTAGTCGAAGGTTAAGGCACCCACCTTGGTAGACAATCGGCACGAGATGTCAGCATTCCGTGACGGCCGCCTTTACCACCACAACAAGATTTTGATACTCATTTAAACTAGAGGCTGAGTCGAATCCAGAGCCACGATCCCGCCAGAAGGTTTAGGCCAGTTTAAACATCCCTGACCCCACCGATACCCGGACGCTCGACCTTCAAGCTTATACCAAATTGCCATAACCAAGTACTCTACGGCGCGGCGTCTGCCCATTAGTCATGGAAAATTTTCCTCATAATCGTTGTCTACAATCAAACCCGGATCTTCCAGTTTACATCCAGACGTTATATTGATGGCGAAAATTAAATTTTACAAGTGAAGAAACGCTTCAACAACGTAATTATACGAATTTGGTACAAGTCTGTATGAAGAATGTGAAAGTACCAGCATTCCAACTTTTTTACATTAACCTTGCATATGACTCGTGTCTAAAATCTCTCTTTCACAACCTTAATTTGTGTTTGTGTTTGATCGATAACATAAATTTACTCACATCATATTACTTACTCACTGGCACTATCGAACCCGTAGGTTCATGGCCGCGCGGACATAAGCTTTCCATACATCCCTATCCTGAGCTAAATGCTTTCCAATCATTCCCCTGTATAATCTACTTCCCTCAAATCATAGTTAATGTTGTTCTCCCACCTCATTCTTGGTCTACCAACTGGGCGTTTTCCCTCTGGCTTTCCTACAAGAAGCTTCCATGCACGTCTTTCATTCCCCATACGTGCAACATGTCCTGCCCATCGCAGTCTACGAGACTTAACTGTTCTTATTATATCTGGCTTCCTATAAAGACCATGTAGTTCATTGTTATGTAGTCTTCTCCATTCACCTGTCTGTTCATCTCTCTTTGGTCCAAAAATGTTCCTAAGTACTTTATTCTCAAATACTCGTAATCTCCATTCCTCCCTTAAAGTAAGAGTCCATGTTTCGCACCCATATAATGTAACTGGTAGAATAATAGTTTTATAGGCCTATATTTTCAGCTTAACGTTTTTTGAAAGGAGTTGGGACATCAAAAGTCTCTGAAATGCATAATAGCATGCATTTCCAGAATTGAGCCTATGTTTAATTTCTTTGTGCATCTCATTCCTATTTGTGATTATTGTTCCTAGGTATTTCAAATCAGCCACTTCCTCAAAATTTCCCTCATTTGTCATTAGCTGTCCATTTCCATTATATACGTGTGACCATATATTTAGTTTTAAAAATACTGTATATATAAACTGGATTAAGCTGGGATAAAATGGATAAGCGTACCAGTGGAAGTCTTCAGTCAATGCGGCATTGAATTTAACCCAAAGAGTTAGTTTTTGTTTTTCATGTTCGTATTGTTTCGGAGGTGGCCTAGGCATTTTCTGGCAAGATGCATTAGACCGTTACGGAATTAAGTAGAATATAAAGAAATGGTACGTAGATAGGAGATTGAAAATTGAATATTAGAAGGCTGGTGAAATGAGAAGTGTGACTGGTGGGCAGGTGGACTCGTGCCTGCTATGCTCCAGTCGTGCAGAAATATAAAAAATGCGGGCTGCCTGCGGTTGTCACGCCGCCTGCTTTGTCACCCATTTTCTTTGTGTAAAAAAATTCACCAAACCTTGCAAGCCTTCTGCTCCGTCTGGCATTAAATTATGCCTTAAAACAACTACACAAGATACCAAGTACAGCTGGTTTCGAGGCTAACCACAAATTATAGCTCCATATTACGATTCTTTCATTAATTCATTCTTCGCATCTGTGCAGAGTGGGAAATAAATATATAAGAATTACTGAAAAGCTGATTGTTACAATAACTAACTCGCTGGCACTATCGAACCCGTTGGTCCATGGCCGCGCGAAGTAGGTAAATGAGGGACAATAATAAAAAGTAAGCTTTGGCCGATAGCGAGGAGATACTAAAGGACAACACGCACACACTATTGAGTAACACTAGGAAATTGGGACTGGAAGTAAATATCAATAAAACTAAATATATGGTCCCAGGTAGAAATACATTCCATCCATAGTAATTCTGCCCGAAGGCAGGTCCTTCACTGCAATCATAGCATTTTCATGCTATGCTTGCAGCTTTACTAGGGAATTGTGTAGGTGTGGTAGCTTCCCGTTGCTTTCCACACCGGTGAAGGATGATGATGATGATGATGATATTGATGATCATGACCATATGATTTCGGGGACCGTTTGGGCCTTAAAGTTTTCCTGACATTTGTCTTACAGGTGAGGGAAAACCCCGATAAAAACTTCACCCAGAAAAACTGCCCCGACCGGGGATCGAACCCGGGCCCGCTGCGTGACAAGGCAGCACGCTACCTCGAGACCACAGCGGTGGACAGAAATACATTATATAATGGAAATGGACAGCTAATGACAAATATAGGCTTATTACTTAATATAGGCTTTCCACTTTACACATTCGCCCTTAATTCCTGTTTTCCAGAGATTCCTATCTTCTCATTGTCCTTCTTCCATATCCCTCTTCACCATAGCATCATTTATTCCCTCACACCATGTTCTTCTGCTTCTCCCATTCTTCCTTCTGCCTGGTACCATCCAATCTAACATCCGTTTAGGCCACTGTTTGTCAGACATCCGTTGTACATGTCCATACCACTGTAAAGCTTTCTTCGTTATCCTATCGATAACAATTTCTTTTCCATCCATTTCTTATCTAATGTATGTATTTCTAAGATGTTGTACCCTGGATATTCTCATACTTCTCCGGTAGTCGAGAAGGCCCAATAGGAATCCCGAAAACCGGCAAATGAGGCTCTGGTTAGGTCCTCCAAATGCGGGGGTTGACGAAATGCTGACAACCCGTTCCATAAAAAAAATAATTGTTACGTTTCCTGCAAAGAGAGATAAAGCCGAATTTAGATACTTATTTACTCAATACAGGCTTTCCACTTTACAACAGTTTGCCCTTGATTCCTGCTTTCCAGAGATTCCTATCTTCCCATTGACCATCTTCCATACCCCTCTTCATCATGGCATCATATATTCCCTCATACCATGCTCTTCTACTTCTTCCCCTCTTCCTTCTGCCTGGTACCTTCCAATCCAACACTTGTTTAGGCCACTGGTCTTCCGACATCCGTTGTACATGTCCATACCACTGTACAGCTCTCTTTGTTATCCTTTCGATAACAGTTTCTTGTGCATCCATTTCTTGTCTGATGTATGTATTTCGAATATATTCCATCCATAGTAATTCTGCCCGAAGTCAGGTCCTTCACTGCTATGCTTACAGCTTTACTAGGGAATTGTAGGTGTGGTAGCTTCCCGTTGCTTTCCACACCGGTGAAGGATAATGATGATGATAATGATAAAGATGATGATGATGATGATAATGATGGCCATATGATTTCGGGGACCGTTTGGGCCTTAAAGTTTTCCTGACATTTGTCTTACAGGTGAGGAAAAACCCCGATAAAACCTCTCCCAGAAAAACTGCCCGACCGGGGATCGAACCCGGACCCGCTGCGTGACAAGGCAGCACGCTACCTCGAGACCACAGCGGTGGACTTCGAATATATTGTAGCATGGATATTCTCATACTTCTCCGTAATCCATCCATTTCTGTCGCCAAGATTCTTTTCTGCATCCTTTCATTTATTGTCCAGCTTTCTGATCCATATGTAAGTATACTTTCTATTATCTTCTTCTTCTTCTTCTTCTTCACTTCCTGGTTTAGGCAAGAGTCGCCTGTTCCGTCTTCACTAATAGATCTAAGACCATCTCTTCCGAGGACGTCCGACATCTCTTCTTCCTCTTGGAAAATAATGGAAGATTTTATTTGGTAATCTACTTTCTTCCATTCTTTCTACATATTTTTTCCACTGTATCTTGTTGTTAAATATCTTTTCTTTTATGGAGTAGATCTGCAGTTCTTCACGGATATCCTCGCTTCTTATCACAATGGAAACTCGGACGGACTTACTTTCTATTATTGTCTGTATAATCTCTTTTTTTTTTTCTGGTCAAATTTCTATTCCATAAGAGACAATTCAGGGATCTAATCGCCTTCCTTGCACAATTTACTCTGTTAATAATATCTTTTTCACAAGTACCAGATTTATCTATTATAGATCCAAGATATTTAAATTATTCAACACATTTAATTATCATATTATTTATTTGATACAATTATTAACGAGTCTTGTTTTTATTGTACGGGTATACCGTATTTTGAAAATAAAATAATAGCATGCCTTGTTGTAAAACAGGCCGGCCATGAATAACAAAATTGAATAGATATAGTTATTTATGAAAGTCATCACGATCAGGGTCCTCACCATGTAAAGACATAAGATTAATTATTTCACAGTTGCACATGTTTTTTATTTCGAGTCTGCGCAAAGCGAGTTGGTTAAGTTTTGATATCACATGTGCAGTTAATTCACTGAATACAGATGAATACCCATACAAATTTTTTTACTACCAGCTTCCGAGTAGATACTTAAACCTGATTTATGCTCCCACTATAACTTAATTGTACACAACATAAAATAAATTCTCATTTTTATTAAACTATAATTTACTAAAACGTCCGTCTAATGTTGAATTTGAATTTTTATACTGATTATAAACAATTTTTTGAAAACCATAGAATTAGGTTTTTTGAGATCAGCAATTATGTCAAGAAGAGAAGAGATAAAGAGGCGAATTTCATAGTAACTGACGTAACAATAGCAACAAAATAACATTTTATTTATTTACTTTTAACCTTCAGATAGGACACTACTTTTTTCTTCAAAACGTTTATAATATAATATATACATATTATATAGGTTTCGATCTCTTTAAAACAGAAAATATGAAGATTCTATCTTACATAATTGTACTTAAAATGTACGGTTTTATATCGGCAACTGTCGTAACTGCAGAATGAAATCATGCTTTATAGGGTGAGAGTAAAATATGATCTATGAAGTTATAAATTTTGTTTCAACAAGCAATTGTAAATGTAGAGGAAGCCAGATATAATAAGAACAGTTAAGTCTCGTATACTGCGATGAGCAGGACATGTGGCACGAATGGGGGATAAAAGACGTTCATGGGAACTTCTTGTAGGAAAACCAGAGGGAAAACGCCCATTGGTAGACCAAGAATGAGGTGAGAGAATAACATCTATGATTTGAGGGAAGTAGATTATACAGGGAATGATTGGAAAGCATTAGCTCAGGATATGGATGTATGGAGAGCTCATGTGCGCGCGGCCATGAACCTACGGGTTCGATAGTGCCAGTGAGTAAGTACAGTATATACGTATAAGAGCAGTTATGAAATATAGGTTTTATGTTTTATGTTCTAATAAACTATTTAGTCACTAATAATACAAAATAAAGGTAGCTCACGTAAGAACTAAAGCTTTTGCATAGCGTAAAGTTTTTAATTAAAATAAATAATTCTATGTTACATATATGTTGTTCATATTTTAGAATATTTTGGGATGTGGGTACATCTTTTTAATAGTCCATATACCACTTTGGGAAGCAGGGAAGAAACTTTAATTTTCATAATCAATTGAGTTGGTGTTTACTTGATGAAAATCCATATTTATTAATTAAATAAAAATAAAACGTAGTTTTTATTTGATTTTCATATTTATTATATAATTCAGTGACAGCTGTTTCGGTACACTGTACCTTCTTCAGACATGTTAACAAATTATGAATTGTGTTCCAACTGATCTAAGCAACAATACAACAATATTCATAATTCATAATTTGTTAACATGTCTGAAGAAGGTACAGTGTACCGAAACAGCTGTCACTGAATTATATAATAAATATGAAAATCAAATAAAACTACGTTTTATTTTTATTTAATTTAATTTTCATGTTTATGTATTGTTTTGATAACGTTCATGAATATAAAATGTGTCAGGCTATGTTTTATATTTTGAAATGTTCTGCTAAAATCTTTTGTTTTTATATTAGCTATTTCCTAATGTCTTTAATTGCCTTCTTAAGTTTGGTATCTATTCTGTACCGTTTCGTTTAGTTTATTCTCACTTGTACCATTATTTTTATGTGCCACAGTTTATTTTATATGTTCAAACTGTTTCCTAAATTTAAATGATTTTTTTTTCATTTCCCTTTAACTAAAACTTCTTAATGCATATATTTACATTATTTCTCTAACTAAACTGCACCCTAGCACGATGACTTGCTCATACGGGTGTCCATAGTGTGTACAACATTTTTTTTAAATAAAATTTATTGGTATTCTTATGTATTAAGCCAAATATTACGTGGAATTCACCAAGATTCATATATCCCTAATCATCACTTATCACTAATTAAATCAACGAACTTCTACAGGAAAATATAAGACGAATATATATATATATATATATATATATATATATAAATATATATATATAGTTCCGGGTTCGAATCCCGTCCAGGCATTTATTTTTCTTATGTCATATATATCCACCGCTGTGGTCTCGGGGTAGCGTGCTGCCTTGTCACGCAGCGGGCCCGGGTTCGATCCCCGGTCGGGATAGTTTTTCTGGGTGAGGTTTTTATCGAGGTTTTTCCTCACCTGTAAGACAAATGTCAGGAAAACTTTAAGTCCCAAACGGTCCCCGAAATCATATGGCCATCGCAATCATCATCATTCATATTCATCCTAGGTTAAGCTTAGGATTAGGGATTCTCCTGGCGCACCACTATCATCATCATCATCATCATCATCACCCATCATACCATCGGGGCAACGTAACCCCCCTTCCAGGCGCCCCAACCTCAGAAGTGGGTTACAAGTACCCCATGCCAGGAGAGAAACCAGGAATGTCAAAAGATAAACCAGGGGCATTTGAAAACAACAATATATATATATATATGTTGTGTTATTATTTAATTGTAATATTAATGTGTTTTCTTTATGTAATTGTAATGTTAATTTTTTTTAGTGTATAATGCTATTGTGTTATTATCTAATTGTAATATTATTGTGTTTTCTTTATGTAATTGTAAGGTTAATGTTTTTAGTGTATAATGCTATTGTGTTATTATTTAATTGTAATATTATTATTGTGTTTTCTTTATTTATGTAATTGTAAGGTTAATGTTTTTAGTGTATAATGCTATTGTGTTATTATTTAATTGTAATATTATTATTGTGTTTTCTTTATTTATGTAATTGTAAGGTTAATGTTTTTAGTGTATAATGCTATTGTGTTATTATTTAATTGTAATATTATTATTGTGTTTTCTTTATGTAATTGTAATGTTATTGCTATTGTGTTATTACTTAATTGTAATATTATTGTGTTTTCTTTATGTAATTGTAATGTTATTGCTGTTTTTGTTTATTTTTCTTTACACTAGTACCAATTATTACTTTATTGTAACGGACTGTCAACAGCACGTACGGCTTACTGCCCGTGCGACCCATATTTGTAAATAATATTGTAAATATCTTACTTTTTGTCTAATAAAGTCCTACTACTATATATATATATATATATATATATATATATATATGGGGCACGCCGTAGCGTAGTGGTTAAGGCACTGAGCTACAAGCCGGAGGGTCGAGGGTTCAAGTCCCGTTGGGGTCAGGATTTTTAAACTGACCCAAACCCTCTGGCGGCACTATGGCCCTGGGGTCGACTCAGCCTCTAACGGAAATGAGTACCAGACGCTTGTTCTGGGGTAAAGGCGGCCGTCACGCAGGGCTGACAACCCGGCTGACATCAAGTGCCGATTGTCTAGAAAAAGTGGGAGCCTTAACCTCCTACTACCCCAAAGGCCTCTTGAGGCCTGTTGTGGGATCACTTTACTTTATATATATATATATATATATATATTTGTAGAAATGAATAGCTTTCTGGATACAACCAAAGATTCCAAAGATTATATTATAGATATGATAAGACTTCAAATGTTAGGCATTTGTTAATAAAAATAAAATATTCTACTTATTGACGGAAATAATGTCTGTATTATCTCCTAGTAGCTAAATTTACAAAAAAAAAATGAATATCACTAACATTTATAATAGAGATTACGATATGCTTTCTTCTAACGTAAAGACGCACGAATATCTTACGTTACGCAATACAACATCCTGAACTTTTTGAACTTCATTACGGAAAAATAAGGAAGAGCAGCTGGTCATATGCTTACTTTCATCTCATATTTGAACGCTATTTAAAAACCAAAATAAAAATAAAAAAATCATGACATTGCTGCCAACCTTGAAAAATATACACGCTCTTTTATTTTTTTTTTTAAACCTACGCTTTTAAAATACGGGAAGCAGGCTAAGAACTGGTTTGTGCGACCATTAGCGCATAATTTAAAGAGTAAACTACTTGAGTTGTAGAAATCTGAACCACTTCATGCAGAGTGTGACCTTCAAGAGAACTAACAGGAGCAATAACTATAGCAGGTAGATGCGATTAATCAGAAATAAGATAAGCTCGTTCTGCTGCAGATAACAACTTCACACATTGTCTGCAGCTTCAACTGTCAACTATAATATAATTAGTGAATGGTCTAGGACCCTCCATGGTATCTTTACCTTGTCGTGGTGGAGTGGCTTGCGTGATTAAATGATCCTGAGAACAATGTCGGCGGTAGCATTGCTGCCGATAGGGTTACCCATGCCGTACTGGTCGAAGGTGATAAGCCAGACGAAAATACAAATGTCAAGAAATGCGGACATGGGTTCAACTGGGGTAAAATTATCTGGAGGTCAAAATAGTCCCCCATTCGGTTCTCCGGGCGGGGACTATTTCAGGGAACCCATGCCAAAGACTCAAACACAGGGATATGTTTCTAGGAACATGAAATGTTAGGACTTTATACAATAGCGGGGCACTAGAGATATTAACGTTACTTAGGAAAATTTTTGGACCAAAGAGAGATGAACAGACAGGTGAATGGAGAAGACTACATAACAATGAACTACATGGTCTTTATAGGAGGCCAGATATAATAAGAACAGTCAAGTCTCGTAGACTACGATGGGCAGGATATGTTGCACGTATGGGGAATGAAAGACTCGCATGGAAGCTTCTTGTAGGAAAACTAGAGGGAAAACGCCCAGTTGGTAGACCAAGAATGAGGTGGGAGAATAACATTAACTATGATTCGAGGGAAGAAGATATAGGGGAATGATTGGAAAGGATTAGCTCAGGATAGGGATGTATGGAGAGCTTATGTCCGCGCGGCCATGAACCTACGGGTTCGATAGTGCCAGTGAGTAAGTAAGTAAGTAAGAATGGTCTAGGACTTTTCTACCTTGGTTCAGATGCGCTTTGTTTCGAGTTCCCTTGGAGGAAGGCTATTCGAATTCTGTCAGTGTGTGGGGCTAGTGCACAATCATTACATTGAGGAAACTTGATAGCAAAAATAAGTAATATTTTCCCTCTGGTTCCAGCCCCTTTTTCATTCCCAAATCGTGCCACATGTCCTGCCTACCGCAGTCTACGAGTCTTAACAATGCTTATTACGTATATCTAATTTCCTATAAAAATCATATCTTCTTCTTCTTCATCGTCCTTTCATGTGATAGACCTAGTGGTCTGTTACGGTCTCAATCCAACGTTTGAAGGGTCTGCCCAAAGATCTCTTGCCTGGTGGCTGGTAATTTAAGATCTGACGTGGTATTCTTGTTCTGCTCATTCTTCGTACGTGAGATTTCCAGTTGTTTCTGTATTTTTGTACATATTCCTTGACTGATTCTGTGCATATGGCCATCGCAATTACCATCATTCATATTCATCTTAGGTTAAGCTTAGGATTAGGGACTCTCCTGGCGCACCATTATCATCATCACCCACCATATCATTAGGACAACGTAACCCCGCCTTCCAGGCGCCCCAACCTCAGAAGTGGGTTACAAATACGCCATGCCAGGAGAGAAATCAGAAATGTCGAAAGACAAACCTGGGGCATTTGAAAAAAAAATAAAGATTACAGAGTGCATTGTTACATAATTTCTCCATTCCCCTGTCTGTTCATCTCTTTGGTCCAACAATTTTCCTAAGTACTTTATTCACAAATACTCTCTTTCTCCTGTCTTAAAGTAGCAGTCCATCTTTCTCATCCATATAATATAACTGGCAGAATAACCGTTTCATATATTTTCAGTTTAACTTTTTTTGAGAGAAGTTAGGACGATACGTAAGAGTCCCTGTAATGCATAATAGCATCCATTTCTAGAACTGAGCCTATGTTTAATTTCTTTGTGCATCTCATTCCTGATTGTATTATTGTTCCTAGGTATTTGAGTTCAGCCAGTTCTTCAAAATTCCCCTTATTTGTCATTAACTGTCCATTTCCATTATATAGCTTATGTATTTATATGTATGAACATATATTTAGTTTTATTGAAGTTTACTTCCAGTCCCAATTTCTTACTGTTATCCAATAGTGTGTGCATGTTGGCCCTTAGTGTCTCCTCGGTATCGCCTAATATTACTACATCATCAGCATAAACTAACAGCTTATTCATGTCATCGAGTTGTAGGTCTTCATCCTCTAAAGATTTGATAGCATGCTCCAGAACAAACTTGAATAACAGACGACATAGTGCATCTACTTGCTTTAACATATTGTGAATTAAAATATATATATATATATATATATATATATATATATATATATTATATCTTAAAATTGTTTGCCTACACGCACCCTACTCTTTGATGCCATTTAGACACGTTCGAAGCGATGCATTCAATTTTAAATTGATAACGTAAACGCAAAAAATCCTCTCGGCGCGGAGCCTAAAACTCAGAGTATGCATTGGATTACATTGTTAATACATAAGTGAAATTGACATTTTGGATCATATTATAGGACGACTCAGAGAAATTAAAACTTATTTTTAAAAGAGTACCAATGTGGAAATATAAAAAATGGGGACTGAATATAAATTTATAGAAAACAGAATATATGTGTTAGGGAAAGGATGTGGATGACCTCATACTTGAAACAGGGAAAATAAAAAAGTGTGAATTTTTTTAATATCTTGGGTCAATAATTACAAGTTTAGGTACCTGTGAGAGAGATGTACAGTCTAAAATTGCAAAGGCAAAAAAATGCAACTAAGACATTACATGGAATAATTTGGAATAAACATATTACAAAGGAAACTAAACTGAAAATTTATAAGAGCATAAAACAGAATATTTTGTCATATGGAAGTGAAACTTGGTCTTTGACGGAATTACAAAAGAATAAAATTAGAACAGTTGAATTTGATTATTTTAGAACAAGCCTCCAAAAAATAAGACAGGATAAAATAAGAAATGAATTCCTTTGGAGAGAAATGAATGTCACCACATCTGTTGTTAAGAGGATTGAAAATCAAACGCTTAAATGGTATGGTCATGTACAAAGAATGGAAAATGAAAGATGGCCAAAAAAATATACCAATAGTCACCCCCTGGAAGAAATAAACGTGGCAGACTAAGATGGAAATGGAAAACCTATGTCAGGACTGTAATGGATGATAGGAATTTGGAAGAGGGAGATTGGAATGATAGAGATAAATGGAAACTGAAGACGGCAAACCCATAAGTGGGGGAAAGCCGAAGAAGAAGAAAAACCAATGTGGAATTGTATTGTGCCTAAAATTTTAAACCCCTGAAATTCGTAAAAGAAATGAACAGATATAAAATCTATGTAAAAGTAAGAGTTACTGCTCTATCAGCTAGAAGAAAATGAATGACGTAACCAGAGAAATTATGTCAGAAACGAAGTGCACTATTCTCTATTCCAACAAACTACACGAATGTCTGAATGTGTGCCAGGAACTGTAAGAGATTAAGAGGGCGAAAACTACCCCTTTTGCCCCTCGACACTGATAAATTATTACATACTACGTTGTACCAAATATTTGTACACCATTTTCACCTCCCTGTAACATTTATTATAATTGTGAAACTAAAAAAAAAAGTAAAAACATTAACATAATGAATAATAGTTTAAAAAAACTAAAACAACACGCTTTACTAGAAAACCGAACTAAAAAATGAAAAATAATGTTAATTTCCAACACGCTTGGGATAAAATTAAACTGGTCAAGAAAAAAATAATCTCCAACACAACTAGAATAAAACTAGAGTTATCTACAAATAGAAATAATTTTACCATCAAAAGCGTGGGGTGCTCTATATCAATTAATATATTTGATAATAAACATATATTGGTGAAAGTAAAGTCTCTAAGAAGAAAACGTAAAAACCATAAAAAGCACTCCCACGCTTTTGATGGTAACTTTATTTTTTTAGATAACTCTTTTAAGTTTTATTTATTTAATTGATTGTCATAAACCAGAATCCCATGAAAATTTAATGTAATTGCTTACGATATTTTTAGTGTCTAGGCACGAATATAATTATATATATTTTAAAATTATTATTACCTAACATTACTATAACATTTTGGAATATTTTATTATAGATAGTCCACCGCTGTGGTCTCGAGGTAGCGTGCTGCCTTGTCACGCAGCGGGCCCGGGTTCAATCCCCGGTCGGGCAGTTTTTCTGCGTGAGGTTTTTATCGGGGTTTTTCCTCACCTGTAAGACAAATGTCAGGAAAACTTTAAGGCCCAAACGATCCCCGAAATCATATGGCCATCATCCTTATCACTATCATCATCATCATCCTTCACCGGTGTGGAAAGCAACGGGAAGCTACCACACCTACAATTCCCTAGTAAAGCTGCAAAGCATAGCATGAAACTGCTATGATTACAGTGAAGGACCTGCCTTCGGGCAGAATTACTATGGATGGATATTATAGATAAATAGTTATAGTTAATCGTATCCTTCTCATATTTTTTGGATAAATTACAATGTGGTAAGTTTACAAAATTGTCATTAATATTTTACAGAATAAGATAAAAATGTAAATATCTTTAAATTCGATACTATTGTAGTTATGAGCTAAAAAAAATCCTCCGGGCCGGCGACCTATGGATTACTGAAATTATATACCACTACAGTCCACCGCACTACCAACTGAGCTACCAGAGGATATAATATTAATTTCTTACAACGATGGACAAAAAAGTCGATAAGACTGCAAATATTATACCAGTCTTTATTTTTTCATGTCCGGATGATCCTGGCCAGGATCTTAGAAAACATTTATGAAATTATTGTATTGTCATTGATCTTTTACAATTATACAAATTTTCAAGTCAATCCAATGTTTTTAAGTGGGTGAAAATCGTGTTGTAAGATTCCGTTACATAGATAGACAGATACAGGTCAAGCTAATATAAAGCTTGTAAAAAGGAGAGAAAAATACTCTGATTAATCCGTATTCTACTCTATTTAAACTGGGAGGAAAAACTCCCTAGCACTGTGATCAAAATATTTATTCCACTTTTCCCATCTATGGAAT
Source organism: Diploptera punctata (assembly GCA_030220185.1). Taxonomy (NCBI): domain Eukaryota; kingdom Metazoa; phylum Arthropoda; class Insecta; order Blattodea; family Blaberidae; genus Diploptera; species Diploptera punctata. The sequence goes on along the minus strand of JASPKZ010004219.1, from coordinate 362,932 downwards.
TAATAGAAATAAATATACTTACTTGATACTTAATACAGGCTTTCCACTTTACAGTAGTTTGCCTTTGATTCCTGCTTTCCAGAGATTCCTATCTTCCCATTGTCCATCTTCCATATCCCTCCTCATGAGGGCATCATATATTCCCTCATACCATGCTCTTCTACTTCTTCCCCATCTCCTTCTGCCTGGTACCATCCAATCCAACACATGTTTAGGCCACTGGTCTTCAGACATCCATTGTACATCTCCATACCATTGTAGAGCTCTCTTTGTTATCCTATCGATAACAGTTTCTTGTGCATCCATTTCTTGTCTGATATATGTATTTCGAATATGTTGTAGCCTGGATATTCTCATACTTCTCCGTAATCCATCCATTTCTGTCGCCAAGATTCTTTTCTGCATCCTTTCATTTATTGTCCAGCTTTCTGATCCATATGTAAGTATATTTTCTATTATTGTCTGTATAAAAAAAAAATATATAAATATACAGTGTTATGTATTCTACTATGGTGATTCGACACACATCAATCATTCACACATGACTCATACCGCCATTTTATTTGGGCTGGATCCAGGGCGTCAAGGAAGGGCGATTAAAATATATCCAACAAAACCTTATTTCTTCTCATCTTTAGTGTGTACTGCTATCCAACCAGGATATAAAATCTAAGAGCTGGGGATGAAGTAAAATGTTAATGTAATTGAGAAATATTTCCCCCTTGACACTTTGGACACGTGGTGTAGAATTAACATTCATTCCATCTTACAATTTAACTACTTCTTCCCCAGTTTTGAAGGAATCTCACCATATTTACATTGGCAGACGCAAGGCGGAAATAAATTTATAATGCTCTTTATTTTGGTTTACCCTCCATTCTGCGGTCTTCCCCTATTTACGAGCTTGATTCCCTCCTCTATCCACCCACCCTTGACTGATCTCCAGGCACGCAAACCTTAAACCACGAAAACGCGCCCTTGTTATTTAGAACTCGGAAATCTCTAGGAATTTATTTGCTGAAGAACTTGATCGCATTTCAACTAATACATGAAGAATTGTGAACCGTTTTAAGCTATGACGAAATGATTCTTGGCACTAGAAATCTTCAGGTGTTTAAATAGTTGTAAGTAAAAATAAATTCATATAACTAATTGACTAACTAACTTACTTGCACTATCGGACTCGTATGTTCATGACCGAGCGGACGTAAGCTCTCCATACATCCTTATCCTGAGCTAATATTTTCCAATCATTCCCTGTATAATCTACTTCCCTCAAATCACAGTTAATGTTATTCATCCGCCTCATTTTTGGTCTACCAACTGGGAGTTTCCTCACTGGTTTTCCTATAAGAAGCTTCTATTACACCTCATTCCCCATTCGTGCCACATGTCCTGTCCATCGCAGTCTACGAGACTTAACTGTTCTTATTATGTCTGGCTTCCTGTAAAGACCGTGTAGCTCGTTATGAAGTCTTCTCCATTCACCTGTCTGTCCATCTCTCTTCGGTCCAAAAATTTTCCTAAGAACTTTTAATCTCAAATACTCGTAATCTCCTATCCTAGGAGTGCAGTAAACTAGCATAAATTGGCCACTGTGCAAAACATCCCCCCCTGTTCTAATGTATTATAATTCAATGCGCAATGAATTCAACAAATCGTATTCACTAACCTTGAAGGGGGAAAATATTTTCTAAAAACAAATTATTTAATTGTATACATCTACATAATTTTCGCTGATGCTGTGTAAAGTAAGATTTTGAAACAAATTAATTTTGCAAAAAGCCAATAAATTTGTCTGTAAGATTTCAGTTAAAGAAGGAACAAGTTTGGCTGTGCAATTAATCACCAAATTGAAACTTAAGTTAGTTACACAGTGTCGCCACTCAGCCAATTATATTGCACGTCTGCATTTGTTGTAGTATCAGTGGCGGAATACCCTCACATATTTTGCAAGACTCTTAACCCTTAAATTGGCAAAACACAAATTTCTCCTGTTAGTTATTTGAATGTGGCGGACCGCAGTGAAAACGGAATCGTGTGCAACTGTTGTTATTAGGTATATTGTATAATTAGACACACATTTAAGTGTTATTTTTTTGTTCGTTTTCTTCTCATTTACTAAGAATATTAAATTAATTGAACCAACTGATGTATCCAAAAGGGATACATTACGAATTTAAGGGTTAACAGAAAATGATAATTATTAATCCTCTAGTCAGAGTTATTTGTGTTCGCGATTGTAATATGTGACCCTCACACCGACAACATAAATACTTTTTTTGCGCTATAGTGCGTTTTGTCGTACTTACAGCAAAGGCGACCATGATTGAAAGTTCAACTTCCTACATTTCGGGATTGCTAACCTAAATAACTATACTGCAATAATACATTTACACCCAAGTGCGGGAAGTAAAACCACTGCCCTCTATGTATACTATGTACAATTTATATACAAAAAATATCCACAAGGTAATGTTAATATACATTATATGCAACGAATCGCTGCATTTTAAATGAACTGAGCTTTATTTGAAACAATATAAAACAATAAATACGTACTTGCGGCCATGTTATCAATAATTGTTCTCAAGGCCTCCTGTTGTTTCAACTAATAAACATTGCCCACACTGTTAACGTTAGTAATAGCTTATAATGAACACAAATATTTCCAACAAAGATGTTATTATTTTACTATTGTTTATTATTTTAAAAACACCATCGCGCAAAAAATAATGCACAACACAAGTTTGTGAAGTGTTTTACAGAATCTCGGTTTTTAAACATTTTTCCTCGATTCTGTAAAAACCACTTCCCAACCTCGCATCGTAATATGCTATTTCGCACTACCCTATATAATCACATTTTCAATTCAACTTCAATATATGGGCTGCGTTATGCATCAACTGGCTATGCGCCATTATGCAAGTTTCGAGAAAAATACGTTTAAAGTTTAAGTCATTCTTCAGTTATCGTAGCGCCAAACTAACAATACCGGATATTGCAAGTAATTTCCCTTTTTTTGGCAGTTATGCATCAACAATCTAAGAGCGAAAACATTTGTCGCTTAGCTGCATAATGGAAAATATAGATTAGCATTTATATAGCCGTTTGTTACAAAACATATAATCTCTCATAGGACTGAAAGCGTTTACATTTTTCTTTAATAATAAGGTTATATTTAAAGATTTTCTGGGTGAGGTTTTTATCGGGGTTTTTCCTCACCTGTAAGACAAATGTCAGGAAAACTTTAAGGCCCAAACGGTCCCCGAAAGCATATGGCCATCATCATAATCATCATCCTTCACCGGTGTGGAAAGCAACGGGAAGCTACCACACCTACAATTCCCTAGTAAAGCTGCAAGCATAGCATGAAAATGCTATGATTGCAGTGAAGGACCTGCCTTCGGGCAGAATTACTATGCATATTTAAAGATTTGGCGCTAAAAGTTTGTGTACACTTACTTCATGAGCCAGTGCAACAGATGACAAACTCTCAAATTAAATAAAAGGCGCTTCACCGGTTGCTGCATAACATCGTCTATATATAGTTCTATTCACTATCTAACATTACCGTTATTACTCCAACCTAGCATTCATTTAGATCATCGTTTCCCAACCTCTGGTTCGCGAATCCCCAGGGAGTTCGCAAAAATTTCAAGGGGTTCACCAAAACATTTCCGTAATGGCGGGTTTCGAGGTTAGGTCTATTATTGTTTCCATCATTTCTGCAGCATTGTAATAATAAAAATATTATTATTATTATTATTATTATTATTATTATTATTATTATATTTTAAATTAAATGAACCATATCATTAATCATTTTTCTCGATTTTTATATATTTTGTACATATTATATTTAGTTCATTAAATGTAAAGTAAATCAAAAAAACATTATAAATAATAATTGTATTGTATTTATAACATGTAATTGTTTATGTTTATTGTAATTTAGATGCAAGACTTTTTTTTAAATTTTACAAAACGTTGGCAGTACCGGTACTGCTCTATGGTTCAGAAGCGTGGATACATAAAAAACAAGATCTAAGAAGGATAACGGCGGCAGAAATGAATTTTTTGAGATCTGTTAAAGGGTGCACTAAGGAAGACAGAATCAAGAACTCAGAAATAAGACAGGAACTTGAAATATTTGCAATAACGGATAAAATAGATACATATAGACAAAAATGGAAACAACACATAGACAGAATGAATGAAGATAGATATCCAAAACAAATAACAAAATACAAACCTAAAGGCACCCGAGATGTGGGCAGACCTAGAAAGAGATAGTCTCAAGTCGGAACGGGTCAACAGACCTAATCTATGAATGCAGATGATGATGATGACTATTTTTTTGTAATTTCTAGAACCTGGTTGAGTGGCAGGCAAGGCCTTAAGGCCTTAACTCTGCCACGTAAAATAAAGCTATTATTATTATTATTATTATTATTATTATTATTATTATTATTATTATTATTATTATTATTATTATTGTACCCCTTGTTACATATGTGTAACATCGGGAATTTATCACATTATTTCCACAATAAATTAATATTTACCGCGAATGCCTCATTTACAGTTATGTAACAACGTTAGGAATGCATTTGATTTCCCTACAACTAGGCCTACATGTGTAACTTTTAAGCCGTAACTGGACTAAATTTAAGTTTTAACCGTTAAGGGTTAAATTAGTTTAAGGTTATTAAACCTTTTGCTTGGAATTAAATTTTATACACGTCTACTGTATGTATATTTAAAAGACAGTGGTTCAACCAACTCAGGTCGTTGTGGAAGGGGTTCGCGAGTCTACTTAAGGACGGTTGGAAATTCGCTTGATCTACTGCAATAGGTTGATTACTCTGGTCAACATGATTTTTGTCTCATGAGTACTAATAGTTGTATTTAATGCAGTTTTTTAACGAGTTTTCAAATATTTATTCGGAATTTCTCCATCACTGGATCAAAATGTTGGACGATCACTAAAAGACAAGAACAATAATTAGAAGCAGCTGAGATGCGTTTTTTAAGAAATATAGCAAGATATACTCTGCTGGATAAGAAAAGAAATGATATTTTCAAACTTAAAAAAGGTAAAGTGATCCCACAACAGGCCTCAGGAGGCCCTTGGGGTAGTAGGAGGTTAAGGCTCCCACTTTTTCTAGACAATCGGCACTTTATGTCAGCCGGGTTGTCAGCCCTGCGTGACGGCGGCCTTTACCCTAGAACAAGCGTCTGGTACTCATTTCAGTTAGAGGCTGAGTCGACCCCAGGGCCATAGTGCCGCCAGAGGGTTTTGGTCAGTTTAAAAATCCTGACCCCAACGGGACTTGAACCCTCGACCCTCTGGCTTGTAGCTCAGTGCCTTAACCACTACGCTACGGCGTGCCCCCATTTTCAAACTTACAGACCGAATAATTAAATATAGCAACGACTGGAAAGAACATATTGATAAATGCCAGAAGGAAGATTTCCAAAAGTATTGCTAAATTATAAACTGCACGGAAGGAGAAATGTTGGACGCCCACACAGAAGATGGTCCGAAAATTTTTAACAATTCTAGCTTTCATGAAACCGGAACGAGCCAACAGGCTTAATCCCTGCATGATTATGATGACCCACAGTTTTTTATTTCAATTTCAATTAATGGATTTAAATAATTATTTTTTTAATAAACGTTTTTTCGTCCATTTGTCCATTGTAAAATAAAACCAAATGAGCTAACTCAAATGATTTCAGCTATGGAAAAGAGATATCAAGACAAATGGAATCCTAATATGTTGGTCGATTATTGTTAGACCATTAAAAGGGATGCTCCACAGGCGAAATATAGCAGAAAATCTTCATTTCTTACTTTCTAAGTGAGTCCGAATGTTCGAATATTGTGTAGTTACGAATGTAGAAAATATTAAAGTGTTTGAAATTATAAATGCCTGTCTGTCGAAAACGTTGCGTGATGGAGAAAAACCGATATCGTATTTGAATTCAGGAGAAAAAATACTATCAGAATCACGTACTTATATTTCTTTCTGAGACAAAAAGAAAATGCTTATTTTTTGTTGCTCAGTGTTATTTCAAGGCATATGCACATATTATATCCGGCAATGTTACAAAACTTAGAATGAAAGTTACACAATTTATTACCAAACTCATATTCGTTGCTGAAAATGTCCTCCAATTGCTCTAACAAATTGTTGACATAAGCTTACGGAATTACCTGTCTTTCATTAGCACTTGTAGACAATACAATAGCAGTTTTAGATGTATATAGGCCTATATATTTAAAAAAAATTAGTTTATACGTATTTAGGGCGGCTCTGTGGTGCAAGCGGTTAGAAGCTCGCCTCTCTCCGCTGGGGTCCCGAGATCGAGTCGTGCTGGACGAAATGGAGATTGGGCAAGTTTTCTCGGGGATTCTTTCGATGTCCCCTGTCACAAATTTCATTCCATCATTTCTCCATACTCATCTCATCCATTTCGTTTCATTTCGTTCGTCCGCCTCTGTGACGGTGCGTCGGAAGTGTTCGGCCGGCACCCTTTTAGTTCAAATACCTCTATAAATATACGGGGATTCATTTCATCTCATTCCTCGACCCGACTCTGAGTTCGACACGAGTTGAGGATATTTTATTTATAGGAAGCCAAATATTATACAAACAGTTAAGTCTCGTAGACTGCAATGGGCAGGGCATATGTGGCACGAATGGAGAAAAGAGGTGCAGGAAAACCAGAAGGAAAATGCCCAGTTGGTAGACCAAGAATGAGGTGGAAGATTAACATTAACCATGATTTGAGGGAACTAACGGCCGTGGTGGACTAGTGATTATGCTCCTAGCTTCTGGTTTCGAGGGTCGCGGGTACTACCCGGCCGCGATCGTTGGATTTTTTAGAACGGAAAAATCCAAGGAGCAAGTCCTCCAGGAGAGACTTTAAGCCGTGAGTCCCGAGTCAAAAGGTTTTCAGGTTCGTAAAAGATCCTGAAGCCTGAAATAAAAAGGACTCTAAACAAAATTTACCGACATTAACGTCCTAGTAATACCTTAATTTGCTGTTAGATGTCTCATTGAGTCGGTGTGTTGACCGCATGCCATCCATGACATCTGCGAGCAAATAAGGTAAATAAAAATTAACTTGGTCTCCTTATAAAGGAGAGGCCATGGCTCAACAATGGGCTACGCCATTATAGATAGATACATATATATCATACAAGTTCACCGCTGTGGTCTCGAGGTAGGATGCTGCCTTGTCATGCAGCGAGCCTGGGTTCGATCCCCGGTCGGGACAAGTTTTCTGGGCGAGGTTTTTTTCCGGGGATTTTCCTCGCCTGTAAAATAAATGTCAGGAAACTTTAAGGCCCAAACGGTCCCTGAATACCATCTGACCGTCATTGTCATCAATATGATATTCGCCTAATTAGCTTAAGTTTAGTTTAAGGCCTTTCCTGCCGCATCATTATTATCATCATTTATTCATATCATCGGGGCAGCGTAACCCGGTAATTCCGAAACGATAACCTGAGGCATTGAAAAGAAAAGTGTATATCACTAGTTAGTACCCACCCGGCGTGCGCTGCTACTCCAAAATAAATGTTAATGTGTTTTTACCACCAGCCGTGCGCTGTTATACTTGCCCGGGAATCTGCTTATCCCGATCTTCTTGGCATCAATGAAAGACAGAAATGGTTATTGTGAGTTATCCATAGAAGATTAACATATGCTGTCGCGGACTCTTTTGTAGAGTTTTTTGATATATTCAATTCTGTGTACATTAACTTGGTGTATTTGTTATGGTTTAGGCAGGGTAAGCCATTTAAGCGTCAAAGTAGGGACTTTATTTAACTTTTTTAACTACAAAGAGTGATTTTTGGGGTGAAGGGGTTGAATATCAGACTTCTCTTATAGTCTATGTTCATCCCGGGAATCTTCTGAACGTTTTACAAAAAACACCATCACAATCGGATCAACGGTATGGCCGCGCGTAAAGTACGAACAAACAAACAAACATTCATTTTTGTAATTAGATGCAGGAGTGATTGGAAAACATTAGCGGAATATAGGGGTGTGTGGAGAGCTTTAGTTCCAAGCGCCTATGAACCTACGGGTTTGATAGAGCCAATGAGTTAGTAGGTACAGAATTTCACTTATTTTATTTGCAACAGTTTTTACTCATTGGATCCTACTTCGCCACTGTTTCAGCATATTTCAGCATGTGACTCATATTACTTAGTAAAATTAGACAAAAGTTGTTTCTCTTCGTATCCTTTTTTGGAAACAAAAATTTGCATGGATTCTCTTATAAACGATCTAGATTTAACTTAATTTTATTGCCAGACCTCAAACTTGTCTCATTATAAACAACCGGACTGAATTACAATTCACTCGAACCGTATATATTATCCATATAAGCCCAATAATTTTAAAGGCAATTTATTACAAAATACATTGTACTAACATAAAGCAGTCTTCTAAATAAGACAAATAAAGTTGCGTAAAATTGAATTCATTTGTTTCTGCTTTGTAATTTTATGCACAGAACATTGTTTGAATAACATTGAACGATACGATTGTAATATCTTATTATCGTGTAAATACATAAGCATGTTTTCTTCTCCCACACATACAATAAGAAATACTATTATATCTAGGTTTCAAATAGGACAGCTGTAATAAACAGAGAAGCATGAAATTGTTTTATTATTATTACTTTATACAGACCAGCTGATTGTATAAACACATTCTGAAGACAACGTACTAAAGATAGTACATAATATTAGCAAAATATTACTATTTAAAACTGATAGTAAATAAAGTTAAAATAATATGTTTTACTGACTGCTTAACTCATCCCCAAATGGTAGTCAATGACCAATCATATTTCAATAAATTTTGTTTTACAACCAATGAAAGTCGTGTTTTACCTCGCTCTTTATCGATTTCTCTTTATCAGCTCCTGCTTTTGTGATAAAGAAAGCTCCTCCTTTTTTTATACTTCTCAATAGATCAGAGCATTATTTTGCTATGACTGACTCTCCAACAAATACATTGAATATAGCAAATAATGAACAGATTCCTTGATTTTACTGAGTTGTTTACTAAAAAAATTGATTAATAACCTATAATGTTGATTATAATATACAGTTTGATTTGTTTCATTATTTCTCCACTAGGGTGCATTCTTACAATACTGCGATGTTGATGTGTTTCATTATTTCTCCACCAGGGTGCATTCTTACAATATTGCGATCCTATTTGGCAATAAATAATATGATTAAGTAGCAGTGAACAAACATAACCTCACATTTCTGAATTGTTTTCAAACATCGCCGTTTACATTAAATATATAAATATTTTAAAATACCGGTAACTATATTTAAATAATGGTTTTTGAGTAAACAGCTTAACTTTATTCGTTAAACAGTCCTAACAAATGTCACTCTCGATTTTAAAATCGTCTAGAGAGATTGACGAGACACGAAGTGACTCGCGAATTTATCGATGATTTGGTAATCACTCGTGACATTACTTATGAAAAATAATAATCTGAGATTATAAATAGTAATAGCATAACTGACTCACTAGCTATATCGAACCCATAGGTTCATGGCCGCGCGGATATTAGCTCTCTATACATTTCCATCTTGAGCTAATCTTTTCCGATCATCCCCTGTATAATCTACTTCCCTCAAATCACGATTAAACTTATTCTCTTACCTCATTCTTGGTCTACAAACTGGACGTTGTCCCCCAGTTTTCCTACAAGAAGTTTTCCATGCCCCTCTTTCATTCCTCATATGTGCCACATGTCCTGCCCATTACAGTCTACGAGACTTAACTGTTCTTATTATATCTGGCTTCCTATAAAGACCGTGTAGCTCACTGTTAAGTAGTCTTCGCCATTCGCCTGGCTGCTCATATCTGGTCTAAAAATTTCCTAAAAACTTGATTCTCAAATACCTATCTTTTCACCTCCCTTAAAGTAAGAGTCCATGTTTCGCATCCATATAATATAACGGAGAGAACAACAGTTTATATATTTTCAGTTTATTATTTTTGACAGAAGTTGGGACGACAAGAGTTCCAGTAATGCATAATAGCACGCATTTCCAGATTGAGCCTATGTTTAATTTTTTTTGTGCATCTCATTTCTATTTGAAATTATTGTTCTTAGGTATTTGAATTCAGCCACTTATTTAAAATTCCCCTCTTTTTTTCATGAACTGTCCATCTACATTATAGGCCTATATAGTCATATCATAGAAGAAATAAAAAAACTACATGGCGCTAAAGTCTTTGAAGATCCTTGGCTTATCAGCATGCTTATGGTCTCACACCCAAATGTGTAATTTGACAATAATAAGGTTTGCTTGCTTTCAGATATGGATTATGATTTATTTTTAAAACATTCAAAAACATTTTTTTTATCACAAATTTTGAATACATTGTTTTTTTTAATTTCAAACACTATCAATATCACAAAGATACATTTAACTTATTATAATAGAGCTCTTTAAACTGCATATCCATACCAAAAATTATTCTCATATCCATTATAGTTTCAGAAAAAAAGAGTACCAAAATATGAAAAAATTCAAGTTACGGGTAGATGCAAAAAAAAAAAAAAAAAAGAGCTGAACATTAGCAGAACACAGAGGCGCCATTTTTAAAAATAATTTTTTAAGGGTTTAAATGCTCAAAATCGACAAAACAATGTTACACATCAATAAAATGGATTCTTAATGCAAAAACAAATTGATTTTTTAACCTAAATAATAATAATAATAATAATAATAATATAATTATTTATTTTAGCTGGCAGAGTTAAGGCCATAAGGCCTTCTCTTCCACTCAACCAGCGAATAGTAAAATTATACAAAAATTACGTACATATTACAATTTTAAGATATTAAAATACAGACGAAACAAAATACAATGATGATGGATCTAATACTAGCTAATGCTAACAAAAACATAGAATATAATAAAATTAAAATGATATAAAATAAAGTAAGTAGCTTCCTACATGATTATTAATAGAATGCTCTATATAGTTGTTATGTAGTTAATGTTTTCATTGTGTCGAACTTAAGATATCAGTTAATTTGGATTATTTAAATAAGTATCGGATGCCCTTAAATTTGTTTATTGTGAAGTTGAGATACAATTCAAATTCTTATGTTCCAGTGCGAGTATTTCCCTTTAAATCTGTTATTTTGTACAAGTTGTAAATAAAAAAAAAAGATCAATGAATGAGATCCCGTTAGGATATAGAAAAAAAAACAAGATGACGTAATTCCTGAGGCAGAAATAGTTCATGATAGAATAAAATCCTAGCCTTGAGCCTTTCCTCACGAAACAACAATATTCTCATGGCTGAAGGAGATTTTCTATGTCAGGTGTGCGTTTGCATAATCTGCGGGATACTCATGTCAACCACGAACTGCAGTAACACCCAGTAGCACACCTTCGAGGTGCTAAACAAAAACACTTCTTTACCGAGCTCCCAAAAATAACGGAGCGTCGATTTCTCACGTTTTTTTGTAAACTTAAAACTTCTCAAGGGCAAAAAAATCTAGTACTTAGGTGTTCTCAAAAAAATGCACAGAGATATTGGAGGATTACATTTCTCATATATTTAGTAGACTTCTGGTTACGATGCTTCACTGATGATATTTTTTTATTAGGAATATTCCACAATACAGTGTTTCTCCTTCAACCCAAAGTGATTTGTCGCCAGAGGTTCCTGTCTAAAGCATCTTCTTCTCTCAAATCTCTAGCTTCCATACTTCTCCTCACTCCATCTATTCAACGTACTCTGGGTCTGCCTCTTCCATTTCTTCCATTAGCTTTCCAATCAAGGACCTTCTCTGGCTCCTATCTTCTTCCATTCTTCTTGAAATTCTTGTCGATCGCGTATATAATATAATAATAATAATAATAATAATAATAATAATAATAATAATAATAATAATAATAATAATAATAATTTTTATTCCGGCTTTTACAATAAATATACAGTTTTTGGGTACCCATGTTCACAGTTAACTACACATTTGTTTGAGCACATTTTTCCATTCCTGTCTGTTCATCCTAATATCTTCTTCTATTTCCCAATCCCTCTTAGCTTCATTGATTCCCTGAATTCACGTAATAGTTGGTCTATCCTTCTTTTTCCTTCCCTGTGGTTCCCAATCCATGATTATCTTAGGTGATAATAATAGTAATAATAATAATTTATTTATTTACTTATATACAGAATTTTAATGTTTACACATCTTTCTGTGCCTAAAGTTTTATTTTTCATAATAATAATAATAATAATAATAATAATAATAATAATAATAATAATAATAATAATAATAATAATAATAATAATGACAATAATAATAATAATGACAATTATAATAATAATAAAAGTAATTATGATAAAATAATAATAATAATAATAATAATAATAATAATAATAAAAATAATAACGATAAAATAATAATAATAATGATACAATAATAATAATAATAATAATAATACCAGGCGAAGAATGAGCTGGGAGAATAACATTAACCATGATTTGAGGAAAGTTAATTATACAGGGGATGATTGGAAACATTAGCTCAGGATAGGGATATATGGAGAGCTGATGTCCCCGCAGCCATGAAATTACAGGTTCCATTGGGCCAGTGAGTTAGTTAATTTAATAATAATAACAATAATAAAAATGGCAAACCACTGTGGTCTCGAGATAGCCTGTTGCCTTGTCACACAGCGGGCCAGGGTTCGATCTCCGATCGAGACAAGTTTCCTGGGTAAGGATTTTTTCGGTGTTTTCCTTCGCCTCTAAAATAAATGTCTGGAAACTTTGTAGTCCAAACGGTCCCTCAACAACATCTGGCCATAATAATCATATTCATCTCATTAAATTCAATTTAAAATTAAGTGCTCTTCAGGCGCATGATTACCATAATCAACACCCATCATAACATTGGGGCAGCGCATCCCCACCGTCCAGGCATCTCAGCCTCAGAAATTGGTTAGAATATGCCAATGCTAGGAGAAAATACCAGAAAATTCAAAATGACAAACTGGTGGTATTCAATAAAAAAAAAATATTGGGCCGCTGTGGGTAGTGGTTATGTTACTTGTCTCTAGTTAATAGGACGCGGGTTCAAACACGGCCGAGGTCGATGCATTTTCAGAATGGAAAAATTCAAGGTAGAAGTCCTCCGGGAGGAAACTTAAGCAATGGGTCCCGAGTCTGGCACAGAAAGATGTGTAAACATTGAAAATCTGTATATAAATGATTATTATTGTTATTATTATTATTATTATTATTATTATTATTATTATTATTATTATTAGTATTATTATTATTAGCTTTAATATATTGTTAACATAGAATCGCACAAACAAAACAAGCAATAAATGCTTTAAACTCTGTTTGGTGGAGCAAAAATATTACAAAAAATAGAAAATTACAAATATATCAAACTATAATTCAGAGCATTTTAAAATTAAGATAATAAAGCAACCAATTAAATGAATAAAGTTATTAAACTCGGTGCTGAAATCTGCCAAATTCCTACCAGGGAAATGAAAAGAATTTTAAGTACAGAAATGGATGTTTTAAGAAGATCAGTTGGAAAATCTAGAACGGATAGAATACGAAATAAAGAAATAAGGGAAATTATGGGTGTACAAGAACAGCCGGACATCATAGACATTACAGAAAAGAAAAGATTACAGTGGTATAGCCATGTCAAAAGAATGCCAGAGCAAAGATTGCCTAAAATTGTTATGGAATGGATCCCAATAGAAAGGAGAAAGAGAGGAAGGCCGAAGAAAACTTGGATAGAAGGGGTACAAGCAGCTATGAATATCAGAGGATTGGAGGAAGATGAATGGATGGACAGGGAGGAATGACGTTTGGTTTCCGGAAGACAGCGGCAGCTGCCATGATACCGAATGATGATGATTATATTGTTATAATATATTATAATTATATATATATATATATATATATATATATATATAAAGGTAGAGCAATTACTGCAATGATGAATGGAGTCTTGTCGAACAGACAAATAACCAGAAAAAATAAGTTCATCATCATCATCATCACTCCAGGGATTAGGCAATTGCCCGTTCCGACTTCATATTGCATCAGCCCAACGTCTTCTAGGTCTTCCAACATCACGCCTTCCTCTTGCTTGATAATTTCTGGCTAACAATGGACAGGGCGACAAGGAATAGCACAGCTAAACTTGTAGGGCTTGAAGAGCGGAAGAAGCAGCCCTCTCTTGGGGGGTGGGTACCCAGAGGAGCATGTTTGGAGGCTCAGAGGAAGCAGCCCTTCCACCATCCTTGTCCTGCGAAGCGCTCATAACGCTTCCAGGAGACATTTATCTTACTGAGAAGCTTCATGGAAATCAGCCGGATTGTCATAAAAAAAATAAGTTAAATATATAATTCAATAGTGAGAAGTACTGTCACATATGGAGCTGAAGTTTTGAAATTCAACAAAAACTCATGTCGATGGAAATGGATTTCATAAGGAGAGCAGCAAGAGGTTCAAAATTAGAAAAAATTAAAAATACTGCCGTACGAGAAAAAAAAAATGAATATTAGGTATTCAATAGTAGATGATATAAGATATAAGCAATTAAATCAGTTAGGGCACATACGACGAATGCAAGAAGAAAGATTACCCAGAAAAACATTGGAATGGTGCCCACCTGGAAGAAGGAAAGGAAGACCTCGAAACTCGTGGATGCAAGAAATAAGAACTGGAATGAGAACAAGAGGACTGGAGGTCATGGAGTGGATGGATAGAGACGAGTGGAGAGGGAAAATAAAACTTTAGACACAGAAAGATCTGTAAACATTGAAAATCTGTATATAAAAGTTATTATTATTATTATTATTATTATTATTATTATTATTACAGTTAAATTTCTCTCTTGTCTATTTTATCGCAATAAAATATGTTTCGAACAGGGCAAGCGTAGGGCTGTCCTCAAAACATTTTAACTTATAAAATTAATCCTCGGTTGAAAAATAAAGTTTAGAAACGCTGTTGTGAACTAACGAATGGAGTTTTAACAAGGGACGTCATTAAGGGATTGTTTGTTAATGAAGTGTAGGTGTAGGGGGTGTAAGTTAAACAGCTGTAATAATATTTAAACCTCTTCACAGAGTTTATATGTGCGCCGGATGTAGTGTTTATATTCGACTCAACGCACTACAGTGCATGGGTTACCAGTCTGCCATAGTTCCCATGTGCCAACAACACACACATGTCAAAACCGTAACAATATAAAATTCACCACTGTACATACATAACACTACTGGAGCGAGTTGGAACAGGACATAGCTTTTGAGACTCGTAATAGGTAAGGTCCCTCCATAGTATTTTTTTTGCGCGATGGTGCGTTCTGTCGTACTTACAGCTTGGCGACCATGATTGGAAGTTCAACTTTCTACAATTCGTGGTTGCCAAACGAAATAACTATACTGTTATATAACATATTACAAACCACGTGCGGGAAGTAAAACCAATGTCCTTTATGTATACTAAATACAACGTATAGGCCTATACAAAAAATATCCAAAAGGTAGTGTTAATATATGTTATAAGAAACAAATCACTGCATTTTAAATGAACTGAACTTCATATGAAACAATGTAAAACAATAAATACGTACTTGCCACCATTTTATGACTGGTGTCACGGCCTGCTGTAGTCTCAACTAAAAAACATTGCCCGCACTGGTAACGTTAGTCAGTTGTTTATAATGAACGCAATTATTTCCAACAAAGATCTATTACACTGAGCAACAAAGAAGAAACTTTTTTTTTTGTCTCAGAAAGAAAAATCTGTGATTCTGGTAGTATTTTTTCTCCTGAATTCAAATATCGTATCGATTTTTCTCCATCACGCAAGGTTTCCGAGAGACAGGAATTTATAATTTCAAACACTTTAATATTTTCTATATTCGTAACTACACAATATTCGAACATTAGGACTCACCTAGAAAGTAAGAAATGACGATTTTCTGCTATATTTCGCCTGTGGAGCATCCGTCTTGATGGTCCAACAATAATCGGCCAGCATATTAGGATTCCATTTGCCTTGATATCTCTTTTCCATAGCTGAAATCTCCTGACGAAAGTGTTCCCCGTTTTATTTTACAATGGACAAATGGACGAAAAAAAGTTGATTAAAAAAATAATTATTGAAATCCATTAATTGAAATTGAAATAAAAAAACTGTGGGTGATGGAGAAATTCCGAATACATATTTGAAAACATGATAAAAAAAACTGCATTAAGTACAACTATTGGTACTCATGAGACAAAAATCATGTTGACCAGTGTTATTTATTATTTTGAAAACAGTATCGCGCAAAAAATAATGGACAACGCACTTTAGTGACATGTTTTACAGAATCTCGGGAATTAAAAACCGAGCGATAGAGAGGTTTTTAAACATTTCCTCGTTTCTGTAAAAACCACTTCCCAAACCTATCGTAAGTTTGTAAAATATATAGTAGACCCCTTGACCTGCATTATTTTCATATTTTAATCAATAACATCAACGGTGGTTTACCATGAATTTTAATAGTATTTTAAATTATAATGTGCCATTTTCGGCCATTTTATAAGACCTTAAAACTGTACAATGAAACATAGTATGAAACAAGTGTTTTTTGCAGTTAGCGGATGCGTGGAAAATTTTGAAGAGAGGGTACAAACTGTGGAATTAGGCGAAAAATAATTAGAGTCACGAAACACTAGGAGACATACCAAATATATTGCATACGAAATGATATGTTAGCATGCGTATGCATTTATTGCATGGCAGTAATCCTTTTTTTTTTTTTTTTTAATACGTGACTCAAAAGTTGACATTCAGGATCAATGGCCTTGATGAATGAGAACTTGATATTAGTTATCACGGGTTCGAATTCCACTCAGGTATTTGTGTGTGCAGAGTCCAGTCACGTTTTATCGCCGTCTTGGCTTTGACATCTGGTAGCTACTGTTACAGCAATCTTGCTATCTCTTTCAGTCTCTTGCATGTAATCGTAAATCTTGCAACAAATTCGAAATTAATGTTATTCGACCACCAGCTACCAGCTTCCTGCTTGTAACTTACGATACGGAAGTTAAAATTAAACTAAATAGGGTAAGCTCGGGTGAATCGGGACAAAAATAAGAAAATCTGTAATATCGATTTCATTAATGATAAAACATATAGGAAAATCGGCTAATTTCGTGATACTAAAGTTTTAGATTATTATACCTTATTATTACGAAAATGTCTGGTTAGAGCTTTAGGAATATTGAAGTTAAGGATAATATATGAATGAAATATATACGCTGAGCTGTCGAATATAGATTTTAATTTATTAGCAACTGGCTAATACCCGGCGTGCGCTGCTACGCCTAAATAAATGAAAATTGATGTGCTTTTATGTTTAGTTGAATAAGTGGAAGGAAAAATAATCATAAATTTATATTTTTTTAGATACCCCGGCGTTGCCCGGGAATCTACTCATCCCGATCTTTTTGACATAAATGAGCTAAAATACGAAAATTAATGTGTTTTATGTTTAGTTGAATAAGAAAATGCAAACATTTATATCGCAATTATTTTTAGATACGCCGTAGTGTTTACCTGGCATTGTCCTAGAATCTACTCATCCCGATCTTCTTTGCATAAATGAGCAAGACAAAAATTAATGTACTTCTTATGATTAGTAGAATAAGTAATGTGAAAAATAATTATACATGTATATCGTAATTATTTTAAGATTTCCCGTGCAGATTACCCTGTGTTGCCCGGGAATCTACTTATTTCGATCTTCTTGGCATAAATGAGCTAAAAGACGAAATTCATTATTTTGAGTCATCGATAAATGAATACCCGCCATGTGCTGCTATGCTTGCACAGAAATCTACGTACTTGTCTCGATCTTCTTGGAATCAATAAAAGACAAAAATGGATATTGTAAGTTATCCGTAAGAGATAAACATATGCTGTCGCGGACTTTTTTGTAGAGCTTTTTGAGATATTCAATTCTGTGTACATTAATTTTGTGTATTTGTTATGGTTTAGGCAGCGTAAGCCATTTAAGCGTCCAAAGAGCTACTTTTTTCACGTTTTGCACTACAATGGGCAATTTTTAAGGGTGTAGGAGTTGAGTATCACAACTCTCTTATAGCCTATGTTCATCCCGGGAATCTCCTGAACATTTTGCAAAAAGCCCCATCACAATCGGATAAACGGTATAGCCGCGCATTAAGTACGAACAAACAACCTAACAAAATTGTTATATATTAGATATGACATTTTTTCTGGATTTTCGAAGAAATCGCGTAATTTCGTGATAGTATTGGGGTAAATGCGTGACAAATTTTCAATCACTCTCTTGCTACATCCATTTCATTTGAAATCCCATTTATGAACAGTGAACCTTGACCCTTTTTATGGAACCACAGATCATATTTCGACATTATATCCCGTTCACCTTTAGTGTTGAAGAATATCTACTCAAAATTGTTCTTCAAACACAGACAAATATTAAATCTAACAACTTCTAACATGAATGAAAACACTTCCTCTACAAGTTAACATAAAATACGCCCAAGAAACGCTGTTATCACAAATATGAAAACACAGCAAGAAAGTAGACTTTCTGCCACCTACGAGACAGAAAAGTAATTTGTTTTTCTTGCCAGTACAACTTCGTTACAAATGAAACAAAAAATATAGCGAAACTATACGTGTCACGAAATTAGTCTAGTTTACCCTATATGTTTTGTACTTCATGATTTAATATAATCTTTGATCAACATTTTGTACCTGTTATAATTTTATCACCCTAATTTGTTGAAATCTAGTTCAAAGGCACATACAGACAATGGAATAATTATTTGTACCAATTGCTTTTTTCAGTAGATCATCACTCCCACTGTTATGGTGACGGTGAAGACACGAACGAGGTATCCCAAATAACTCTGCCTTCCCTGATTGAATGCTTTAATAAATCTATGTATATCAGCTTCTAGTCCAACTCTGTCTAGAATTATTTATCTCTAATGCAATAGTTAGAAATTAATTAGCGAAATACATTGTCCCTATTCAGACGAAAATTAGTGTTCCTATTTACCCTAAATACAGAGTTTCAATTTTCATAGGTTGGAAACAATTGAACCGTTATCGACATAGACGGGAATCATCGTAATCTCTTTGGGGATAAATGTTTAATAATTTAGAAAAAATAATTCGTCATCGGACTATTAATTAATAAGAGATCGCATAACAAACAACGAAAATATTAAATATAAGAAGCTATTATTTCACTTACCGGCAACACCAATTCTTTATTGTGAAGTCTTCAGGTAACCAAACGAGAACCAAAATGTCAGACAACTGATTTTGATACATAAAATACAGAAGTTAGTCGACAAATGCCAACACTCTCGCTGAGAGTCTTAGATTTCAGCGGAGAGAATACAATTTAAGAGTGTTCCTATTCACCCCGTGCCCCGATTCAGCCGAGTTTACCCTACAGGGTGAACATAAATTATTGGAGCAGTTACACGTTTTTTATTCGGTATATTATTAGATATGCTATCTGTCATATTTTTCCGAGGCATCGCAAGAAACTTAAAAGCAATATAAATTGAACGCCTAATGTATTGCTAAACCCGCGCCGTAGCCGAGTTTGTTAAGGCAAGATTCCTTGGCACAGAGCTACGGGACTTCCGCTGGTTCGAGTCTCCATGAGGGATGATATTTTCTCATGGAATTTCGGTCAGTATGGGACCGATGCCCACCGAGCATCGTGAGGAATTTTGGGTAGTCACAATAAGTAGCGGTTCCAGGTTGAAACCAGCTATAGCTGCTGGTTGATCCGACATGCTGACCACATGTCACCTCTTCACTTGCTGATGATCGTCTACGTCTCTGATTAACACAGAGGATGTGAGGTCAGAGGCCGGGTGGTAGGGTAAGGGTATTCTTGGCCTGTCGCGCCATGAAGTTTTAGTAATGTGTTGCTAACCCAGAAGGATTTAATTGGTAAGGTTTTCAATAAGTTAATAGAAAGGGACAATAAGTTTACATGTGAGTATCAAATACAGTAAAATCAACTTTAACAACTATTAACTCCGATACTTTTTCTCTGAGACTCTGTGCTTCCTATCCCAAATAACTTGTCTGAAATTATTGTAACCAGACAATTTTTTTTCGGTTTAATTAATTCATATTCTTCATCTACTTTCACGGATTAGGTATTTGCCTGCTTCGATCCCACATCTGTTCAGCTCAGCGTTTTCTTAGTCTTCCCCCCGATCTTCGTTCTCTAGAATTAAACATCAATGTCATCTTTGGTATCCTACTTCTGTCATTCTTTGCAGATGCTCTATCTAATTGTTCTTGTGTTCTTCTGTTTATTGAAGAAATTGTACCTTTAGTACCTCTCTAATATTCTCATTCTAATATGTTCATCTCTTCTACAACCTTTCACCGCCCATAGGAAGATCATTTCCGTTGCGTGAATTTTATTTTTTTTTATTTTTCCTTTAGGGTCCAGGCCTAACTTTCATACATCGCCATTGGTAGTGCCATCGTTGAATAAAATCTTAGCAGCATTTCCTTTCTAACATTGTTCCTCAGTGTTCGTGTGATTGTTCCACAAATATGTTGAAATATATACATTTTCCTATTTATATCTTGTTCTTCTTCATAAGTTTACATCGCAGCCCAAATACTGGAGGTGTGAAAACTGATCCAACATTTTATCTTCTATTACCACTTTTGTTCTTACTGGGTACCTTCATTGGAGCGCCTTTACTTTATAATTTATATTCTATTCATTCATTCATAGTATTCTGCTCAAGAGCAGGTCTTTCACTGCAAACTCAGCATTCTCCACTCTTTCCTTAACTCAGCTTTCCTTTTTGTATCCGCATACAAACCATTTATTTTAATATTGTCTATCATCTGATGTATTTTTCTGCCTCTAACTTTCTTTCCGTTGACCATTCCTTCTAGGGCATTCTTCAGCAGGCAGTTTCTTCTTAGCCAGTGGCCAATCCAATTTCTTTTCCACTTCTTTGTGAGTTTCAGTACTGTTCTTCTTTCACCCACTCTGTCTAGCACATCTTTATTTCTTACTTTATCTGTCCATTTTATATGTTCCATTCTTCTCCATATCCACATCTCAATGACTGCACCATAAAAATGTAAAAAATCTACATTTACCTATTTATATCTCATTCTTCTTCATAGGACTATATCGCAGCCTAAATACTGGAGGTGTGAAAACTGATCCAACATTTTATCTTCTATTGCCACTTTTGTTCTTACTGGGTACCTTCATTGGAACGCCATTACTTTATAATTTACATTCTATTCATTCATTCATTCATTCATTCATTCATTCATAGTGTTCTGCTCAAGAGAAGGCCTTTCACTGCAAACTCAGCATTCTCCACTCTTTCCTTAACTCAGCTTTCCTTTTTGTATCCGCATACAAACCATTTATTTTAATATTGTCTTTTTCTGCCTGTAACTTTCTTTCAGTTGACCATTCCTTCTAGGGCATCCTTCAGCAGGCAGTTTCTTCTTAGCCAGTGGCCAATCCAATTTATTTTCCTCTTCTTTATGAGTTGTAGCACTGTTATTCTTTCACCCACTCTGTCTAGCACATATTTATTTCTTATTTTGTCTGTCCATTTTAAATGTTCTATTCTTATCCATATCCACATCTCAAAAGCTTCCAGTCGCTTTTCCTCATTCCGTCGTAATGTCCAAGTCTCTGTAGCTTTAATATTTGATGTAAAAATAGAACCCCCTAACATAGCAAACATTTAGCTTAGAGCTTGACTTATTCCTATCAATTATATAAAATCGTATTTTGTATAATTTGAAGAGCTCGATGCTGTTTTGTTTTGTATATTCACATCCCTTTCCCCCCATTTCCTCTCATTTAATCCTCATGATCATCCTATAGACGAAATTAGCTGGGGGAGGGTCGCGAGCGTTTGTGGTGCCGACAGAGCACGTGCATGAGATTCATAGTCGGCGGACCGTCCCTTCAAACCTCGTTGTACATAATACTTCATCAGGCTCTTTCAGTTTTACATGCTCTGAGTAATTACATATTTTTTTTCATACAACTCTTGGCATGACGTATCTGTAATATCCCAATCTGTCATGCCTTCTGCTATAATTTAGGTAGAAGTCACGCAGCGGGCCCGGATTCGATTTCCGGTCGGGATGTTCCTGGGTGACTTTTTTCGGGTTTTTTCCTCACCTGTAAGACAAATGTCAGGAAGCTTAGGGCCCAATGGTCTCCGAAAATCATCCTGTCATCATCATCATCATCCTTATCATTATGATCATCATCCTTCACCAGTGTGGAAAGCAGCGGGAAATTATAATTCCCTAGTAAAGCTGCAAAGCACAGCATGAAAATATTGTGATTGCAGTGAAAGACCCGCCCTCGAGCAGAACACTATAGAATAGAATAGAATAGAAAAAAAAAACTTTACCTGATATTCCAATGCCAGAAGAGAATACCAGAAATATCGAAATGACAAACGGGTGGCATTGAATAAAGAAAAACAGATCTGGTATTCTCTCCTGGCATCTCGGCGTATAATAACCCACTTCTGAGAATGGGGCACCTGAAAGGCGGGGTTATGCTGCCTCAATGATATGAGGGGTGATGATGATGGCGATGGTAATGATGCACCAGGAGAGGCCTTAATCCTAAAGTTAATCGGTAATACTTCTCAACATGTGATGCTATTTTTTTTTCAAAGTTCCAATCATACAGCATGCGCATGCGCCAACAAACTCGAAGCAGTTTACACTATGGAATCACGGGATGCGGCCAACATATACACGATACTTAACGAACCTGAAAGTTAACCTAACGCAATTTAAGTACTGTAACTTGTGAAAAGCTAACCTAAAAGCTAACCTAATGCAATTTAAGCACTCTAACCTGTGAAAGGCTAACCTAAAAGCTAACCTAATGCAATTTAAGCACTCTAACCTGTGAAAGGCTAACCTAAAAGCTAACCTAATGCAATTTAAGCACTCTAACCTGTGAAAAGCTAACCTAACGCAATTTAAGCACTCTAACTTGTGAAAGGCTAACCTAAAAGCTAACCTAATGCAATTTAAGCACTCTAACCTGTGAAAGGCTAACCTAAAAGCTAACCTAATGCAATTTAAGTACTCTAACCTGTGAAAGACCAACCTAAAAGCTAACCTAATGCAATTTAAGTACTCTAACCTGTGAAAGACCAACCTAAAAGCTAACCTAATGCAATTTAAGTACTCTAACTTGTGAAAGGCTAACCTAAAAGCTAACCTAATGCAATTTAAGCACTCTAGCCTGTGAAAGAGTGCAACACCCAAAATTAAATAGCAAGTTCTGAAATTCTGAATTATGTATGTACAGTTAATTAGTACATACTCTATGTTGGCTGCACTGGAACACGTCTTTGTTGTTGCTAGAAAATTCGCTAAAACCATTATAGCTGCCACATCTTCACCCTACGTATGTAGTTAAATGCCATAGAAATAATATTGAAATAATCATTAAAAAATATAAAAAACATTTGTAAATTGTGGGAAATAATTTGAAAAATTGAACCCTAAAATAAATTTGACAGGAGTTTATGAAGGAATTAAAGTCATGTCGCAGGTTGTAAGTTCATCATCATCAACAACAAAGATTAAGCCCAATGGCCTGTTCCGATCTCATTATAGGCCGAATTGGTCCTTCCATCTCTTCAATGGTCTTCCCAACATTCTTCTCCCTTTTGGTTTATAATTATACATTCTTCTTGGTATGCGCTGTTCATTCATTCGTAATACGTGCTGAAGATAAGCATTTTGATAATATTTTATTCTTTCACAGAGATTAAATATATTAAGTTCTGATCTTATATCTTCGTTTTTCTTTTTATCGGTTCTTTGGTATCCTGCTATTGCTCTCGACATCTTCATTTCAGCAGCCCCTATTAGTTTACTATCTGCCTTTGTTAATGTCCAGGTTTCACATCCATAGATAAGAGATGGAACTGCCAATACTTCGTAAAACTTCAAAATAGTTTATTTTCTAGTCTTATTCAATAAAGTGCGTTTAATTGTGCCACATAGATAATTGAATCGTTGTATTTTAGTGTGTTTATCTAAATTTCTGTCATTGCCTAAATGACATCCCAAATAATTAAAATTCTGAACTTGGTCTACAGTTACATTGTTCCTACACTTTTTGTTCTTAATGCACATTTTCCTTTCAGAGCTAATATTTTTGTTTTAGATGTAGATATTCTTAAATTGTATTTTAGAGAGATATTATTTAAAGTATAAAGGAATTGTTGTAAAGAATTTTCTGATGCTGTCATAATTACTTGATCGTCTGCAAAAAGCAGAGTTGTCAATACACTATTAAATTAATTTGTTCTTGCCATTCATTTATGACATGGTCCAAGTATAGGTTGTAACGTTTAGCCTCTTAATCTAATGAGATGAATATGATAACGATGGCCAGTATGGGTATGGAATCAATAAGTCGATTGAAAGTATTGTAAGAGCATAATATTTAAGAAGCAGGTTTGAATCTGTTAGTGTGGAAATAACACAACTTCAACACGCGTTTTCCGCGCCGTTTCTCGATAACTGATGACCCGTTACCGTCCGATCAATACTAAATGTATATGTGGGGCTTAAAATAAATTACTTCCTTCAATAACAAAAACAAATACGACTTTATTAACTCGAACTGCTAGCCAATCACCACTTCTCAATTAATTAAACATAATTTGGAATGAGAAATATAATCTACATTTTTTTCTCTTATTTAAGCTTATTTAATTTGTCCTCCCTTCTTTGACAAGACATACACAGCCATGGGGCTTACAAACCATTTTTCTGGGTCGGTCGCCTGCAAGCAGGAACTACTCTGAACTACGGTTTAGTCAAGTATACATTATTAGGCTTTGCTGGGTTTGTTTACAGTATACAGGACTACTGCCATGCCAAAACCAACACAAGACAAGGGAAATAGACGCCCAATACAATATGATTATTTAAAATCGGAGATTCTATGCCATAATGCCAATAAGATAGATTTAAATGAAAAACGGAAAACAACGAAGGGTGATGCAGATACTAGGGATGTATGGAGGAGTAAAATTTACAATTTTATGAAAATTATTGTATTATAGAGAAATTCATAAAAAATAATTTTAATATCAGGCCCCTATAATTTGGTAATTTAATTTGATATTGTAACATCTGAATTTAAGAAATTAAACATAGGCTCAATTCTGGAAATGCGTGCTATTATGCATTGCAGAGACTCTTGATGTCCCAACTCCTTTCAAAAAACGTTAAACTGAAAATATATAAAACTATTATTCTACCAGTTATATTATATGGGTGCGAAACATGGACTCTTACTTTAAGGGAGGAAAGGAGATTAAGAGTTTTTGAGAATAAAGTTCTTAGGAAAATTTTTGGACCAAAGAGAGATGAACAGACAGGTGAATGGAGAAGACTACATAACGATGAACTACATGGTCTTTATAGAAAGCCAGATATAATAAGAACAGTTAAGTCTCGTAGACTGCGATGGGCAGGACATGTTGCACGTATGGGGAATGAAAGACTTGCTTGGAAGCTTCTTGTAGGAAAGCCAGAGGGAAAACGCCCAGTTGGTAGACCAAGAATGAGGTGGGAGAATAACATTAACTATGATTTGAGGGAAGTAGATTATACAAGGAATGATTGGAAAGCATTAGCTCAGGATTGGGATGTATGGAGAGCTTACGTCCGCGCGGCCATGAACCTACGGGTTCACTAGTGCCAGTGAGTAAGTAAGTATA
This sequence comes from Diploptera punctata, assembly GCA_030220185.1. NCBI lineage: Eukaryota > Metazoa > Arthropoda > Insecta > Blattodea > Blaberidae > Diploptera > Diploptera punctata. The sequence continues at coordinate 337,016 of JASPKZ010004219.1, read as the reverse complement.
AGTAACATCTGAATTTAGATGGCTAAAACGTATGTATCATTGTAATTAAACGAAAATTAGAAATTATTGAAGATAAATCTCCAAATTTCCGGACCGATGCTCCAAAATCAAGCCCTAGCTGTTGCTAAATCCCTAGCTCCTAAGGAATAACGATTTCAATGCATCTTCAGGTTGGCTGGAAAGTTTTAAAAGACGACACAATGTAGTGTGGAGTGAAATTTGCGGAGAATCAAAGGACGTGAATGAAAGTGTAGTTAGTGAGCGAAAACCGAAACTGCATACTTTAATTTCGGGATACGCACCTAAGAGACATTTTTATCGCTGACGAAACGGGACTGTTTTTTCGCGCATTACCTCCAAAGTCCCTCATACATTCTAAACTACAATTTATCCAAGGTACATAAAAAAAGACATACATTACTCTATAATTTATATTATCAATAATAAACATAATCAATAAATTTAATTTATTTAATTGTATCATTTCCGCGGTGGACTAGTGGTTATGCTCCTTGCCTCTAGTCCCGAGGGTCGCGGGTTCAAACCCGGCCGGGGTCGATGGATTTTTTAGCGCGGAAAAATCCAAGGAGCAAGTCCTCCGGGAGGGACTTTAAGCCGTGGGTCCCGAGTCTGAAGATTTTTCAGGCTCGTAAAAGATCCTTAAGCCTCTAAACAAAATTTACCGAATTTTCCCGTCCTAGTACTACCTTGGCTTCCTAGATGTCAGTATGATGCGGAACGCTGACCACGGACCACTCAAAGAACATCTATACGGAAACAAGTGTAACTAAATTAATATGGTTCAAATTATTCCCTATAAGGGCAGAGCGCCTAAATCTCTGTTAAGGGAAACATGGGCTTACAAAAAAGCAATAATAAACATAATAAACATATCAAAAGGCAAGAAAGCCTGATGGTTCTAACCTTAAGTTATAGGTAACTATATTAATTTAACTTTATATGAAACTAGAGAGAAGCAACTTCTTGGAATTAAGATATTTAAGACATATACAAAAACAGAACTTTTTTTTTTAGATTTCCTGTCATATGTATGTAGACATGCGCAGAAGACACTGGACAACATCCTGTTGCTAATGTGAGACGAAACAAAGCATTTCAATTATTTTCAAAACGTCTTTCAACTCCAAACTTAGACTCGTTCTAACATAGTTAAAATACTTATCTTCGAATATTTCCTCATCTAATATCTTAACAAAAACAATACACGTGATATAATTTGATTACATACAACAGTCTACTTCAAGAAAGAAAAAAAAAACGTAAACCGGTGTAACAATCGTCATTTCCTACTTTACAGAAAATGCAAACATACCATGGTATACCACATGTCTGTGAGGTTTCTTTGACATCTATCAAGTTTCCTAGGATGGAAATGGTAGTTATGCTAATTTCTTTCTCTAAATAGACTCACAAGAGAACTGTCAACATTACATGCTAAAATCTATACCTTATCTGTCTTAGAGAGATCCTTACATCAACAAACGCCAATTGTATTCTTCCTCCATTCACACCACAATTACTGTCACTTTTGATAAGGAGATGACACAGCAACAGAAGACTCGACACTTTCAGCCATTTTGTTTCATGAGAATCGACTGAAGCATGACTCTAATGCATTATCCACATATAATAAAATATTTTAAGTTAAAATTATTGCTTAGGTATAATTTAGAATATTATCTATGTTTTGAATATGATTATTTTCATACACGAAGAATAACAAAGGAAATACTTTTTCGCGTACTTATTGCTTCTACAACGTACGTCGGTGTCCATAACCAATGAAAAGCGAACAGGCCACATGGTTTTGTTTGATGAACACTTTAAGAGCGGACAACCTTTGCTTTAAATATCTTCAAGAGAAGCGTTGTTAAAAAAACTATCAAAATGCTTATCTTCAGCACGTAATACGAATGATTGAACAGCGCATACCAAGAAGGATGTATAATTATAAACCAAAAGGGAGAAGAATGTTGGGAAGACCATTGAAGAGATGGAAGGACCAATTCGACCTATAATGAGATCGGAACAGGCCATTGGGCTTAATCCTTGTTGTTGATGATGATGATGATGAGAAGCGTTGTGAAATGCAAAGGTCATGCCCAAAATAATCTGCAGTTTTTAACAGCAGGACACTAAAATCAAGCGCCAAATCTCTCATTTAAACTATAGAAAAGTAATACAACTCCTGTATTGACAGACTGGGAAACCTTTACTACCGGCCGTTCGCGCCGCGTCCTGCCTCACTCCACTCTTAACTCATGCAGGAATGTACATCTGCTCTGTACAATGGGTTGCCCCTGCTGGATTTTGGCTTCGCTTTCTGTGCTTTGCAGTTTAAAACGGCAGATTTTTTTTTTTTTTTTTGGATACGGTCGTGGTACATCGCAACGCTTCTTTGGGATAAATTTCAAGGTAGATTCGGCATGCAATGGTTGGCAGTTCCCTTATAAAATCAGAATAGTATAGGAACTTTCCATAAGAAGAATCATCTGTGAATTTTTAACATAAAACAAGATACTCACCCTTTGTGATGAAAAGTTGTCAGCAGATAAAAAATGATAATTTGAGGAGATGACATGTAAACCGCAGGCAGTATCTGTAAAGAGAAAAAAATCCTACAATGAACTGCAAAACATTACGATATAATAATAATAATAATAATAATAATAATAATAATAATAATAATATATATATATAATAATATAATATTATAATAATAATATTATTATTATTATTATTTATTCATTCTGGCAGAGTTAAGACCATAAGGCCTTCTCTTCCATTCAACCAGCACAAATTACAAGAACATATTTGGAAAAATAGATTATATATATACACTATACTAATTATAAAGAATTAAAAATATATTAAACGTTACAATGGAAATTTCATGTAGAAACAACATATTATACGATAATAGTAATGATAATATTTATGATAATAATAATAATTTTAATTTTATTTCAGGATTGTTTATGTTGCATACACAGGTATCGTCAACCAAAATATACAATTTTACTCTTCAACACTTCCCGGTCTTGCGTGTCTGCTTCTGTCATATTTCTCTTCTTCATGTTGTCTTGAATTCTCTGTATCCATGTTGGCTTTGGTCTACCACATTTCCCTTTTCCAGGAGGTATCACAATAATGATAATAATAATAATAATAATAATAATAATAATAATAATAATAATCATAATAAGTATTATTATTATTATATTATTATTATTATTATTATTATTATTATAGTATAAATAAGATGAATTATACGAGAAACACCAATTAATATATATATACCTTACACTGGGTAATGATGAAGTCGAGGTTAGAGCAAATATACATTTAGATTTCTTTTAAAAGATGCCAATGTCCGGGCAGCCCATTATTTCTTGTGGTAGGGAATTCCAGTAGCGAGAAGTGAAAATAGTATATGACATGAAGTATGTGATGTCCTATGTTGAGGTATATTAAGCGATATCTAAATAAATAAAAGGAAATATACGCTGTTAAATACATTAAGGCTAATGGAAGGCAAAACTACAGTATTCTTAGCAAATAGCACGAAGAGGAAATAGGGTAGCTGACTGTACACTCCGATTTCACCCCCAAAAAAGTTCCAGGTACAAATTTATATGAGGATAACTGGGCCGCAGAGTATGAGGGCTGAGGATTCTTAAGACCCGAGCATGAACTAAGTAATCAACATAATATATAACTAACTAATTGGCACTATCGAACCCGTAGGTTCATGGCCGCGCGGACATAAGCTCTCCATATATCCCTATCATGAGCCAATGTTTTCCAATCATACCCTGTATAATCTACTTCCCTCATAACATAGTTAATGTTATTCTCCCACCTCATTATTGGTCTACCAACTGGGCGTTTTCTTCTCGTTTTCCTACAAGAAGCTTCCATGCACGTCTTTCTTTCCCCCAATCGTGCTACATGTCCTGCCCATCGCAGTCTACCAGACTTAACTGTTCTCATTATATCTGGCTTCCTATAAAGACCATGTAGTTCATTGTTAAGTAGTCTTCTCCATTCACTTGTCTGTTCATCTCTCTTTGGTCCAAAAATTTTCCTAAGAACTTTATTCTCAAAAGCTCTTAATCTCCTTTCCTCCCTTAAAGTAAGAATCCATGTTTCGCACCCATATAATATAACTGGTAGAATAATAGTTTTATATATTTTCAGTTTAACGTTTTTTGAAAGGAGTTGGGACATCAAAAGTTTCTGCAATTCATAATAGCACGCATTTCGAGAATTAAGCCTATGTTTAATTTCTTTGTGCATCTCATTCCTATTTGTGATTATTGTTCCTAGGTATTTGAATTCAGCCACTTCCTCAAAATATCCATCATTTGTCATTAGCTGTCCATTTCCATTATATAATGCATTTCTACGTGTCACCATATATTTAGTTTTATTGATATTTACTTCTAGTCCTAATTCCTTAGTGTTACTCAATAGTGTGTGCGTGTTGTCCTTTAGTATCTCCTCAACATAATACATAACAGAAAAAAAATTATATTGTATCAAAGAGCAAGATGGAACCTCATACTATTGAAGTACAAAACAAAAATCCCACCATATATAAACTTCTCCATACATCCAAAGTTTATTTTTTATCTTTAATGTTATAAAGGTCATTTACTGTAAAACGTGTTGGGTGGTCTCAGGAATAATCCTCGCTTTATTTCGTCCATGTAAACTTGAAATAAGCTGGGATAGCCATGGGTTAAACATGACAGCTTTTTTTTATTGTTAGAGTAAAGGTTAAGAGCGATACCAGGAGGGGGGGGACTGATTATGAATCTTAATTATTGTTCCTTGACAACTTGGTGAAACATCTAACCTTTCAAAATGACATCAAACTATTCACATTTTTTTCTTAAATACTTGGACAAGATTTTAATATTAATTAGGTGGAAGTATTTAAAACCTAGTCGGCTACGTGGCGCAAGTGGTTAGACACTTGACTTTCCTCTTCGGGTCCCGAGTTCGCGTCTTGTTTGCTTCATGTAGGGTTCATGCTGCACAAATCAAACCAGGACAGGTTTTCTCCGTCATTCTCCCGTTTTTCCTACAACTGCATTTTAGTACTGCTCATGTCGTCCATTTCGTTTGATTTCATTTCATCCGTCCCTTGCATTCGGATTGGTTAACCCGTTGGGTGGGCGTTACGTGAATATCCGTCTCAAGAAAGCCTTCACTCGGTTGGAGTTACGGATATATCCAACGAGATATATATTATTTTTTTTATAAATTATTTGGCGATGCAGGAACACAAAATTTTGAAGATCTGTTCTGTATGGGTATGACATCTAGTGTGATTTTTTTCAACCCCCTTTGACCGGTCTCTTAACAGTTTCTTATTACGAGAGTTAAAATCACATATCATGTATGCGCGCAAGAACGGACTAACATATATCGGTAACTGGCCAGCTATATAACATTCATGATAAAATATTATTCACTAGACGTGTTCAGAAAAAAAAAACAGACATCATCTGTTTGCTCAACATAATATATCTTTCAACTCAGATTAGCCTTAAACCTTAATGCAAGAACGGTCTAAGTTAATGAAAAAATAATAACTCTGGTACAGTTTCTTGTAACTTCTCATTCACACGTTTAAATGAGAGGTCTGTCTTTTATCACATTAGAAAAATATTGCACAAACATTCAATTGGGGTTGCTAACTTTTACCCTCCATTCTCCAGTCTTGAAGTAACTAGTTCAAACGTCTTATTTCGCTCTAGTTTTTTTTTTTTTCACTTCATCATATTTTTTTATAAGCTACTTACAATTTACTGAAAATATGAGTGTTTTCTAAAATGAAGTTATGTAGCATTCATAATACTAACAACAATAATAACCAGTGACTTCTCAACACACCAGTGTTCAATAACGCCACTGATAATATCTGATGACGTCAATAATCACTATTACTACAATAAAAACTACTAATTGTACGGATATATATTTTTACGGTATATTAAAGATCTAAAAATAAAAAAAAAATGCGATTATTTGTAATAACTCAAACTGACAGTATTTAGTAACGCCACTGGTCATATGTGTCGTAAAATTGTAATATTTACACAATGTTAAAAGAGATTGTATATTTACATTATAAACTTCGGAGTAAATTGTCAATATAAATTAATTTATTTATTTATACATATATCCTAAATGCTTAGTTTATATCGATGTAAGACTTGAAACAACGCCACTGATGACAGACACCATGTAAGGCCAGAGTTAACATTTATTGCATTTAAGAGATTTGCATACTTTTTTAATATTCATTACATGTAATATAAATAATGTTTTCCAAATTACTTTAAATTGAACACGAGAAGACACTTGTGCCGTTTTTGTACTAAAGTTGAAAAAAATAAAAATATGAAATTTCGATTAAAAAATATGACCATATGAAAGAGAATGGTTGTTTTGTATAATATTTGATGGATATGTTACAAATGTTTACTCCCTGTATTTTTTATAATATTTTAAATTAAAGGAAGAAAATGCTCCCCACAGAGCTGTAGAACTGCACTAGCTAGGTCCCCAGTTAAGGGGTTAACAGGAATCCTTTTATATTACAGATCTTGAATAATAGCGACTTCATCTTATCTTACCCTATCTCTCGATCAGGCATTACGCCTGATATGAGTAGAGGGTTTGCTACTTTAAAATTTCAAAACTGTATTATTGTTATTATTATTTTTTTATCATTTTTTTATTATTATTATCATCATTATTATTATTTAGATAAAGAGGATACAGTAAGCAAGAAAGTGACATGAAGAACAGAATAAATAAAAGCATAGCAATAACAGCAATGGTAAGTGGTGTTCTAAGGGACAGACGTATAACAAGGAAATAAGTTACAAATATATAATTCAAGCCGTGGTCTCGAGGTAGCGTGCTGCCTTATCACGTAGCGGGCCCGGGTTCGATCCCCGGTCGGGACAGTTTTTCTGGGTGAGGTTTTTATCGGGGTTTTTCCTCACATGTAAGACAACTCTAAGGCCCAAACGGCCCCCGAAATCATATGGCCATCATCATCAATTATTATCATCATCACCACCATCCTTCACCGGTGTGGAAAGCAACGGGAAGCTACCACACCTACAATTCCCTAGTAAAGCTGCAAAGCATAGCATGAAAATGCTATGATTGCAGTGAAAGACCTGCCCTCAGGCAGAATTACTATGGATGGATGATGGACGGAGTATGATGTATTGTCACATATGGAGCTGATGTTTGCAAATTCAACAAAAATGGAAATGGATTACTTGAGGAGAGCAGCAAGATGATCAGAGAGAAAAATTGAATATTAAATATTAAATAGTAAATTACGGGTATAAGCAATTGGATTGGTAGACATATACGACGAATGCAAGAAGAAAGGTTACCCAGAAAAAAATTGGAGGGTGTCCACTGGAACAAGAAAGAAAAGGAAGAGCTCGAAATTGATGTATGCAAAATATAAGAACTGGAATGAGAGTAAGAGGACTAGAAGACATGGAGTGGATGGATAGGATCGAGTGGAGAAGGATCATAAAACTTTGGGCATAGAAGATGTGTAAAACATTGAAGATCTGTATATGAATAAATACAAAAAAATATTATTGATGAAGGCGTTCTGTGTGAGAAAATGCGTGCTATTATGCATTGCAGAGAAAATAAGAAATAGTGTAATTCGATTTTTTTTCTCTTTTCGTTTCACACTGTTTTTCCTTCTTGTTTTGCCTTTTTGTTAACTTTCTTCTATTCTCACACATAGACACAAGACAAGACACACACCCAGACCCAAGGTGGAGATTTAAAATCTCCTATCCCGCCGGGAAATGAACCAGAGTCGTCGGTGTGGAAGGTAGGCCGACTACGCCCCGGCGACTGACATTCTGTTCAAACTTCAATTGTGAATTTCATAAAAAGATAAACAATTAAAATGGCGTGGCCATGTAAAAAGAACGATAGAAGACAGATTCACAAGAAGAATACCAGGATGGGTGTCACTTGGTAGAAGAAGAAGATGAAGGCCAAAAATATCATGGATTGATGGTGTTTTGAGCAGCATGAGAGTAAAAGAAGATTGGAATGAGAGAGGCATGTGTTGGAGAATGACAGTAGATTAACTGGGCGCAGGATGATGTAAAACCTGCTAACTAAATACAATAATAAATTATAATTTAATTAAACATAGGCTCAATTCTGGAAATGCATGCTATTATGCATTGCAGAGACTCTTGATGTCCCAACTCCTTTCAAAAAACGTTAAACTGAAAATATATAAAACTATTATTCTACCAGTTATATTATATGGGTGCGAAACATGGACTCTTAATTTAAGGGAAGAAAGGAGATTACAAGTATTTGAGAATAAAGTGCTTAGGAAAATGTTTGGACCAAAGAGAGATGAACAGACAGGTGAATGGAGAAGACTCCATAACAATGAACTACATGGTCTTTATAGGAAGCCAGATATAATGAGAACAGTTAAGTCTCGTAGACTGCGATGGGCAGGACATGTTGCACGTATGGGGAATGAAAGACTTGCATGGAAGCTTCTAAGTATTATTATATAAAACTGTTGTCCTCCCAGTTATATTACATGGATGCGAAACATGGACCCTTACTTTATGGGAGGGAAAATATTACAAATATATGAGGATAAACTTCTTTGGAACATTTTTGGACCGTTTATCTCTATCATTCCAATCTCCTGCTTCCAAATTCCTATTATCCATTATATTTCTGACAAAAGTTTTCCATTTCCATCTTGGTCTGCCACGTTTATTTCTTCCAGGGGGTGACCATTGGTATATACGTTTTGGCCATCTTTCATTTTCCATTCTTTGTACATGGCCATACAATTTGAGAGTTCGATTTTCAATTCTCTTAACAACAGAGTGATGACATTCATTTCCCTCCAAAACAATTCATTTCTTGTTTTATCCTGTCTTGTTTTTTGAAGGTTTCTTCTAAGATAATCAAATTAAACTGTTCTAATTTTATTATTTCGTAATTCCGTCGAAGACCAAGTTTCACTTCCATATGACAAAATATTCTGTATTATGCTCTTATAAATATTCATTTTAGTTTCCTTTGTAATATTTTTGCTCCAAATTATTCCATGTAATGTCTTAGTTGCAATTGTAGTTTGTACATGTCTTTCGAATGTACCTAAACATGTAATTATTGCCCCAAGATATTTAAAAATTTTACTTTTTTTTTTATCTTCGCTGATTCCTATATGAGGTTATCCACGTCCTTTCCACATATATTCTGTTTTCTATAAATTTATATTTAGTCCCCATTTTGTATATTATTCCATTCGTTTATTTATCATATATCTCATATTATCTTCATCCCCTGCAAAAATTATTTGATCATCCGCAAACAACAATGAATTCTTACAGGTCTAATTACCTAAATTCACATGAACTTAAATTATTTTCGTTTACTAGATGTTGATAATGGAACGTATTAAAATTTTCCACACTTGTTTCAGTGAACAAGACTTTTTGTTGCCTTTTGTGCGAAGCTAACTTTCACATGCATTGCCCAAAGGTACAATACATTATCAAAGTAAAAACACGGTCTGGGCTAATATTCATTCAGAAGATTTTACTAGCGCCCAGCGGGCTCATATGCGCAGAGAAAGTTAACATTACAAGGTCACGACACCCATCACAGGTGTCTCACCACGTGTTCGCATACTTTTGTTGGAAAGGGCAATAAAGGTATAGCAAGAAAGTTAATAAATAATGAAGAAAAATGGTATTTATATGGACGATATCCTAAAAGAATGGAAGAAGGTTTTAACTAATGAAGGAATATTAATTGATAATAAAGATAAAATAAATGCTTTATTATTCGCTGACGATGTTGTACTTTTAGCAGAATCTGAAAATGAGCTCCAAATGTTAGCATATAAATTTAAATTAATAGCCAATAGATATAATTGTAAAATATCAATAAATAAGTCAAAAGTAATGACATTTATTGGTAAATATGGAATTAGATCAAAAATTGTTCTGGATAACAAAATACTAGAACAAGTATCACATTTCCAATATTTAGGATGTGATATAGCTTATAGAGAAAATAAAGATATAGAAAATAAAGTAAATAAATTTCAGGCTATTTGTGGAACCATAAAAAGAACCTTAGGTCGGAAAACAAGGAAAGATACGAAACTTAAATTATATAAAACAATGGCTGTTCCTTTGTTGTTGTATGGAAGTGAAAACTGGATAATGAAATCAAGGGATAAAAGCAGGATACAGACTGCGGAAATGCTGTTTTTACGTAATGTGAAAGGATGCACAAGAGCGGATAGAATAAGGAATGAAACTATAGGAGAAGAATTAAATATATATAAAATTGAAGATAAATTCAGCGAAAATAATAAGAAATGGACAGAACACTTAATGAGAATGAACAACGAAAGAATACCAAAAAGAACCTTCCTGTATAATCTCAGAGGAACAAGAGATGTTGGCCGACCACGCAGAAGATGGACTCCACTTTTAACTTCGCCGGAACAGGCTGCATAGCCTAAACATTATAGTATAAGAAGAAGAAAAAGAAGAAAAATGGTTGATATCATTAATCAGTCATTGTGTCCATGTTTCCATTTTTTAACTGAGGATTGTCCAATACACCCATTTCCATTCCTTTCGATCCGTCCAAATTTGGTTCTCTTCTATTTTTCTCCAGTATAAACATTTATATTCCACATAATCTTCACTCTATTTCATCCTTGATATTCCAAGTGGTGTTCTTCCTTTTTTTCTCCTTCAGCTGTACTTCGGAATTTTATATAACCACTCTCATTAATAACATGTCGCAACTAGAATCAGGGCGTGAAAAAAGGGCAAGAAACATTTTCAGAGACCTTATATTTGAAACTCTAAGTTCTTTTATGTCCCTTCGCCTAAATAATACTATAATTGCTTCACAATTTACTTCCCTTCGGAAGGAATACATACTTAAAAAATACACATAATAGAAAATTTATTTGTATTTATGACATTCGTCTGAAGAAAATACAGTAAATTGAAACAGCTGTTACGAATGTTGAATAAAAAATCATTTAAGAAAATCATATAAAACTTTGATAGTTTTATTTATAAGACACACAGAATGGGTGAAATTTTTACTTTCTACATTTTTTGAACTAGAGACTTGATGTTTTGTACAAACATTCACTGCATGATATATAATTATGTGTTTAAGTTTCGTTGTTGTGAGACATTTATTTTAAGTTATTAAATATTGTATATTTGCATATAATATAATTAAATGGGTTCCACAATGTTTTAGTAAAATGTCTGATTTTTTACAAGACCCCTAAAATATTTAGAAAAACATCATGCATTAGAATTCTTAAAATGCGAATACAAAGGGAGAAAAAATGTACCTCATGCGTGGAAATACAAAAAAAATTAATAATTGCATACATTTTTTCATCATCATCATGAACAAATTCGTTTTAGGCCATGTGCCCTGTACGGTAAACCTAGCGAAGATGGTCTTGATCTTTCCACCGATGTTTTGGTCTTCCTTGGTCCCTATGTCCAGTTGGGGTATATTGGAATGCCAATTTTGGAAGTCTATTTCTTGCCATTCTCCTCAGATGATTTTTCCATCCTTGTTGGTATCTTTGTATATCTTCATTTAAACTTGTTACTCCAAGTTTTCCTCTGATAATAGTGTTCCTTTGGTGATCCTGTCTACTAACTCCTAACAATGATCGTAAGAAGCGCATTTGGCTTACTTGATTTTTTATTTCTTAAAATACTACTTCTATCATGAAACCCATGCAGTGCTTTGTTACCCATTGTTTTTAGGACATGCAGTAAAAATGTTAGCCTTCTAGGACAAAATTTCTGAATTCCATTCAATTTTGAATGTACAAAAATGCAGTGAAAATAAAAGTGTGCAAAAACAAGTTTAAAGATTTGCATGCAGGTAGTATTTAACTGGCGCAGCCTTTTAACTCTGACGTAATTTAGGGCACTTAGAAGCGCCATAAGCCTCTGAAACTTTGACAACATATACATCAAACAATTCGATCGAGTTAGAACCCGCGAACTTCGAAAACAAAGGCGAAAGTGGTAACCAGTAGACCATCGGAATCGACTTAATCTGAAGAACACGTTTAGATGCATTTTTTCCTTCCGTTCTCATAGTTATGGGATGAACACAAGCTGTAATAAGGGATTTCAACTATTAAGAATAAATTTTGCTGTATTTTCAAAAGTTAGCTTCGTACAGAATCATAATTTGTCGACATTTCAAATATTTTTAAAGCTAAACTCTGAAAATATGTTTGATTAATTCTTAATAACGCGTTCTCGTTAAATCCTAATTAAAAATCCTTAGCCATTGCACAACTACTCCATATAATATGATTAATGTGGTTTGACAGCGAACTAAATGCATATGTAATGCGCATGCGCTAGAAATCTATGACGTAATGCTCCCTTTCCAATCACATTTTGCTGGGAAATCCCCGTGATCACATGTTTAATTGTAGGCTTATGAGTTGTTCAATTACATCATCGTTTTTATTGGCTATTAATAGAGATGGAAAAATTCCTTCGTAAACATGATATCAAGGTATGGTTGATGCGATCATTGTACGTGATGTCAGAGGAAATGGGATTAGAATAGTTTTTTGTACTATCTGGTTACAGCAACAGTTTAGAATAACCACTTTAAATTAGTTATATTTAATCCCAAATGTTCCGAACAGTCCGTGCGCAACTTTTATGTTCCACCGAAGTATATTTTGTCTGAATCCTGCTCTTGTTTACATCTGATGCTGTTCAGATTTCAGAGTGACCTCTACTGTATGGTTGAAGCTTAGTCTCTCTAGTGTCATTGAAAGAGGATTCATCATCATCATCATCATCTGCACTCATGGATTAGGTCTGTTGACCCGTCCCGACTTCAGCCCTTCTCTTTCTAGGTCTGCCCACATCTCGGGTGCCTTTAGGTTTGTATTTTGTTATTTGTTTTGGATATCTATCTTCATTCATTCTGTCTATGTGTTGCTTCCATTTTTTTGTCTATATGAATCTATTTTATCAGTTATTGCAAATATTTCAAGTTCCTGTCTTATTTCTGCGTTCTTGGTTCTGTCTTCCTTAGTGCACCCTTTAACAGATCTCAAAAATTTAATTTCTGCCGCCGTTTTTATCAATCCGGCTTTTCTTCTACTGAAGTTTATGAGTAAGTTATTTTTTACTAGTAGAGGTTACCAGCCTCTAGCCAAACCCCTCTTCCTGGAGGGCAGGGAACTGCAATTTCGGAGTGTTCGTCTCCTAGAGAAGTTGCCTTTACTACGGCTTTGGGGACTTCTCTTCTCCCCACGTAATCCTGTCGACGGGGCCCTACCCAGGTACTACCCACTAGGCGAGTGGGATCTGGAGCTCACAAAAGGGCAGGGGCGCCTACTCCCTGGAGTGGACTACCTCTTTCAAGGGTTCCACTCTGTTACTTTCATATCTAGTTATTAATAGCACTGTTTTTCTGACGATACCACTGCAATTCATGTGATAGGGGAATTGAAGCCGATTTGTTGAAAAAGAGGGGAAGAGGGGAACATTGGTCTGGATGGTGAGGTATGTACAGTGAAGGCAAGAATGTATTACCACTCTATTTTGTTCACTGCCAGCTATAGATCATTAGTACCAAATTTAGACAAATTTAACAACTGAAAACTCGGATTTTTATTTTGTTTGATACCCTTAGTTTCTACTTCTAATTGTTTATCTAAAACCCGCCATAATAAGATATATTGCTTCAGTTTATATCTGAAGCACCTTATATATATATATATATATATATATATATATATTTGTAGTGTGTTACAAAGTTTTGATTACCAAAATTCCACACATCTTGCAGACAGATTGTTCATGCCAGTAATGTTTGAAATTTAAACTGGACAGAAAAATAAATACACGTAAGAGTTGTGGTATGTACTTATGGCATCTGACTGCCAGACAATAATTTCGTATGTAAGAACATGTCATTTAATTATAGGCCTCAAAAAAGTCGTCTGGTTTCAAAACATATAGACGTGCATAATTCCTGAACTTCAACAGCCACACAAAATAATTACCTGTAATAAAAACAAGGATTTGCTCTTGATATTTCCAGCAGTATCCTCTTTAAAAAGAATTCAATTAACTCATAAACGATCGAAATGAAAGAAGTTGAATTCTGCCATTATCATAATAAAATTCAAGTAATAGACTAGTGGCCTTTTACGATCTTCTTCCACTCTTCAAGCGCCGATTCAAATATCTTTTCCTTGCGGTACATACCTGAGGATTTGATGAGGCAGTTTGAAACGATCCATTCTGTTTACATGTAAAAACCAATTCAGGTTGTTGATGGTGAGCTCTTCATGAATGGGAACTAACTAACTCACTGGCACTATCGAATCCGTAGGTTCATGGCCGCGAGGACATAAGTTCTCCATACATCCCCATCCTGAGCTAATGTTTTCCAATCATCCCCTGTATAATCTACTTCCTCAAATCATGGTTAATGATATTCTCCCGCTTCATTCTTGGCTTACCTACTGGGCATTTTCCCTCTGGTTTTCTTATAGAGTTTCCAAGCTCCTCTTTCATTCCCCATTTGTGCCACATGTCCTACCCATCGTAGTCTACTCGATATAGATGTTCATATTATTTCTGGTTTTCTATAAAGATCATACAGCTCACTATTATTTCGTCTTCTTTTATTTGCCTGTCTGTTCATATATTTTTGGTTCAAAATGTTTTTTCCTAAGAACTTTATTCTCAAATACTCGTAATCTCCTTTCCTCCCTTAAAGTAAGGGTCCAATGTTTTGCATCAATATAATATAACTGGTAGATTAACACTTTCATATATTTTTAGTTTAAAATGTAAGTTAAGTTTATAATTCTTTGGTGATCCCATAATTTCTTTTTCTCTCTAAGAGACTGTAGTCAAAATTAATATACACAATTTTGAAATATTTATCTAAAAGGTCCGTCTCCTCAACTTTATTAGTTATTTATCTGTAGCGCTTTCGGGACTAGTCCCATCATCAGCAGGATTCAAAACTGGTGTTTCACTGAAGATCTGGTAGAGGGGGTTACACATACTGAATCTTACTATTGTTGATTGTAGTCAGCAATTCTCCTTAAAATTTTCATCTCCGCAATTGTTATATATTTCAGGTTCTCATTCCGAAAATTTCAATTCGCGCTGCCGTAAACCGCAATAAAATTAAATATAAATTCGTACCAATATTTATTTGCATGTTGTGCTATCTTTATTTAATATCAATACTAGTAAAATTCATATCAAATTCCGTTGAGGTGAAGTCATATGATGAAAGTTAAAAATTAAATTGTACCTGTTGGTAGGTGCCTCAACTTTGTTGAGGACGACGGCACCTACCAACAGGTACAATTTAATTTTTAACTTTCATCATATCTTTATTTAGTTTATTTTGTTTCTTGTAATATGTGATAAACAATCCAGTTAATGTAATAACAGCATGGTTATCAAATGTATAATTCGTGACGAAACACCTTGAGTTTACAATGTAATATTTATAATATAAAAATGTATAATGTCGATTGTTTTAAAGAAATTGCTAAACTGAATATTTTCCATTATTTATATGGAGACTTCAGTTTCTCCATTTGTCTATATACTTTATTTTTAAACCACTTATTTATAGACGCTTTTTATCTAAGACTTTTACAGGTCATTTATTTATATTTTTAATGGCACTAGGGAGTGGAGAATAAGAAGAAATGGGACTTAGTAATATAATTTTAAATCGATATTTGTCTTAAAGACTGAGGAAAAGAATAAATATTCACAGACTGAACCCAAGACCACCCGAATACGAGTCTCAAACGCTACCGTTCAAGTCATTCACTCGAAATTGAGACTATTGTAAGCGGAAATGGATATACATAAAGACCATTTTAGCCCAAGCTGAAAAGAAATGGTATTATCAATAATATAGTAGACTATATGGAAAGATAATCAAGTATTTCCTAGAAATTGAATACAAACAGTTAGAACCAGAGGAACAGGCAGGATTTAGAGTGGGCAGATCAACAATAGACCACATTTTCAGCATACGACAGATTATAGAAAAGAAAACATCAGAGCACAACCGCTACATCTAGTATTTATAGATATAGAAAAAGCCTACGATTTCCTACATCAAAATTATGGAAAGTCTTAAAACTAAAAAAAAAAAAATCCAGCACTGATTGAAGCAATTCAAAAACTATATTCAGAATCTTATGTGCAAGTAAAAATGGGAAAGTACTTGTCTAAAGGTTTTTCAAACAAATAAAGGATTACGACAGGGATGCTGTGTATCTCCAACATTATATAAGATTTATGCTGAAAAGGCTATTGAAGAATGGAAAAAGAAATGTAAACCGATGGGAATACCACTAGATGATAATTCAACAATATGTACACTACAGTTTGTAGATGACCAATTGATATTGGCTCAAGAATTTGAAGATATAGAATACCTCACTAGAAAATTAATACAAGAATATAGTTTATGGGGTTTAAAGATCAATATGGATAAATCTAGATATATGACAATAGGGGATCTTCCTCAAGATTTAATACTAGAAGAAAATTTAGGGACAATTAAATACACTGAAGAATATAAGTATTTGGGAATTAAAATTACTAAAGATGGAAAACAAGAAACAGAGATAAGAAACAGGATCAATATAGGAAAGTATGCTATATCTGCCCTAAATGGAATAGTATGGGACAAACATATCTTCAAAGAAACAAAAAAAATATTTTTTAATACAATAATCAGAAGCATTATTACCTATGGAGCTGATGTGTGGGCTTTAAATGCACAAATGAAAAAAAAAATTACTCGCCACTGAAATGGACTACTGTGAGACGTGCTGCAAGAATATCCAGGAAGGATAAAATCAGAAATGCATATATAAAAGAAAAAATGCAGGTACAATATTCAATATTAGATTTTATAAAGAAGAAACAATTAAATTGGTACGGACACATTAGAAGGATGGAAGAAGGAAGACTACGTAAGATAATCATGGATTGGAAACCACAGGGAAGAAAAAAGAAGGGTAGACCAAATATTACGTGGATTCAAGGAATCAATGAAACTAAGAGGAATGGGAAATAGAAGAAGATATATGGATGAACAGACAAGAATGGAAAAATGTGTTGAAACAAATGTGTAGTTAACTGTGAACATGGGTACCGGAAAAATGTATATTCATTGTAAAAGCCGGAATAATAAAAAATCAATAATGCCACTTTTAACAATAAAACATATCTAATTATTCAATTATTATTATTATTATTATTATTATTATTATTATTATTATTATTATTATTATTATTATTATTATGGTAATTTTATGCATTTAATATTTAATTTAGCAAATTATTAACGATTTTGACTAACAGAAAGAACCCTGTAATAAGGATTTGATTAATGTTAAAAAGAGAAGGGGATAAAAGACGGTGTTTATAAATACAAAAGCTGATTGGAAAACAGGGGGTCTGGAAGTGATTATTTCCATTCGGTCGGCTTCTGTATTCAATGGAGGGACAGGTGCTAGGGCACAAACTGCGTGACGCCGACCCAGCCCTGCGTGAAGAGATTGGGCGCCGGAGGGGAGGACACTTTTAGGAACTGTACTAATATTTCATCTCCTTTCAAGGTTAACTGTTGTTCAAATTAAGATTTTCTATCTTCTTCTTCTTCGACTTTCCCCCACTTATAGGTTTGTCGTCTTCAGTTTCCATTTATTTCTATCATTCCAATCTCCTTCTTCCAAATTTATATCATCCATTATAGTTCTGACATAAGTTTTCCATTTCCATCTTGGTCTGCTAGGTTTATTGCTTCCAGCGGGTGACCATTGCTATATATTTTTGGCCATCTTTCATCCCCCATTCTCTGTGCATGGCGACACCATTTAAGAGTTTTATTTTCACGCCGTAGCGTAGTGGTTAAGGCACTGAGCTACAAGCCAGAGGGTCGAGGGTTCACGTCCCGTTGGGGTCAGGATTTTTAAACTGACCCAAACAATCTGGCGGCGCTATGGCCCTGGGGTCGACTCAGCCTCTAACGGAAATGAGTACCAGACGCTTGTTCTGGGGTAAAGGCGGCCGTCACGCAGGACTGACAACCCGGCTGACATAAAGTGCCGATTGTCTAGAAAAAAGTGGGAGCCTTAACCTCCCACTACCCCAAGGGCCTCCGGGCCTGTTGTGGGATCACTTTACTTTACTTCACTTTACTTTTACTTGACCATCTAAGAAATACGGCTACCACACTGTATATATAGTGCATGAATGTCAGCAGATATCGCATGCGGGAGATAATATAAAAACATTTGTAGCAATTGATTATACCAAAAAAAGAAACCACAGTTTGCACTTTCTTAAACGAATTATTTTCCAGGAAATTACGTTGCAGAAAAATATAATTGACATAATTACATCATAGGACATCAGAAATTAATTAATACCTATAACGTCGGTTATAAATTTCTCCACTAGGGTACATCCTTACAATATTGCGATCCTTTGGTAATAAATAATATGATCTGGTTGCAGTGATGAACAAAAAAAGCAAATGAGCGTACCAATCATTTCTCATTTGTTTTCAAACATCACCGTTTACATTAAATATAGAAATATTTTAAAATAAGTATAGTTAAATAATGATTTGTGAGTAAACAGCTTAAATTTATTCGTTAAATTGTCCTAACAAATGCCACTCTATTTACAAATTCTCTAGATAAATTCACTCCTCATTTCGTGAGTCGTGAATCGACAATTTGGAAATCACTCGTGGCATTACTTATGATAATGTGTTCTTGTATTGTTAGGAATAAATGATATACAGATTGTATTATATGAGAGATGAATGATGAAGAGAAGGGAGAAGATAAAACCTGCTATCGGAAAGACCATCGTTTCTGTTATATTATTACCGAAAGTTAAGATGGTGGAATAAACATTCGTAAATGTAAGTGGGATTATTAATATTTTATGCTCGTAAGTTTCGTGGCAGTACTACATTTTTATAATTTTATTCAATAAATGAATAGAAATCAAAGATCTTCAGAGTACAATATTAGTGCTCCAGATTTTCTCAAGATACATTCTGGATCCCTCGCTATATTATCGAAGTAAGCAATTACAATGGTATGGTCATGTCAAAAGAATGACAGAAGGCGGATTCCCAAGAAGAATACTAGAACAGATATCACTTGGTACAAGAAGAAGAAGAGGAGGAGAACGGCCTAAAATAACGCGGAGTGATGGTGTTTTGAGCAGCATGAGAGGAAAAAAGATTGGAACAGAGAGATGTGGAAGAGATTAATTGGGCGCTGGAAAATATTGCGAAATAAAATCATATATAGGCCTATACATATATATAATCATCATGGTAGGCCGTCAGCCCGTTCCGATCTCAGAATTCATCTTCCCATCGTCTTCTAGGACGTCCCACATTTCTATACCCTTGAGGTTGGTACATCAGCGCTTGTTTTGTTAGACTAGAAGAGTGCATTCTTAAAATATCTTCATGCCATTTTTGTTTATAGTTTTGTATTTTTTCATGTAGATTAAAAATTTTGAGTTCTTGCCTAATTGTTTCACTAGGAATGTGGTCTCTTATAGTATATCCTGTAACTTATCTGAGGAACTTCATCTCTGATGTTTCTAGTAATCTTCTGTCTGATCTATTCATGGCCCAATTCTCTGATCCATATGTCACAATGGGAACTACCATTACCTTAAAACTTTAGCATTGTATATTTTGTTATTTTTGTTTGCAGTGTTCTTTTATTAGTCCGACACATACTTTGAAATTTATATTTTTTTTCATATATATCATTTTCCCAATTGTAAGATATGTGACATCCTAAATATTTAAAACTCTGTAACTTACTTGTTCGATCATTTCATCGTTCAAAACTATTTTCGATCGAACTGCATATTTTCCCCGAAAGGCCATTGTTTTTGTTTTCTTCGTTGAAATCTTGAGATTATATTTCTCCATGGTGTTCTTGAGCAGTAGTGTGGCTTTTTGTAATTGATTTTCTGATTCTGCACATATGACCTGATCGTCTGCAAACATAATTGTGGTTACAATGGTAGTTCCTAGTTTAAAATGTTTACTTAGCTGTGTTTGCCATTCTGTGACAGCTGCGTCATATATATATATATATATATATATATATATATATATATATTCAGACTATAGGCCTAAGCAATAGTTACATAACTATCCTTATTTCGAGTAAAAATTAGAGTAGTTGTAAATAAAAACCACATCACCTCTGAGTTTTCCATTTGCTCTCGAACTCAATGTAATTTGTCATGTTCTTTATTTGAAAGGAATATACGGAGCCAATTTTGTAATTGAGCTGGGATATAAATCTAAAATCGACAATACCAGTCTGTAAAGAGGATATATTCTGCTCAAATACCGGCAAAGAGTCCAATTCTTTTCTCCAATTATTATAATTGTTATATTAATCTTAGAAGATGTATTAATGAAATGGAATAAGTCATGTAGGGGAATGGGAATCAACATTAATGGCCATTTACTGCACAATTTATTATTCGCTGATGACCAGATTATAATAGGAGAAGATATAGATATAGAATATATGATCAGAAAGTTGGTAGATGCATTTGAGGTAGGTGGACTGAAGATAAATTATATTAAAACAGAATATATGGTAATCGGAGCAAATTTAGAAGACCTACAAATAAATAATATGATAATTAAACGTGTTGAAGAATTTAAATGTCTTGGATCTATAATAGATAAATCTGGTACTTGTGAAAAAGATATTATTAACAGAGTAAATTGTGCAAGGAAGGCGATTAGATCCCTGAATGGTCTTTTATGGAATAGAAATTTGACCAGAAAAACAAAAAAAAAAGAGATTATACAGACAATAATAGAAAGTATACTTACATATGGATCTGAAAGCTGGACAATAAATGAAAGGATGCAGAAAAGAATCTTGGCGACAGAAATGGATGGATTACGGAGAAGTATGAGAATATCCAAGCTACAACTTATTCGAAATACATATATCAGACAAAGAAATGGATGCACAAGAAACTGTTATCGATAGGATAACAAAGAGAGCTCTACAGTGGTATGGACATGTACAATGGATGTCGGAAGACCAGTGGCCTAAACAGGTGTTGGATTGGATGGTAACAAGCAGAAGGAAGAGGGGAAGAAGTAGAAGAACATGGTATGAGGGAATATATGATGCCATGATGAAGAGGGGTATGGAAGATGGACAATGGGAAGATACGCATCTCTGGAAAGCAGGAA
Source organism: Diploptera punctata (assembly GCA_030220185.1). Taxonomy (NCBI): domain Eukaryota; kingdom Metazoa; phylum Arthropoda; class Insecta; order Blattodea; family Blaberidae; genus Diploptera; species Diploptera punctata. The sequence goes on along the minus strand of JASPKZ010004219.1, from coordinate 315,572 downwards.
TCAAAGGTAAACTGGTGTAAAGTGGAAAGACTGTATTAAGTATTAAGTAAATATTAATCTTGAAAATAACTTGCGCCACCCTCAGGAGGAAACATGTTCATATTAGGTGGGAACCATTTACACACCTGTAGATAATACCACACACACACACACACACACCTGTGCTACTGTGCAACACTCGTGCACCTTATACACAATTTCCTTTGTCGTGGAGAAATAAACTACCCCACAGAATCTATTAAAAAGAAGACCCTTTCATAGAAGCAGGTAAAATCCATATTCTTTCTCCCGAATTATCCTTGAGATGGCAGAATACAGTGATCTTATGTATGTTTATACCCCATACGTTCCGCGCGGAGATATTGGTGCTCTCTAGCGTAACTTTCATAACCAAACTAAATAAGTTAAGCTTATTAACTTATAGATAGTGATATAAAATGTGCCAAATTAAAGATAAAATGCAGTTAAGGGGACAGGGTAGTCTGAGCATATGGTTACTATGCAGCAGTGAAATCAAATTACTATTTCTTATGAACTTGTAAATAAATAAGCTTGAAAATTTTACACCATGCACACAACCACTTTGAGAATATTTTGGCTTTTAGTTTATATCTCTGTGGAAGAAATACTCTGTGTGCAAAAATAGTAATTAGAGACGAAATTATTGAACAAGTATCCCACTTTAAATATTTAGGATGTGACATCAGCTATGGGTATGATAAAGAGATTGAACACAAAACACATCAGTTTCGAGCTATTTGTGGTACAATAAATAGAACATTGAATAATAAAGCCCATAAACAAACAAAATTAAAATTTTATAAAACAATGGCTGTCCCTGTCCTTTTGTATGGGAGTGAATCTTGGATTACCACTACCAAACAAGAAAGTAAAATCCAAGCAGCCAAGATGAAATTTTTAAGAAGAGTAAAAGGCTGCACTAGAATGGATCAGATAAGAAACGAGGATATCCGTGAAGAACTGCAGATCTACTCCATAAAAGAAAATATATATAACAACAAGATACAGTGGAAAGAACATGTAGAAAGAATGGAAGAAAGAAGATTACCAAATAAAATCTTCCATTATTTTCCAAGAGGAAGAGGAGATGTCGGACGTCCTCGGAAGAGATGGTCATAGATCTATTAGTGAAGACGGAACAGGCAACTCTTGCCTAAACCAGGAAGTGAAGAAGAAGAAGAGTTTATATCTCTACCTTATATACTTGATTTTATAAAAAAATTTTAATCTGAAATATATTTTTTTTTATATGCTATAAATATGAAGGATTTTGGGTACATTTTTCTCAGAAACCCCTTGTAGTATAGATTCATAATTTTCTGTGCTTTATTATCATTATAATTAACAATATGCATGGCCAAAATAATTGGATTATCTATATTGGTGCAATGGGGAAAAAAATATTTGCATTTGGAAAATAAATAAATATTAATACTATTTTTTCGTCCTCTTCAGAGTCTAAAATCCATGATTTTTATTATAACTTTGTGAAAGTGGCGGCACATATTCATAAAAATGTGGAATAGAAGTATGCAAAATTTCAGATTTCTACCTCTAGTAGTTTTTGAGAAAATGGTACCTAAATATCTAAAAATAACATTTTGAGAAAATTTTATTTTCCAAATGCAAATAATTTTTTCCCCATTGAACCAATAGAGATAATCCAATTGTTAATTATAATGATAATACGCACAGAAAATTATGATTCTATACTACGAGGGGTTTCTGAGAAAAATGTACCCAAAATCCTTCATGTTTTGATTTCACTGCTGCATAGCAACCATATGCTCAGACTACCCTGTCCCCTTTTTATTAGCAGAGATGTTTCCCAGAGCATCAGACATATCATGCGTCATTTTACAAAGCTGGTTCCCCATCTGATATTGTTTGCATAACAGCAGACCATACCGACAAGCTGTTAAAATTGTATAGACCTAATAATATACTTCAAATACATTATAATTTACTGATTAGTAATATTGCTTTTCATTTAATATTTTTCTTTATTTTCTTCTTCTTTTCTAGATTTATTTCACTTAATATTATAATTATTATAGTAAGGTATTTATAATAGGCTATGATATGGTTTCATTCTTTACTTTGTTTAGTAAAGTATAGTGATCCCACTACAGGCCTCAGGAGGCCCTTGGTGTAGTAGGAGGTTAAGGCTCCCACTTTTTCTAGACAATCGGCACTTGTTGTCAGCCCTGTGTGACGGCCGGTGCTCATTTCCGTTAGAGGCTGAGTCGACCCCAGGACCATAGTGCCGCCAGAGTGTTTGGGTCAGTTTAAAAATCCTGACCCCCACGGGACTCGAACCCTCGACATTCCGGCTTGTAGCGCAGTGCCTTAACCACTACGCTACGGCGCGTCCCCTTCACTTTGTTTACTAAATATTATTAATTATTATTATTATTATTATTATTATTATTATTATTATTATTATTATTATTATCATGTCGGCCGCGGTGGACTAGTGGTTATGCTGCTTGCCTCTGGACCCGAGGGTCGCGGGTTCAAACCCGGCCGGGGTCGATGGATTTTTTAGGACGGAAAAATCTAAGGAGCAAGTCCTCCGGGAGGGACTTTAAGCCGTGGGTCCCGAGTCTAAAGATTTTCAGGCTCGTAAAAAATCCTTAAGCCTGAATGAAAATGCCTCTAAGCAAAATTTACCGAATTTTCCCGTCCTAGTACTACCTTGGTTTCCTAGATGTCAGTATGAGGCGGAACGCTGACCACGGACCACTCAAAATGACATCTATACGAAAACAAGTGTAACTAAATTAATATGGTTCAAATTCTTCCCTGTAGAGGGAGAGCGCCTAAATCTCTGTAAAGGGAAAACATAGGCTTAGAAAAAATTTATTATTATTATTATTATTATTATTATTATTATTATTATTATTATTGTTGTTATTATGTACATAGGAACTCAGTTATAAGGGAGAAAATGAAGATTGCAGATACTATTTTAGATTGTATTAAAACTCAGCAATTAAGATGGTACGGACATGTCCAGCGAATGGAACAGAATCGGGTACCAAAATCTGTTTTGGAATGGAAACCTGAGTGAGGACGAGGCAGATGAAGACCTAAAACCTCCTGGAGTCAGGGAATATGTTTATACATGAAGGAGAAACATTTACAACCAGGAGATTGGATGGACCGACAAAACTGGCTATTAGGAATCGGACGATGCTAAAGACATTAATCAACCGACGATCTATCTATCTATCTATTGGGGCAGTAAGTTTATATAAAGGGTTCAGAAGGAGAATTGCGTGGGAACAGACAATCACTAATTGTTTGAATTATTTTATTTAATTAATCTCTGCCAATTTAAATGAACGTTATACAGTAAAAATAAAACTTTTCTGTCCCTGGCCTTCGATATTTCGCTAATGAGGACTAGCAAATGACTTATGAGTTCGGGAGATTTTCCCTAAGTCCATAATCGTTGTTACAAGATATTTTTTTTTACTATACATTCAAGATCTTCTTCCTTCTAAGTGTCGAGTATAAGCGCAAGTGTATTAAATTTTTGTCCTCATGAGTTCCGTATCGAAGTCAGGACCAATTATTCCCATATATGGTCTATACCCTAACTCTCATTTTGATTGGTTAGAATATTTAATCACATGTCCTCCAAGGGCGTAACTATTTTATTTAAACCACCACCTACCTTTGATTTTATTCTCACGGCTAGGGACCGTGTTTGCCAGCTTGGGCTTTTCGCGATTGTAAATTTGGAGTTTGACATTTCTCCCAAACGTGAGTTTTGAAGCTAGACCCAGCTTAAACATTTCAGGTCTAATTTGAGGAGTTACATGTTTATGACCTCTTTTACTTAGGGTTTCAACCGCTTCTTGTGAGAACTATTTACCAACATGAAACTTAATTTATTTTTAACTATATTCCATTCCTTCATTATTTATTCATTTCTTATATTCATTAATCACTATTAGGGCCGTATCATATTCGTCTCACAATGCCTCTTGTTAAAACAAAAAAAAAATACTAACGTAAAGTTAAAAATGTCTTTTTTTTTTAACACAGCTCCCCTTAGAAGAGAAGTAATTAAATAAAATAATTCAAATAATTAGTGATTGTCTGTTCCCACGCAATTCTCCTTCCGAACCCGTTATAGATAGGAGTCTCAGCGCTCACCCTGAAACAGGAACCGACTAGCTACCGAGGAAGGGCAAGTAAATTCTCAATTAAACCAAAGTGAAACCCCAGTGATATTTAACAGCCACTCAAAATACTGCCCCACTATCTATTATTATTATTATACCAAATTGTCTATATTTTATCTTAAATACTGCATTGTGTTTGTTATATTTTATCTGATTGACTTGAAGAAAAGACCACACGTTTCTAACTTCTACAGGGCAAATCAATATTAAGTACATGGCTTATGGGATGTGCAGGTTAAATAGAGTAATCACTGTCCTTCTCTATTTGGTCAGACAACTTAATCAGCTTACATCTCCAATATTCGTATACCTAAGAGCCATCCGAATATTATCCTTCCACCTATAGCTTATCTTATTAAGTATTTTTTCCCCCTAAAGGATCTCTTAATAACGAATTTGAAAGAATTTCAACTGTCACCCATTAGAGTTTCCTGATTTGCACATCTGAATCTCCCAGATTTAATAACCCTGACAATGTTAGGACAACGATATAAATTACGAATCCCCTCATTGTGAAGCTTCCTCCCATTCTCCACTTTATCCATATCGAATATTTCCATTAGAATCTTATTTTGAAATATTTTTAGGCTGTCTTCTCATAATATCTCTATCTTTTTCTGCCACAGTTTAATCTCTACATTCTAGGTCCTTTTATGTGGCCCATGCCTTCAGTGCATTAAACAAACACAAACAATTGGAAAATGTTTCTTAATTCTGGTTCTCATAATAGCTTTGTGACCAGCTCAATGGCGGAACCACCTTTAAGTCACGCTTATACAGTTACCTGTTGTCTAATAATTAATTTTTCTCTATTTATTTAATTTTATACTATGCCATTAATCTTTTCCTCGTTTTTTTATATATCTTGTACATATTATACATTTAATTCATTAAATTTAGAGTAAATCAAAATACATTATAAATATTAATTGTATTGTATTCATAACTTGTAATCGTATATATATATATATATATTGTAATTTAGATTTAAGACTATTTTTTTTTGTTTTTTTTAAAACCTGGTTGAGTGGTAGACAAGGCCTTAAGGCCTTAACTCTGCCAGGTAAAATAAAGCTATTATTATTATTATTATTATTATTATTATTATTATTATTATTATTATTATTATTATTATTATTATCTATGAGACTAAACGAACGTTTAAATGTCATTTAGTCATACATTAGCAACAACAACAACCATAATAATAATAATAATAATAATAATAATAATAATAATAATAATAATAATAATAATAATTTTTATTAGGAATATTCCACAACAGAGTGTTTCTCCTTCAACCCAAAGTGATTTGTCGCCAGACGTTCCTGTCTAAAGCATCTTCTTCCCTCAAATCTCTATTCCATACTTCTCCTCACTCCATCTATCCAACGTTCTCTAGGTCTGCATCTTCCACTTCTTACATTAGCTTTTCAATCAAGAATCATCTTTGGTATTCTATCTTCTTCCATTCTTTTGAGGTGTCCATACCATATCAAACGTTTTTCTTCTATTTTTTCTATTTTTTTTAACTTGCATAATTTCCCTTATTGTGCTGTATCTGACTTTATACCTTCTTGAAATTCTTGTCGATCGCCCCAAGAACTATTTCTCCTGCTTGCTGACTTAGGCTTTCACGGCCGGAGTTATTAAGATGATCTTGAAGACAGATTTCTGGGCTGTAGTTCGTGGTCTTGAGGCCAGAAACTGCGTCCGGCAACCTCAAGAGTTGTCTTGGTTTCTTTTCTATTTACTGTCCAGATTTCGGACCCATATAATAAATAATAATAATAATAATAAAAATAAAATATTAACAATACTAATAGAATAATAATATTATTAATAATAATAATAATAATAATAATAATAATAATAATAATAATAATAATAATAATAATAATAATAGTAATAATAATGGTTGAGTGGTAGACAAGGCCTTAAGGCCTTAACTCTGCCAGGTAAAATAAAGCTATTATTATTATTATTATTATTAATAATAATAGTAATAATAATAATAGTAATAATAATAATAGTAATAATAGTAATAATAATAATAGTAATAGTAATAATAATAATAATAATAGTAATAATAATACTCCGATTGAGGGTCTTTCCACTTTTCAGCGGTTGCCCTTTTACTAGCCGGCTACTGGCCCTTCACATCCACATGTGTCAATCATAGAGGTAGATGATCAACAGCCAGTGTAGGGGTGACATGTGGTTAGCATGTCGAGTCCCCCAGCCGTTACAGCTGGTTCCTCAACCTGGAGCCGCTACTTATTGTAGCTACCCAATTGCCTCACGATGCTGGGTGGGCACCGGTCCCATACTGGCCGAAATACCATGAGAAAATTTCTTCCCCCATGGAGACTCGAACCAGCGCAAGTCCCGTAGCTCTGCGCCAAGGCTTCCTACCTTAACCGCTCGGCTACGTCGCGGGACTAATAATAATAATAATAATAATAATAATAATAATAATAATAATAATAATAGTAATAATAATAATAGTAATAATAGTATTAATAGTAATAGTAATAATAGTAATAATAATAATAATTATTATTATTATTATTTATTGTGGATTAGCTAGGACCATTTGCCTCCTTTTACGCCGTAGCGTAATGGTTAAGGCACTGAGCTACAAGCCAGAGGGTCGAGGGTTCAAGTCCCGTTGGGGTCAGGATTTTTAAACTGACCCAAACCCTCTGGCGGCACTATGGCCCTGGGGTCGACTCAGCCTCTAACGTAAATGAGTACCAGACGCTTGTTCTGGGGGTAAAGGCGGCCGTCACGCAGGGCTGACAACCCGGCTGACATAAAGTGCTGATTGTCTAGAAAAAGTGGGAGCCCTAACCTCCTACTACCCCAAGGACCTCCGGGTCTGATGTGGGATTACTTTTTTTATTTGCCTCCTTTTTCACTTAATCAGCACAAATAGACAATACAGTGATATACGTATTTAATATACGGATTGTATAATAAAATCTGAAATGTATTTTTTTAATATTTATCATATTAATTACTTATTATTAACAATAAATAATTTAACGCAAGAATTCTATGAAACATACCCAGTGACAATAAATCCGGAGAACACAGACATTACATTAACAATAAATTTAACACCGCAAAAACTAAGAATTTCAAGAAAAACTAGGCCATTTTAGACATTTTATTTTTCACTCTTTCTCACCTCCATGCCTTGGGGATTTAACTTGTACTTAACAGTATCGGGAGTGTTGCAATTCATATCAGCGACACCGAAAACTATAGATTCGATCGTAATATCAGACATTTTCGATTACTTTATGCCTCATCCCCTCTCACATGCTAGAGCAGTAGGAGTCTCCTACTCCCTCAGTATCGTTTCCAAATTGTAAGTCATAAGAGTACTTCATTTGATTGAAATTATTACTTCAGGTGTTCCAGAGTACTGCTAAAAATAACATATGATTATATCTTCTGCAGAAACGCTGATTTTTTTTTTAATTTCCTAGGAAGCATTACATACCAACATTTTGAAAGTCACTTACTCAGACTATATATTGCAAAGCTAATACACCTGCGAGATGTGGGAATTTAAAATAAATATTTTATATAATCATTTAATATATTTGCCGCACAGCAATATTTGATATTTCCAAATAGAAAAGCTTTTTGCTGTGTGTAATGTAAACAATGACAGAAAGAAGTTTGGGTTGTAATACAATCCTCGGATTTCATTTTTCAACATCTGCTTAATCCGAATGTCCTTTTTAAACACGATTTCTAGAATATCAAGAATTCTATGAAAGATATCCAGTGATAATAAATTCGGAGAATACAGACAACACAAAATTAAGTAAATATACTATTAAAACAGCATCATACAATTATTATCACTATTTAACTCATGCCCCAAATGGAAGTCAATGACCAATCACGTTTCAATGATTTCTGTTTTACAACCAATCAGAGTCGTGTTTCACGAAATATTTATCAATGTTATATTTACCATATTAAAGAAAGCTCATCCTTTTTAATATTCTGAACAGGTCTGACCATTATTTTGCAGTGACTGAGCCTACAAGAAATACGGCTACCAGATTGTATATATAGTGCATGGATGTCAACACAGAGCGCTTGCAGGAGTTAATATAAAAACATTTGTAGCAATTTATTATACCACCAAAAAAAGAAACCACTGTTTACACTTTCTTAAATTTATTTTTTCCCAGGTAATAATCCAGAAAAATATAATTGTCATATTTACATCATACGACATCAGAAATGAATTAATATACAGTTTGATGTGTTTCATTTTTTCTCCACTAGAGAGCATTCTTACAATACTGCGTTCCTTTGGCAATAAATAGTATGATCTGGTTGCAGTGATAAACAAAAGAAGCAGATGAAGCGTAGCTATCGTTTCTCATTTGTTTTCAAACATCGCCGTTTACATTAAATATATAAATACTTGTGAGTAAACAGCTTAATTTTATTCGTTAAATAGTCCTAACAAATGCCACTCTTGATTTCCAAATTCTCTAGATAAATTCACTCCTCACTTCGTGAGTCGTGAATTTGGAAATCATTCGTGGCATTACTTATGATAGTTATTTGTTTGCAAATCTTGTCTTATCGGTATGTAGAATATCATCGTTATGGATATTCAATGCATTAATAAACTCTTACGGTCTGTATCCATAATTACAAGGTGATTCAAAAGGTTGTGCACAAATCTTAGGAGCTTATAAAGGGGTCAAATACAACAACTTTTGATTAGTAACTTATAGTCTGGAATGTAATCCTGGGACAGTACAAGCCTGGGAAAGTCGGGAACTTCAATGCGGGTCTAACCTTACTTTTCAGAGAGGAACTGGGTTCGATACACTACTTTATGAATTTATGACATAAGCTCCCCACACATCCCTATCCCCAGCTAATGTTTTCAAATCATCCCCTGAATAATCTAATTCTCTCAAATCATGGTTAATGTTATTCTTCCATCTCATTATTCTTTCTACCAACTGAGCGTTTTCCCTCTCGTTTTCCTGCAAGAAGCTACCATGTACCCACTTTCAACCCCTATTCGTGCAACATGTCCTGCCCATTAGAGTCTACAAGACTTTGCTGTTCTTATTATATTTGTTTCCTATGATGATCAAATAGCTCACCGCAGCAAATACAAATAAAAAAGATCGAGATAGGTACCATTATTGTAATAGGAGTAGCTGCAAATACATGTAAATAAGCTTGTGATCCCGTATCGCACCCAATACAGAAGAATAGCCTAATAATTTATGAGTATTACCTAACTAACTAACTCATTGGCGCTATCGAACCCGTAGGTTCATGACCGCGCGAATGTAACCTCTCCATACATCCCCTATCCTGATCTAACGTATTTCAATCATTCCCTGAATAATTTTATTCCCTCAAATCATAGTTAATTTTATTCTCCCCACCGCAATCTTAGTCTACCAACTCTCCCTCTGGTTTTCCTATCAGAAGCTTCCATGCACGCCTTTCCTTCCCCGTTCGTGCCATATGTCCTACCCATCGCAGTCTACGAGACTTAACTGTTCTTATTATATCTGGCTTCCTATAAAACCATGCAATTCTCTGTTATGTAGTATTCTGCATTCACCTGCTGTTCGTGTCTCTTTGGTCCAAAAATGTTCTTAAGAACTTTATTATCAAATTCTCGTAAACTCCTTTCCTCCCTTAGAGTAAGAGTCCATGTTTCGCATCCATACAATATAACTTTTAGAATAATAGTTTTATATATTTTCAGTTTAATATTTTTTGAAAGGAGTTGCGACGTCAAGAGTCCCTGTAAAGCATAATAGCACGCATTTCCAGAATTGAGTCTATGTTTAATTTCTTTGTGCACCTCATTCCTATTTGTGATTATTGTTCCTAGGTATTTGAATTCAGCCACTTCCTCAAAATTTCCTTCGTTTGTCATTAGCTGTCCATTTCCATTATATAATGTATTTCTGTGTGTAACCACATATGTAGTTTTATTGATATTTACTACCAGTCCCAATTTCTTATTGTGATTCAATAGTGTGTGCGTTTGGCCTTTAGTGTCTCCTCGCTATCGTCCAATAATACTACATCATCAGCATAAACAAACAGCTTATTAATGCCATTGAGACAGTTTTATATATTTTCGGTGTAACTTTTTTTTTAGAGAAGTTGGAACGACAAAAGTCCCTGTAATGCGTAATAGCATCCATTTCGAGAATTGTGCCCAAGTTCAATTTATATTTGTGATTGTAGTTTCTGGTATCTCAATTCAGCCACTTTTTGATTTTTTTTTCACTTATTAATTGTCCATTTTCATAATATAATGAATTTCGATTTGTGATCATGTATCTTATTTTATTGATGTTTACTTCTAGCATCAATTAATTTACGAGTATTATAACCTAAAAATATGTTTCCTTAAAACTGATTCGTTTTATGTCATTGAATCTGTAATATTTACAAATTATTTAAAAGATTACTGAAATTTGTTTACCAGTAACTACGATAATGTTTATGGTCTGGGTGAAAGCAAAATGGCAAATGTAACTAGAGAGGGGTCTATATGGAATTCCTCCATATAGCAGTTAATTAAATAGCGACTGGCTCACCATACTTAATGAAATTGTTTAACATAACCTCTAACCTTAGAAAGGTCACTTTCTCAGTGAGGTTAAACATTATACGTCATAATAATAGCGCTAATTAATTCCTTATCTCAATTAAACATTTAATTTATTCAAGTCAACGTTTCAATCTCCATGTGTGAGATAATTTCCAAGACATTTGACATTTCCAATTATTCATTTTGACTTGAATAATTTGAATATTTGACTGTACTGATATAAATTAATTAGTGTTATTATTATTATTATTATTATTATTATTATTATTATTATTATTAACTACTCCCAGAGAATAGGGAATAATAGCCTATTTAGGCATATACAATATCATACTTCATTTATAATATATGACAAATATTTACCACTAAGGTAAATTAGAATTGTATACATTTAATAATAATAATAATAATAATAATAATAATAATAATAATAATCATCATCATTATCATCATCTGCATACCATGGATTAGGTTTGTTGACCCGTTCCGACTTCAGCCCATCTCTTTCTAGGTCTGCCCACATCTCGGGTGTCTTTAGGTTTGTATTTTGTTATTTGTTTTGGATATCTATCTTCATTCATTCTCTCTATGTGTTGCTTCCATTTTTGTCTATATGTATCTATTTTATCAGTTATTGCAAATATTTCAAGTTCTTGTCTTATTTCTGTGTTCTTGATTCTGTCTTCCTTAGTGCACCCTTTAACAGATCTCAAAAATTTCATTTCTGCCGCCGTTATCCTACTTAGGTCTTGTTTTTTATGTATCCAGGCTTCTTAACCATAGAGCAGCACCGGTACTGCCAACGTTTTATAAAATTTCAATTGGGTCTCTCTTGTTGTTTTGTTTTTTAGTGATCGTTTTATCGTACCACATATTCCCTGGAATTTTGCTATTTATTAGTTATATCATTATCATAATTAATCCTAGATAATTGAGATGGTTCACCTGTTCTATGATTTTGTTTCCTATTACTATTTTGGATCTGATTTGATTTTTCCCTTGGAATGCCATTACCTTAGGTTTTTCTATGCATATTTTGAGATTATATTGTTCACATTATATTATGTAGTTTAAAAATATTCGTTTGAAGTTCGTCTTCCGTATTTGCTATTATTACCTGGTCATCAGCGTATAATAATGTTTCAAGTAGTATGTTTTATCTAATTTTATTCCTTTATTTGTTTCTTCATTCCATTTTTTATTATATCATTGATGTATAGGTTAAACAAAACTGGAGAGATACTGCATCCTTGTTTAACTCCTTGATTAGTATGAATAATAATAATAATAATAATAATAATAATAATAATAATAATAATAATAATAATAATAATAATAATAATAATAATAATAATGTATTCACGTAGACTATCACGACCAGAGTTGCTATGATGATCTTGATGAAGATTTTCGGGCTATAGGCCGTGGTCGTGAGGCTTGTAGTTCCCCGACGTTTCGCCAGAGACTGCGTCTTGCATCCTCAAGGGTTGTCTTGAGATGATGATAATAATAATAATAATAATAATAATAATAATAATAATAATAATAATAATAATAATAATAATAATAATAGGGCCTATACATTTTTTTCTTTTTCTTCAGTTTTTTCACTCCGTGTAGGAGTAATAAACTAATGATGCAGGGAGGTCGCCTGGCAGGAAACAGGAACCTCAATTAATCATAATCATTCCACAGATAAAAAGTAGCAGCCTCCCTAGATATTTCGTTTGGATACTAAGGCTCTCCAGAATATATGGGATCCAGATCCAAGCTGCTTATTTAAAATACATTATCCTCTGGGAATTTGGTGACGTCGGAGTAAGGAAAGAACTCCACTGACCACACCACAGCGACCTGCCCATTTTTATAATGTACTAATACTCGGCGTGAGCTGCTCCGCCTAAATAAAATAAACGTGATTTTATGTTTAGCTGAATAAGTAAAAAAGAAACATAATTCTACATTTAGGCCTATAACGTAATTATATTTAGATACCTCGTGATGACTACGCGGAATTTCCCGGGATTCTATTTATCTCGATTTTCTTGGCACCAATGAGCTGAAAGACATAAAATGGTTATTGTGAGTTACCCGTAAAAGATAGATATATGCTGTCGCGGACTTTTTTCATTTTTTTTTTTTTGAGATATTCAATTCTGTATACATTAATTTGATTCATTTGTTGTTATGATTGAGTTAGGCAGAATAAGCCATTTAAGCGTCCAAAAAGCCATTTTTCTACTGCATCGATTTTTGTTTTTTTTTTTTTTGCCCCGGCTCTATAGTACCTACGCCTATATGTTATAGACTATAGGTAGTTTTTGAGTTCATAAAGGACAGATGCACACTCATTTTATATAAAGATTTCATCATATAAAAAAATTATATACACATTCATTAACACCTGTATGTCCACCGCTGTGGTCTCGAGGTAGCGTGCTGCCTTGTCGCGCAGCGAGCCCGGGTTCCATCCCGGTCCGGGCAGTTTTTCTGGGCGAGGTTTTTATCGGGGTTTTTCCTCACCTGTAAGACAAATGTCAGGAAAACTTTAAGGCCCAAACGGTCCCCGAAATCATATGACCATCATCATCTTCTTCATCCTTATCATCATCATCATCCTTCACCGATGTGGAAAGCAACGGGAAGCTACCACACCTACAATTCCCTAGTAAAGCTGCAGGCATAGCATGAAAATGCTATGATTGCAGTGAAGGACCTGCCTTGAGGCAGAATTACTATGGATGGAATACCTGTATTCATTTGTGCCAATTTTTAGACTCTTGAGTAAACATTTTGTTTTGTCGTTGACATTTCTAACACCATTAAGATCAGATATCAAATTATAATCGTTGCGATATTTAATCATTTTTATAACATATAGAAGAAAATATAAGTCATTTTATATTCCAGGTTACGTATGCTAATTAGGGATGAAAAAAGTTATTTTTTAATGCCATAAATTGCGAAAAATCCGAATTTGTAAGACATAACAGATGAAAAAACTGTAGGTAAAATATGACATTTGTTAGGATGGAATAGTTCAATAGCTAAGTGGAAAAATAAAAATGAAATTATTACAATTTGATATTAAAATAAACAGACTATAACAACAACCATACACAAACTCCTAGCGCTTCTATAGGGACTTAATAGATAAAGACATTACTAAAAATGCATGCTCAAAAACATACTATTATTTAATTTATGGGAAAAGAATTAAATTTAAAACTTTTCTTTAATCTTTTTATTATTAATTAATTAACTAACTAACTAACTCACTGGCACTATCGAACCCGTAGGTTCATGACCGCGCGGACATAAACTCTCCATACATCCCCTATCCTGAGCCAATATTTTCCATTCATCCCATGTACAATCAACCTCCCTCAAATCATAGTTAATGTTATTCTCCCACCTCATTCTTGGTCTACCAACTGGGCGTTTTCCTTCTGGTTTTCCTATAAGAAGCTTCCATGCACGTCTTTCATTCCTCATTCGTGCCACATGTCCTGCCCATCACAGTCAACGAGACTTAACTGTTCTCATTATATCTGGCTTCCTATAAAGACCATGTAATTCATTAATCATTACTATTTAATGCTATAAGTAGTAATTTGCAGACACTGTAGATAATATTTTTAAAATATGAAGGGCCGAAAATGATAGTTTAATTATGGGAAAGTAATCTGCAACCAAACACTGTACCATCATTAGACAACTGAATAAGGTTATGACGTAAGAATATAGACTCGTAAAACTAATTAATTTCTTTGTGAGTTAAAACGAAGACAGTATCACAAAGAAGATTAAATATTATTATTATTATTATTATTATTTACATATCGTGACAGGCCTAGAATCCCCTTAGCCTACCAGCAGCCCCTAGCCTCACTTCCACATGTTTAATCAGAGAGGGAGAATATCATCCAGACAGTATAGGACTAATATGTGGTCAGCATATTTGGTCCGCCAGCCGTTATTGCCACTTTTCAACCTGCAGTTGCTGCTTATTATAGCTACCAAAATCCTCACGATCCTTGGTAAGCACCGGTCGCATATTGGCTGAAATTACATGAGAAAATGTCTTCATCCATGGTGACTCAAACCGGCTCAAGTCCCATAGATTTGCATCCATGCATCAAGCCTTAAACCACTCGGCTACGGTGAGGGACTATTACAAAGTATTATTACAAATTCAGTTGTTGTAATTAAAAATGTATATTTTTTAAATTAAATCTTATAGCAGTAAAGAAGATAATGAAAATGTACAACTTCGGGGAAAGAGAAAAACTTTCTTTCGTTAGAATTTATAAGATTGAATATGGACTATGAATAACTGTACCATTTTTTATGTTCAAAATATCTACCAATAACTTCTACACGTTATATTTCAAGAAGAGTGACCTTAATGAGTAGTAATACTTAATGAAGTCAAAAGTCCAAGCATGCTTTACGGGAAAGTTCTTAATTTATATTTTTAAAAGAGCTTGGAATTTACTGGTGAGCATTGTGTCAATTGAATACAATTTTTTGTGTTGATTAATACCTAATAAAATTAATGCATATTTTGACAATTATTTAAAAAATGTTATCCCTGTTTTGCGTATTTTTAGTCAAACTTATATTCATAGGTGATAAAACTAAGCTCTATATCTGATAACGAGGAACTATTATGAATTTAATGCGCATACGTATATAGCATATCTACCTATTGTATATCTGTCTTAACTTGGCAAAGAGAGAGTTGGAGATATAAGGGTATATCCTTGACCGCTTTCGCCCTGTAACAAAAGAAAGAACCCACCCTGTTTTCAGTTTTCGTCTTGCCCCTTTACCTATTAACATCTGGTGAAGAAACACCGTAACACTGGTGCGAGTCAGAGAGATGAGTACAGCTGTCTCTTTCTACAAATTTCTTGCAAAGTTAAGACAAACGAATTATAAATAATTCACTAGCACTATCGAACCCATAGGTTCACGGCCGCGCGGACATAAGCTCTCCATACATCCCTATCCTGAATTAATATTTTCCAATTTTCCACTGTTTAATCTATTTCCCTAAATTATTCGTTAATATTATTCTTCCACCTTATTCTTGCTCTACCAAACTGGGCGTTTTCCCTCTGGGTTTCCTACAAGAAGCTTCCAT
This sequence comes from Diploptera punctata, assembly GCA_030220185.1. NCBI lineage: Eukaryota > Metazoa > Arthropoda > Insecta > Blattodea > Blaberidae > Diploptera > Diploptera punctata. Next base: position 299,569 of record JASPKZ010004219.1, on the reverse strand, counting down.
GTCCCTCTTTCATTCCCAGTCTCCGAGATTTAACTGTTCTTATTGTAACTGGTTTCCAATAAAGATCATGTAACTCACTATTATGTAGTCTTCTCCATTTGCCTGTCCATCTCTCTTTTGGTCCAAAAATACTTGTAATACTTTCTCCTCCCTTAAAGTAAGAGTCCATGTTTGGCATCCATAAATGTAACTGGCAAAATTACAGTTTTATATATTTTCAGTTTTACGTTTTTCCAGAGAAGCTGGGACGATAAGAGTCCCTACATGTATAGCATACTACTTTTATTTTTGCTTGATCATATATCAAATAAATTTGTTTTAATTCTGGATACATTATTGGACAAACTTATCTGATTATTAACCATTTGTAGCCTATATCGGAAGAAAAAATGAAGAAGAAAGTCTTGAATGGCGTTATCAAGGTAATATGTAAATTTTATTTCGGTGTAATTCGCTGTTACTTCTAATAGAGTAATAAACAAATGCGTTGCACGACAGCTCCGAAGACCTAGGCAATCTGAAGTGATTGTTTTACTGACTAGTATAAGACAGTGTAGGGTCTCATGTGGATATCAAGATGCGGTCCATCACCTTAGCTTCAATCTCCTTAATCGAATTTCGCTACTTCTTATATCAAATAAAGTAATAGAAGCTACAAATGAATTTGCACATCCGGGTAGTATAAATATATGTGAATGGTGGATCAGATGGAGATGTTGATGCCAGAATAAAGAAAACAAGATATGCTTACATTCAATTGAAATCAATTTGGAGGTGGAACAAATCTTAAGTCTTAAACTAAGATTATTTAATTCAAATGTGAAATAAATTGTATTTACGGCTGTGAAACTTCGAAGGCTACAAAACAAATTGTGAAGAAATTGCAAATCTTTGTAAATCGTTCCCTGTGAAATACCTTGGGTATAGTTGGCGCAGAGCTACGGGACTTGCGTTGGTTCGAGTCTCCATGGAGGAAGACATTTTCTCATGGTATTTCGGCTAGTATGGGACCGGTGCCCACCCAGCATCATGAGGTCATAAGTAGCGGCTCCAGGTTGAGAAAACCAGCTATAACGGCTGGGGGACTCGACACGCTGACCATATGTCACCCCTACACTAGCTGATGATCATCCACCTCTGTGATTGACGCATGTGGATGTGAGGCCTGCAGCCGGTTGGTAGGCTAAGTGCCTTCTAGTCGCGCCAGGAGTTTAAATATGGTGACCAGAGATTGTAACAAATAAAGAACTTTGGAGAAGAACGAATCAAAATTAAATCTGTAAAGAAATCAAATTTAGAAAGTTGAAATAGGTTGGTCATGTGTTAAGGAGAGAGAATGATAACATCACAAAAATTACATTTGATTGGAACCCCAATGATTGAGAAGGCGAAGAGGAAGACCTAGGGCAACATGGAGTAACACCATCAGGGATGAAGCTGAACAGGCAGGGATTAGTTTGGAATGAAATTAAGGCATTTGACAAAGAACAGAATGCGTTGGCGGGCTTTTATCAGGGCCCTATGCTTCCCATTAGAGTGACCAGGACTACTACTCCTAGAGGGTTCTTCTATTATATCAAATAGCTATTCTCAGTGCAATAAGAACAAAAATAATGATAAACAATGTAATTATAGACCAAGTTCAGAATTTTAATTATTTGGGATGACATTTAGGTAATGACCGAATTTAGATAAACACACTAAAATACAAGGATTCAATTATCTATGTGGCACAATTAAACGCACTTTATTGAATAAGACTAGAAAATAAACTATTTTGAAGTTTTACAAAGTATTGGCTGTCCCATCTCTTATCTATGGATGTGAAACCTGGATATTAACAAAGACAGATAGTAAACAAATAGAGGCTACTGAAATGAAGATGTTGAGAGCAATAGCAGGATACCAAAGGACCGATAAAAAGAAAAACGAAGATATAAGAACAGAACTTAATATATTTAATATCCGTGAAAGAATAAAATACTATCAAAATGCTTATCTTCAGCACGTATTACGAATTAATGAACAGTGCATACCAAGAAGAATGTATAATTATAAACCAAAAGGGAGAAGAATGTTGGGAAGACCATTAAAGAGATGGAAGGACCAATTCGACCTATAATGAGATCGGAACTGGCCATTGGGTTTAATCCTTGTTGTTGATGATGATGATGCTGTTCTCAGTTGTCACGAGGATGAGTGGACTCGGTTCCATACCCTATACCGAAAAAAAAAAAGTTTATGGCATAACCAAGAATTGAACCTGGGGCCTCCGAGTTATTAGTTACACATCCTAATCCTTACATCGCATCGCGAGGCTCTCTACCTTCATCTGGTAATTAAATGTATATTAACGAATTTAATTGCAACTTTTGTAGTCATTTTAGCAGAAACTTTATTACAGGATTTAGTGCATGAAGATATTAAAGAAGTACAACTGTACTAAGTTAATACCGGAGAAGTAATTTATTCTGTACACAAAGGTTTCGTTTGTTTATGTTTACTTCAGTAGAGCGGTAATAATTAATTGTAACAACATTGCAATTTATTTTGTCTGCACAGCTATTGGAAAACGTGCAGTGTAGCAAACTTACGAAACAATTAAAGCCCTTAACAATAATAGTATCCGCTTCTGTGGTCTCGGTGTAGCAGCGTTCCTTCGTATGCGGCGGGTCCTGCTTCGATGCCCTGCCGGGACAAGTTTCCTAGGTAATGGCTTTTGTCGGGGGCTGATCACTCGGAGAGGCCCTCCACGTCCTTGTGTGGTAAAAAAAAAAAATGTGTGATCAATAGTTTAAAATCCCTCTCCCGACAGTCTGTGTCATTGTATGTCCCTGATGGCGTGTGACACGTAAAAAATACATATAAGGTGAGAGGTTAAAATAAGTTAATGGAATGGAACAATAATAAATAGAGGTAGCACAATAGTACAAAAAGAGAGAAAAAGAAATTTGCGCATCGTTTCAAATTGGTCATTTGTTAGTTATTTCTGAAAGTTGGAAACCATTCTCATATTATTTTAATAATATTAATAATAATAATAATAATAATAATAATAATAATAATAATAATAATAATAATAATAATAATAATAATAATAATAATAATAAATAATAATAATAATAATAATAATAATAATTGCAGGATATACTTTAATGCATATGAACGTAGTGAAGATATCCGTAAAGAACTAAAAATATTAAGTTTGACAGATAAAATAGAAGACTATAGGAGAAAATGGTATGAACATGTCTGCAAAATGGATACCAACAGATTCTCATAAGTAATGCCACGAGTGATTTCCAATTTATCTAGAGAATTTGGAAATCAAGAGTGGCATTTGATAGGACTATTTAACGAATAAAATTAAGCTGTATACTCACAAATCATTATTTAACTATACTTATTTTAAAATATTTATACATTTAATGTAAACGGCGATGTTTGAAAACAAATGACAAAAGATTGGTACGCTTCATTTGCTTCTTTTGTTCGATCACTGCAATCAGATCATAATATCATTTATTGCCAAAATATCGCAATGTTGTAAGAATGCACCCTAGTGGAGAAATTTATAACAAACATTATAGGTATTAATTAATTTCTGATGTCGTATGATGTAAATATGCCAATTATATTTTTCTGCAACGTCATTTCCTAGAAAATAATTCGTTTAAAGTGCAACAGTGTTTTCTTTCTTTTTTTTTTGTGCTATAATAAATTGTTACAAATATTTTTATATTATCTATCGCATGCGCCTTATGCCGACATGCATGCACTATATATACAATCTGGAAGCCGTATTTCTTACAGCGTCAGTCACTGCAAAATAATGCTATGACCTATTCAGAATGTTAAAAAGGAGTTGCTTTATTTATTATGATGAAAACTTTAGTTGGTAAATCCTAGACAAAACACGACTGTGATTGGTTGTAAATAAAAAATCATTGTAACGTGATTGGTCATTGACTACCATTTGCGACATGAGTTAAATAGTCATAAGTAATGCCACGAGTGATTTCCAAATTATCGATAAATTCACGACTCACGAAGTGAGGAGTGAATTTACCTAGAGAATTTAGAAATCAAAAGTGGCATTTGTTAGGACTATTTAACGAATAAAATTAAGCTGTTTACTCACAAATCATTATTTAACTATAGTTGCCGGTGTTTTAAAATATTTATATATTTAATGTAAACGGCGATGTTTGAAAACAAATGAGAAGCGATAGGTACGCTTCATCTGCTTCTTTTGTTTATCACTGCAACGAGATCATACTATTTATTGCCAAATAGGAACGCAATATTGTAAGAATGCTCTCTAGTGGAGAAAAAATGAAACACATCAAACTACTATAATCAACATTATAGGTTAATCATTTATATTTTGAATAAACAACTCAGTAAAATCACTGAATCTATTCATTATTTGCTATATTCAATGTATATGTTGGAGAAAAATAATGGTCTAACCTGTTCAGAATATTAAAAAAGGAGGAGCTTTCTTTATCACAAAAGCAGGAGTTGATAAAGAGAAATCGATAAAGAGCGAGGTGAAACACGACTGCCATTGGTGTAAAACAGAATTCATTGAAACGTGATTGGTCATTGACTACCATTTGCGACATGAGTTAAATAGTCAATTTAATTATATGTGTGGCACCATAAAACGATGTCTCAAAGGAACTAGAAAGGAGACACTTTTAAATTTTTTTAAAACAATGACGGTTCCATCATTCCTATATGAATCGGAACACTGGGTCTTAACCAAAAACCAGGGACGAAGAATATAATCATCAGAAATGAGGTTTCTGAGAAGTGTGGCTGGCTGTACAATAATGGATCAAAGGCGAAGTGAGGATATACGAAGAGAACTGAATATATTCAAACTATTAGATAGAATTACACAATACAGAGATTAATGAATGGACCACATCAATAGAATGGAAACAATAGAATTCGAAACAGATTCTTCATTACAAACCACTAGGAAGAAGAAATGTTGGAAGACCCAGTAAAAGATGGACAGACCAATTCTAACATGAGATCGAAACAGACCAGCAGGTCTAATACTTTATGCTGACGATGATTATGATGAAATATAAATTTAGATCAGATAAAAGATGGGAAATGTAAATGAGAATGAAGCTATAAATGTTATTGGCGAGAATTGTAAGATACATGTACCTCGCGTGCCACAAGAAAAGCATTAGTGTATTCGTCCCGATTGCAGACAACCAAACTAATTGCACTTTATCGTGTTTCCAACAGAACAAACAAAGATAGCCTCACTATAAATATAGTCTACTGGAAGGTTATAAGTAACTCTTCTTATTTTGTAACACAAACACAAGATGTTTGACAAAGATGATATTACAGTATTTTGTTGCATCACAGCTAGACAGTGTCAAGACCTACTCAATTGGTTGCTAGCACTGTTTCACAGATGGCAGTAGGAATTCACGCTATAGCATTATGCAGTGAAATAACTTTAGTTTGAGTTTTCTTTAACGGGATTTATATATTTCTTGTATCAAGTAGCTGTAGTCTGGTAGAAGTATGTGATTCATAACTTATTCATATTCGGCGACTGGCAGGCAGGACACGTGGCGTGAATGGGAAATGAAAGAGGGGCATGTAAGCTTCTTGTAGGAAAACCAGAGAGAAAAAAGTCTAATTGGTAGATCAGGAATGAGGTGGGAGAATAATATTAACCGTGATTTAAGAGGGAATTAGATTATACAAGACATGATTAGAAAAAAGTAGCTCAGGATAGGGATGTAATGAGAGCTTATATCCGTAAGGCCATGAACCTACGGGTTCGATAGTGCCAGTGAGTATTTCCTTTTTCAAAACTGCTTCTTAATGTAACTTCCAAAACAATCTATTTGAACTCTAGAACGTAACGCCATTTGAATTATAATCATTTGAAGTGTTTTGTTTTACTAAAGAAAAAAAAACTTTCTAATGTATAATGGCCACTTTTTATCATTGTTTTTGGTTCAGAGTGATCTTCTTTAGAAATTAGTCGATAAAAAGAAAAGAATTAAAATGATTGCGTGACTGATTCTAAATTAATTGGATTCACTTGTTTTTATATACGTTTCATTAACGAGGAGGACCGGAAGTTAGGAACATTTGGGAAGAAGTTTGGATTTAAGGCGTGGTTGACGAGGCCTGGGAGTAACGCCCTAAGTTTCACCCGCGGGGTGTTGGCGTTCTCGCTTTCGTACACAATCTGGGACCTCCAGGCATTGCGGATATTTTCTCAACACTGGCGTGAAATTATAAATTAAACCAGTATTTCTCTTCTTCTTTAACTCAACTTAACCTCTCACCTTATACGCACTTTTTACATCACACACGCCACCTGGACCTCACAGTGGCACACCTGTCGACAGAAGGATCTTAAACTGTGGATCACGCACATCCCCGAATGAATAAAGGTAAAACAATCCCACTACAGGCCTCAGGAGGTTAAGGCTCCCACTTTTTCCGGATAATCGGCACTTGATGTCAGTCGGGTTGTCAGTCCCAGAACAAGTGTTTGGTACTCATTTCCCTTAGAGGCTGAGTCGACGCCAGGGCCATAGTGCCAGAAGGTTTGGGTCAATTTAAAAATCCTGACTCCATCGGGACTCGAACCCTCGACCTTCCAGCTTGTAGTGCAGTGCCTTAACCACTACGCTATGGCGTTCTCATTTCTTTGCGGAACTCTTCGAAGCTTTGGTTTCTGCTGATATTCCGCTGACGAAAGTGAATAATCCAAAGTTCCGAGAGTTCGTAGGAAGACGTACTGGAAAAGTTATACCCGACTGTTCTACACGAAAAAAAAAATATGTGGGAAAATGCTACGAAAATCCAGTGATAGGCCTATAGTTTATTTTAAATATTCACCTTTAGTAGGCCTATCGGTAGAAGTGGAAAATAGTTTCTTAATATACAAGTCATTGTTAAGAGACAATCCACAATATTTCTCTTTTTTGTTAATCTACAGTAGGCCTAGTTGTTTGTTGTGCATTGCAAATGCAAGACTAAAAAGTAAACATCTTGTATTTACCTAACTAACTAACTAACTAACTCGCTGGCACTATCGAATCCGTAGATTCATGGCCGCGCGGACATAAGCTCTCCATACATCCCTATCCTGAGCCAATGTTTTCCAATCATCCCCTGTATAATCTACTTCCCTCAAATCATAATTAATGTTATTCTCCCACCTCATTCTTGGTCTACCAACTGGGCGTTTTCCCTCTGGTTTTTCTACAAGAAGCTTCCATGCACGTCTTTCGTTCCCCATTCGTGCCACATGTCTTGCCCATCGCAGTCTACGAGACTTAAACTGCTCTCATTATATCTGGCTTCCTATAAAGACCATGTAATTCACTGTTATGCAGTATCTTGCATTTACCTGCAAATGTGAATTTTATAAATATCATATTGTATTATTTTAAATTTTTGTGCATGTTTTGTAATTGTTAGTAAAATATTTCATTTTTATAATGCATTTTCTTGCATTTTGTTGTGCATTAAAATCTTTGTCCTAGGGTCGGTTTCACCAAGAGAGGTAACTGTATTACGCCAGTTTCCCCCTATATATAATACATAGTTTAATTGATGTACAAGATAAGCTGGTTGCTTAGTATGATTTGGGAAAAAGAAGTTCTTCCAGATGAATGGAAAGAATCAATTATCGTACCAATTTATAAGAAAGGAGATAAAACTGATTGCAATAACTACAGGGGCATCTCATTACTTAAAACTTCGTACAAAATTCTAACAAATATATTAGTAAGCAGACTTACTCCCTATATTGATGACGTTCTAGGAGATCATCAATGTGGATTTAGAAGAAACAGGTCTACAACAGATCAGATTTTTAGAATAAGAAAGATTTTAGGAAAGAAATAGGATATAATGGTACTGTACATCAACTATACGTAGACTTCAAAAAAGCATATGATTCAATTAAGAGGGAGAAGTTATATAGTATCCTGCTGGAGTTCGGAATTCCTAAAACGATAGACTTTTTACGAATGGTGTCTAAATGGCACAAAGAGTAGGGTGCGTGTAGGCAAACAGTTTTCGGACACTTTTGAAATGCAGAATGGGTTGAAGCAAGGAGATGCACTATCTCCTCTACTGTTTAATTTTGTACTAGAGTATGTCATTAAATCGTTAGAGAATGAGGAAGGCTTACAACTCAGTGGTATTAATAAGCTGTTAGTTTTTATGTTGATGTCGTACTATTGGCCGATAGCGAGGAGATACTAAAGGGCAACACGCACACACTATTGAGTAACACTAAGAAATTAGGATTGAGTAAATATCAATAAAACTAAATATATGCTCACACGTAGAAATACATTAGGCCTATATAATGGAAATGGACAGCTAATGACAAATGAGGGAAATTTTGAGGAGGTGGCTGAATTCAAATACCTAGGAACAATAATCACAAATAGGAATGAGACGCACAATGAAATTAAACATAGGCTCAATTCAGGAAATGCGTGCTATTATGCATTGCAGAGAGTCTTGATGTCCCAACTCCTTTAAAAAAACGTTAAACTGAAAGTATATAAAACTATTATTCTGGCAGTTATATTATACGGGTGCGAAACATGGACTCTTACTTTAAAGGAGGACAGGAGATTAATAGTATTTGAGAATAAAGTACTTAAGAAAATTGTTGGACCAAAGAGAGATGAACAGACAGATGAATGGAGAAGACTACATAACAATGAACTACATGATCTTTATAGGAAGCCAGATATAATAAAAACAGTTAAGTCCCGTAGATTGCGATGGACAGGACATGTTGCACGTATGGGGAATGAAAGACTTGCATGGAAGTTTCTTGTAGGAAAGCCAGAGGGAAAACGCCCAGTTGGTAGACCAAGAATGAGGTGGGAGAATAACATTAACTATGATTTGAGGGAAGTGGATTATACAGGGAATGATTGGAGAGCATTAGCTCAGGATAGGGATGTATGGAGAGCTTATGTCCGCGCGGCCATGAACCTACGGGTTCGATAATGCCAGTGAGTAAGTAAGTATAATACATAGTTAAATCTGGCGCAATACAGTTACCTCTGTTGGTGAAACCGACCCCTAATGATGATCGTGCAACGTAAAAATACAACCGTCAAGAAACATGGATTTCACCAATTTCCAAACCAAATGCATAAGCAATTGTCATAAAGAAGCTGATTTGCTTTTAACAAACCCTAGAGTCAAAGAACATTTTCTATGGTATTGTCGGGAATGAACGTCGACACCTGAGACTCTGTCGCAGTACAAAAGAGAAGAGAGCGGTAAAGGGAGGGGATGACAAGGAGGAAGTTTGGTTGATGAAGGTAAGTTTTAGGCAGTATAATCATTATAATGACTGCGATGTTGTGTTGTTTGTGACATTAAAGGGAGAAGGGAAGTGCTGTCGTGCTGTTAAGGGAAATGATACGAAAGAGAAACTCATAAAACCTACAACGCACGCCAAAAGTACTAGAAAGAATTGCAGCGCTTTACCTCCTTCCTAAAGCACTTTGTCTATGAAAATAAGCTCTTTACTCCAGTACACGGGGATTAATTTCTACAATGTTGCACACGTGGCAAGACATATTTCGAAGTACTTAACAGTTTATCGTATCATATTAAAGGACACATAACATAGACAAAGATTTTCACACTGTAATACTCTCTCAACACATTTTAATTACTTAATTAAGGGATCTTTTGGCAACTGAAATGGATTTTATACGAAGGGCAGTAAGAATTTCAAGAAGAGAAAACATTAGAAACTCAGTTAAAAAGGAGACATTGAAGATTGGAGACACTATTTTAGATTATATTAAAACTCAGAAATTAAGATGGTACGGACATGTCCAGCGAATGGAAGAGGATCGGCTACCAAAATATGTTTTGGATTAGAAACCAGAGGGAAGACGAGGTAGAGGAAGACCTAAAACTTCTTGAAGTCAGGGAATATATTTATACATGAAGGGAGAAACATCTACAATCAGAGGATTGGATGGACCGACAAAATTGGCTATTAGGAATCGGACGATGTCAAAGACATTAAAAACACACACACACATATATATATATATATATATATATATATATATAATGAAATGGACTTTTTAAGAAGATCGGCATGAATATCAAAATTGGATAAAGTAAGGAATAATAAATTAAGAGAAATAATGAATGTAGAAAATGATATTGTACAAGAGATTGAAGAAATCCAACTAAGATGGTATGGACATATAATGAGAAGAAGGGACACAGAAACAAACAAAGATATATTGAAATTGATACCTTCGGGAAAAGGGAAACGTGGAAGCCAAAAGCCAACGTGGATAAAGGGAATTCAAGACAACATGTAAAAGATAAATATGACAGAAGCAGACATGCAAGACCGGGAACTGTGGAAGAAAAAATTGAATATTTTGGTTGAGGATACCTGTGTAAATAACAGAAACAATCCTGAAATAAACAATAAAATAAAATATTATTATTATTATTATTATTATTATTATTATTATTATTATTATTATTATTATTATTATGAAAAGAATGGACAATAAGGTGAGTCATGCATTAAAGATACAGTGTGTTGGTGCATGAGTGGGTGTAGAGCACGAGAGAGTGAAGTGTAGGGAAAGAGATAGGAAGCTGGAATATACCGTTATCTCAGCCACTTTCTCCGCAGGTAACACGGAATCGCAGGTATGCGGACATCTAAATGATTGCGTATTGTAGCCTTCACTCCCTAGGGACCTACTTTCTTCCAGTCCAACTCCTGTAGAAGTCAGATCCAGGAATTCCCGCAATGCGCCAGATGTTACCAACAAACCTTTTTTGTTTTCTATACCCACAATCCCACTTTCCTTTAATTTTTCTCTCTCATGTTTTTTTAACGAATGTACACAATATCCCAGGTCGGAACTTATGAAATCTGATACAAGGCATTAAACCCCTTAAATGCTTTATGGGGGAGAAAAAAAGCTTTATTGGTTTTTAATTTGAAATCTACACCAGGAAACAGATGTATCAACCCTTGCTTGTAGAGGTTCTGTGTTTGATGCTACATCGAGATGGTTTTTCGTTAATTTCTTTCAATTTATTTATTTTTTTTCAAATGTCAAGTAACTATCCATGATGGATAAAGCAGCGTTTAATTAAACCTATAAACGTAGACAATCCAATCCGGCCTTTGCTTTAAGATGAAGAGACCGATAAAAAGAAAAACGAAGATATAAGAACAGAACTTAATATATTTTAATCTTTGTGAAAGAATAAATTATTATCAAAATGCTTATCTTCAGCACGTATTACGAATGAATGAACAGCACATACCAAGAAGAATGTATAATTATATACCAAAAGGGAGAAGAATGTAGGGAAGACCATTGAAGAGATGGAAGGACCAATTCGACCTATAATGAGATCGGAACAGACCATTGGGCTTAATCTTTGTTGTTGATGATGACATAGATAATAACGTTAATAATTCCTTATTTCCTAAACAATTTAAATAATTCACCAATAAAATATGTTTGGCCACCTTTGTGATGTAGCGGTTAGCGTGTCTGGTTGACATCCCAATGGATCGAATTCGATTCCCGGCTATTTCATTGTTTATAGAGTCTGAACGGTATATGTATCAACTTGAACAAGTTCATTTTAGGCCATGTGGCCTGTGACGGTAAATATAACCAAGATGGTATTGATCTTTACTTTGTTGTTTTGGACTTCCTTGGTCAATATATTCAATTGGAGTATATTGGAAACAATACTAATAAAATTCATTGTTAAAACCGTTGAGGTGGATAGTCATAACATAAAATAAGTTAAAATGTACTTTCTTAGGTCAGAGCCGTCGTCCTCAACTTATAAAATATGTATGATTTTTTGTCCGAAGGCCTTTCAGAATCTCCATTCCATCATCAGCAGGTCTTTCTTCACTACATTACTTGATGTGGTGGTTGATGGTGCTGGTCCTAATCGTGACTCATTGGAATGCCAATTTTGGAAGCCTATTTCTTCACAGATGATTTTTTTCCATTTTTGTTGGTATCTTTCTGTATCTTCATTTAAACTTGGTACTCCAAGTTTTTCTCTGATAACACTGTTTCTTTGGTGATCCAGTTTATGAACTCCTAATAGTGATCGTAAGAAGCGCATTTGGCTTACTCTAAGTTTATGAGAATTTCTTTTACTTAAAATCCAAATTTCACTTCCGTATTTTAGAGCAGCTTTTGATGTGATGTTAAGTAATCTTAATTTTGTATCTGTCCTCATCTGTTTACCAAAATGTCTTTTTATTTCTCCATTTACTTTATTATATTTTTGTAATTTTGTAATTTTTGTATTTTTCTGTGTGTATACATGTACACACATACTGCCCATTATAGAGTCCCTCATTATCAAACTTTCCCCATTCTCATCTCCTATGGGAGTGGGTATTCGTGTATTTTCGAATACTCTTAACTTGTTCTCTTTCCTTAATATCGGAGATCATGTTTCACGCAATAGAGTGTCACACAAGATTTCAGTAGTATTTAGATTCTCAAACAAAAATGAGAATAAAGAAAAATGTTACACTGAATAGTTAAAATCATTTCCTGTTTTAACGCACTTAGTTTTTTTTTGTGTATGATTTTGATCATCAGCATCATCATGGACAAATCCAATTTAGACAATGTGGCCCGTGCCGGTAAACCTAACGAAGATGGCCTTGATCTTTCCACAGATGTTTTGGTCTTCCTTGATCCCTACGTCCAATTGGAGTATATTAGGATGCCTATTTTACGTAACCTTAGTTTTGTATCTGTCCTCATCTGTTCACCAAAAGTCTTCTTATTACCCCATTCATTTTATTATTATTTTTTTTTGTAATTTTGAATCAATGCCACTCTTGTGTTCTGCAAATACACTTCCTATGTATAAGAAATCAGATACTTGTTCCATAGTTTTTCGATCAATCTCAATTTTCACCCATTGTATTTTTTTTTTTCTCCAAACTTTACCATTGCTTTAGATTTTGAAATGGAAATTTTCATATTATATTTGCTGGTAATTTTTAATAATTGATACGCTGCTATTTGTAAGCTGTCTATATTCACAATCCTATTATCCTTGGTTTTTCAAGAAATATTGAATTTATTTTACTTACTTACTTACTCACTGACACTATCGAACCCGTAGGTTCATGGACGCGCGAACATAAGCCCTCCATACATCTCTATCCTGAGCTAATGCTTTCCAGTCATTTCCTGTATAATCTACTTCCCTCAAATCATAGATAATGTTATTCTCCCACCTCATTCTTGGTCTGCCAACTGGGCGTTTTCCCTCTGGCTTTCCTACAAGAAGCTTCCATGCAAGTCTTTCATTCCCCATACATGCAACATGTCCTGCCCATCGCAGTCTACGAGACTTAACTGTTCTTATCACATCTGGCTTCCTATAAAGACCATGTAATCCATTGTTATGTAGTCTTCTCCACTCATCTGTCTGTTCATCTCTCTTTGGTCCAAAAATTTTCCTAAGTACTTTATTCTCAAATACCTGTAATCTCCTTTCCTCCCTTAAAGTTAGAGTCCATGTTTCGCACCCATATAATATAACTGGTAGAATGACAGTTTTATATTTTTTCAGTTTAACGTTTTTTGAAAGGAGTTGGGACATCAAGAGTCTCTGCAATGTATAATAGCATGCATTTCCAGAACTGAGCCTATGTTTAATTTCTTTGTGCATCTCATTCCTATTTGTGATTATTGTTCCTAGGTATTTGAATTCAGCCACTTCCTCAAAATTTCCCTCATTTGTTATTAGCTATCCATTTCCATTATATAATGTATTTCTACGTGTGGCCATATATTTAGGTTTATTGATATTTACTTCCAGTCCTAATTTCTTAGTGTATTGAATTTATTTTACCTTGTAAAATCTACTAATATCACTATTCCAACCCAGTTCATGTCTATGTACTTAGGTTTTCTGTAGTTACATCTAAATCGTTTCCTCGCAGACTTTTTAAAACATTTTCGTATGTTTTGCTAACTTAAACACATTATTTTCAACTAACGTATTGTTGTGAATGAATTACAGAGTCTTTGCTCACTCAAAATGTCAAATAGAAGTAACTTCAAATAAATAACACAGTAGTCACTAAAGAAAGCCATCTTGGGTAAATGTTTACATATATTATCTTCAAGGATACGGAATTGCATATATGAAACATGAAAAAGTTGAAAAACAAGACCATGAAATACTTGAACGAATTTTTTAATCTGATTATTTTAATCAGTTTTCCTGATTCTGGCGTGTTTCGTACAATCTGATGATTTCACTCCCGTTTTATGGTATTTGATATAATCAGAAGTACGGTAAATCAAAACTTTCACACAATTCCTACAAAAATGCAGAAAGAAAGTGTATCAGAGAGTCATAAATGTTAATTCAAGATTTTAATTTCCCTGAAATACGTTAATTAATTATGCACGAAAAAATAATTAGATATTTTTCCATCAACATAATTATAATTTTTACTCTCTAATTCTTCGTCAAGTTAATACAAATCGCATGAATTAGAAATTTCATTTTACTCTCCAAAACCAGATTTCTGTTCCGTCCAGTCTCTTTGAATGGATTTCTCAAACAGAAGTCTGAACTACGACTCCGCTTTTCCAATTTTTTATTGTTTCCATAACAGGCATATAAAAATGGCTGAAAATTCACAGAAATTGTTATGAAACCACAGAAATGATTCAGACATTTATTTTTGTAATTAACAGCCGCAGATTTTCAGTTTTTAATAATAATAATAATAATAATGATTTAATCCCTATTAGGTTCGTCTTCCGGGCATATAGGCCGTGGTCCAGTCGTTCTTCTACTCGACGTTTCGTCTACTGCTGCGGTAGACATCATCAGGAGATACTGCGTGCTCTCTGTGAACTCCTCAACAGTCGGCTGCAGACTGGCTGGTCGTTGGAAACTCCCTCCCTATTTATAGTTTACAACGACCAGCCAGTCTGCAGCCGACTGTTGAGGAGTTCACAGAGAGCACGCAGTATCTCCTGATGATGTCTACCGCAGCAGTAGACGAAACGTCGAGTAGAAGAACGACTGGACCACGGCCTATATGCCCGGAAGACGAACCTAATAGGGATCAAGACGCCGGCCGTGAAAGCCTACAGTTATAAATAATGATTTATTTTAGCTGGCAGAGTTAAGGCCATAAGGCCTTCTCTTCCACTCAACCAGCGAATAGTAAAATTATACACAAATTACGTACATATTACAATTTTAAGATATTATTAAAATACAGACTAAACAAAATATAATGATGATGTGATCTAATACTAGGTAATACTAACAAAAACATAGAATATAATAAAATTAAAATGATATAAAATAAAGTAAGTAGCTTCCTAAATGATTATTAATGGAATGCTCTATATAGCTGTTATGCAGTTAATGTTTTCATTGTGTCGAACTTAAGATATCAGTTAATTTGGATTTAAATAATGATAGCGATTGACAGTCCCTGACATGACTGGGAAGTGAGTTCCATGATCTAGCCATAGATATTGTGTAAGATTCAGAGTATAGACAGGTCCTGTGTTGTGGTATCAAAAAGTAAAGAAGAGTCTTGTGATCTTGTTCCTAAATTGTGATGAGCCGATAAATGTTGAAAACGTGTTGTTAAATAAGTTGGTAAATATGTGTGCAGAATTTGGAATAGTAAGGTATGTGAATGTAAAGTTCTTCTGTCATTTAGGCGTAGCCATGATAAGGCCTGAAATGAAGGAGACACGTGGTCATAACGACGGAGATTGAATATAAATCGAATGCACGCATTATGATTTTTATGGTTGTTGTGGAAACAATAGAAAATCGGAAAACCACGGCCTTGGTTTAAACATCAGTTGAGAAATGCACTTATGTCACTTTTTGTCTGAAGTAAACTTTTATAGGCATATAGTCACAAACTCCAAATTTAATAAATGTTTTATAAATGGTTTCTCAGGGTAACAGAGTGGAACCCTTGATAGAGGTCCACTCCAGGGAGTAGGCGCCCCTGCCCTTTTGTGAGCTCCAGGTCCCACTCGCCCAGTGGGTAGTACCTGGGTAGGGCCCCGTCCACAGGGTTACGTGGGGAGAAGAGAAGTCCCCAAAGCCGTAGTGAAGGCAACTTCTCTAGGAGACGAACACTTCGAAATTCCAGTTCCCTGCCCTCCAGGAAGAGGGGTTTGGCTAGAGGCTGGTAACCTCTACTAGTAAAAAATAACTTACTCATAAACTTCAGCAGAAGAAAAGCCGGATTGATAAACCTATATAGACAAAAATGGAAGCAACACATAGACAGAATGAATGAAGACAGATATCCAAAACAAATAACAAAATACAAACCTAAAGGCACCCGAGATGTGGGCAGACCTAGAAAGAGATGGGCTGAAGTCGGAACGGGTCAACAGACCTAATCCATGAATGAAGATGATGATGATAAATGGTTTCTTATTCTCTACACCGAGGCTTTTAATTCTAAAAACATTCCTCTTCTCGTTAAATGGTTTCTTAGCTAACAAAATCATTTTCTTTATTTCAACCGTTGACCGGTACTTTTAGTGATTATACTGCCTAACTTAAAATTAATTCATTGGCGCTATCTGTAGGTTCATGGCAGCGCATACATAAGTTCTCCATACATCCCTATGCTGAGCTAATATTTTCCAATCATCCCTGTGTAATCTATTTCCTTCAAATCATGGTTAAAGTTATTCTCCCACCTCATAGTTGGCATGCCTATTGGGCGCTTTCCCTCTGGTTTTCCTAGGAGATTTACTTTCCCCATTTGTGCCACCTGTCCTGCCCATCGCTCTCTACGAGACTTAAGTCTTCTTATTACATCTGGTTTTCCAGATTATGTAGCTCACAGTTATGTAGTATTCTCCATCCTATCTAATTAGTGTTATTCGCACCTCTAGCTGAAACACATGTTGCGCGTATGGAGAATGAAAGACGTGCATGGAAGCTTCTTGTAGGAAAGCCAGAGGGAAAATGCCCAGTTGGTAGACCAAGAATGTGGGAGAATGATATTAACTATGATTTCAGAGAAGTAGATTGTACACGGAATGATTGGAAAGCATTAGCTCAGGATAGGGATGTATGGAAAGCTTATGTCCGCGCGGCCATGAACCTATGGGTTCGATAGTGCCAGTGAGTAAGTGAGTAAGTAAGTAAGCAAGCTGAAACATAAGTAGGTGTATATTTTGACACATTTAAAACTGTCCATCTTGGCCTCTTCTTTCACCTCTCAAATGTTGTAAACGATATTTTGGACCATTTTTTACGTATGTTTACTGCGTTATTAACTAACCATATTACTTTCATGCAAGTCATTATAGTAACTATACTATCCATAGTATAATTTAAATAGATAGTAATATTAAAATGTATTCGTCTCTCAAGTAATTTAAATATTACCGGAACGCGAGTGATTATTCATAAAGAGAAAATGTAGTAGACACCATCACCAAATTAATTATCACATTTTAGCCTTATTAAATTTTACATCTTCAATTAGAAGCACTACCTGAAAATTCGTTGACTTTTTTTTTTAAGTTTACAGTTAGAGAAACAGTTTTTCAGACACTTTTGAAATCCAGAATGGGTTGAAGCAAAGAGATGCACTATCTCCTCTACTATTTAATTTTGTACTAGAGCATGCCATTAAATCTTTAGAGAATGAGGAAGGCTTACAACTGAATGGTATTAATAAGCTGTTAGTTTATGCTGACGATGTAGTACTACTGGCCGATAGCGAGGAGATACTGAAGGCCAACACGCACACACTATTGAGTAACACTAAGAAATTAGGACTGGAAGTAAATATCAGTAAAACTAAATATATTGTCGCACGTAGAAATACATTATATAATGGAAATGGACAGCTAATGACAAATGAGGGAAATTTTGAGGAAGTGGCTGAATTCAAATACCTAGGAACAATAATCACAAATAGGAATGAGATGCACAAAGAAATTAAACATAGGCTCAATTCTGGAAATGCGTGCTATTATGCATTGCAGAGACTCTTGATGTCCCAACTCCTTTCAAAAAACGTAAAGCTGAAATATATATAAACTATTATTCTACCAGTTATTTATATGGGTGCGAAACATGGACTCTTACTTTAAGGGAGGAAAGGAGATTACGAGTATTTGAGAATAAAGTTCTTAGGAAAATTTTTGGACCAAAGAGAGATGAACAGACAGGTGAATGGAGAAGACTACATAACAATGAACTACATGGTCTTTATAGGAAGCCAGATATAATAAGAACAATTAAGTCTCATAGACTGTGATGGGCAGGACATGTTGCACGTATGGGGAATGAAAGACGTGCATGGAAACTTCTTGTAGGAAAGCCAGAAGGAAAACGCCCAGTTGGTAGACCAAGAATGAGGTGGGAGAACATTAACTATGATTTGAGGGAAGTAGAATATACAGGGAATGATTGGAAAGTATTGGCTCAGGATAGGGATGTATGGAGAGCTTATGTCCGCGCGGCCATGAACCTACGGGTTCGATAGTGCCAGTGAGTAAGTAAGTAAGTAAGTAAGTTAGAGAAGTATATTCTGCCAATTTACTATTATCTACTCTCTATAAATGATTAAACTATTTTCCTTCATAACTTTAATTACACTGTCGCAATTTAACTTCATAGACGTTTACAAAAATCTTCAAGTTATCTTTGTTTATTTCACAGTATTCGAACAAATTATTTGTTGCTATAACAGTCTCTTCTTTCACAATTTATTTTATCACACAGTCCTTCACACTCACTGACTGCTTTACTCTAAGCATTTATTTGACTTCACACTTAGGCCATTGTTACTCTTTCTCAATTCGGACACGATTAGCAGGTCAAACCATTGCATCTCGTTACATGTGCGAGAGTAGAAACAATATGGGATCCCAGTTAAAATTCATCTAGAATGGAATATTCAAGAGATCGACTTTTCCAGAATGAAGGTATAAAAGCATATGGAAATTTCTCCGCAGACACACTGACTTACGAGTCGCCAGCTGACAAATCACCCTTTACCATTCACGATGAGACCCAATTCTCGTCGCTAACCGAGAAATTAAAAAAAAAAAACAGCCCAATAATGTGTCACAACATTATTTAAACTGTCAACTTCTATTGCATATTTTATTACATAACTCACGGATAATCCGGTTTAAAATATCTGTTACTTATTTCTTACTAATCGTATCTGATGAAATGTGAAGGAATAATGTTTATTAATAATAATTTTAAAATTCATTACGAAACACCGTTGAGATCACTGTTTAAAAGTAAAAAAATATAAAATTGGTACCTGAGATGTCAGTCGTCCTCAACTTTATAATATTGTAAAATATCAAGAAGGCCACATTTGTACCAATATACAAGCAGAAGATGGAACATGTGTTCCGAAAGGCCTACTTGATGTTTTGCAACGTTATAATATTCAGGTATAAATTTGAATTTTTTTAACTTTTAATAATAATTGTATGTATACATATATATGTCTGAAAAATACGGACTAAGGTATTATTTCTGTGAATTGAATAGAAGATAGTTAATCAAGTGCTTATCCATTCATTTAAAGATGTTAAATGTCCACAAATGGGCGTACTGTTAATCTCTGACAAGACAGATTTGATGACTTTAAGAATTATGGGATGTTGACAAGCCTTACGCCCAAATTAATGGCCGTTTCAGGGGACATGTAGACTATGTGGAGGCTAAAGGTCAATAATAAAAGTGTAATGGACGTTATATACTACACGTTTACGGCATGAGCTCGTGGAATTTGTTATTATGAAGTGGGCATAAGCCAAGCAGATGGCATTGTATGAACTTTATTTCCAAGTTCAAATCTTGATTGTACAAGTTTTACTGGATGGTCATGCTAATATATGTACAATGGTGTTCAAAATTTAAGTAACACGGTAAATGAAGACATAAAAACTGTGCACTATTCATAACTGTGGCCAGTGTAGGGTTTTACACAAAAAATATTACCTATGTTTTATGAAGGAGTTTTTTTTATGAGTAGAAGCATTAGCAATACAATACGAAGACATATCATTAACAATTTTAGACCTAACTTCTTTTATTTTACTCCGAAAAAAACTGTAATGTGATACATCAGAGTACATTTTTTAGATTTTTATTAAGCTTTATATAGAAAGACTATTTAACTCATGCCCCAAATGGGACTCAATGGCCAATCACGTTTCAATTATTTCCGTTTTACAACCAATCAGAGTCGTGTTTCACGAAATATTTATCAGTGTTATAATTACCATATTAAACAAAGCTCCTCCTTTTTAATATTCTGAACAGGTCTGACCGTTATTTTGCAGTGACTGAGCCTGTGAGAAATACGGCTACCAGATTGTATATATAGTGCATGAATGTCAACACATGCCGCATGCGGGAGTTAATATAAAAACATTTGTAGCAATTGATTATACCACCAAAAAAAGAAACCGCTGTTTGCACTTTCCTAAATGTATTTTTTCCCAGGTAACAATCCAGAAAAATATAATTGCCATATTTACATCATACGACATCAGAAATGAATTAATATACAGTTTGATGTGTTTCATTTACTCTCCGCTAGAGAGCATTCTTACAAAATTGCGTTCCTTTGGCAATAAATAGTATGATCTGGTTGCAGTGACAAACAAAAGCAGATGAAGCGTATCTATCGCTTCTCATTTGTTTTCAAACATCGCCGTTTACGTAAAATATATAAATATTTTAAAATAACTATAGTTAAATAATGATTTGTGAGTAAACAGCTTAATTTTATTCGTTAAATAGTCCTAACAAATGCCACTCTTGATTTCCAAATTCTCTAGATAAATTGGAAATCACTCGTGGCATTACTTATGATAAATGCTCTTTATTAGACGTTATTAATGACATTTTTTTCTTTTGTATACGAGTGGTGTTCTGACTTGGGCAGGACTTTCACTGCAATAGCATTTTCATGCAATGTTATACAGCTTTACTAGGGAATTATAGGTGTGGTAGCTTTCCGTTGTTTTCCACACCATGACACGGAATGACATTAACAAATTGCAGGCAGCAGAAATGAGGTTTTTGAGATAATTTAAAGGTTGTACTAGGTTAGGTAAGTTTAAAAATGACGATATAAGAAAATAATTAAATTTAATATAATTAACTTTTATAAGATTCATTATGTGTTCCGTTGAGGTATTATTCAAAATTAAAATATAAAATTATGGAATATTCACCTGAAAGGTCCGTCTCCTCAACTTAATTAATTATTTAACTGTAGCGCTTTCGGGACTTGTCCCATCATCGGCAGGATTCAAAACTGGTGTTTAACTGAAGGTCTGGTAGAGGGGGTTACATGTATTCGGTTCGTTTTCGTTTATCAGATTGTCGTTGTGAGGTGCTTTCAAACGTACTCGAAGAGATGGAAATCATGAAAGCAGCTCACAACAACGATAATCTGATAAACGAAAATGAATCCAATACATATAACCCCCTCTACCAGATCTTCAGTGAAACACCAGTTTTGAATCCTGCCGATGACGGAACAAGTCCCGAAAGCGCTACAGTTAAATAATTAATTAAGTTGAGGAGACGGACCTTTCAGGTGAATATTCCGTAATTTTATATTTTAATTTTGAATATAATTAGAGGAATGGATTCATCATTATAGAGATCAATGGATTGAACACCTAGAAAGATTGAACTACAGTTATATTCCTAGAACAATTATTGATTATTAACCTGAAGGAGTCCACCGCTGTGGTCTCGAGGTAGAGTGCTGCCTTGTCACGAAGCGGGCCCGGGGTTCGATCCCCGGTCGGGGCAGTTTTTCTGGGTGAGGTTTTTATCGGGGTTTTTCCTCACCTGTAAGACAAATGTCAGGAAAACTTTAAGGCCCAAACGGTCCCCCAAATCATATGGCCATCATCCTTATCATTATCATCCTTACCATTATCATCATCATCCTTCACCGGTGTGGAAAGCAACGGGAAGCTACCACACCTACACAATTCCCTAGTAAAGCTGCAAGCATAGCATGAAAATGCTATGATTGCAGTGAAGGACCTGCCTTCGGGCAGAATTACTATGGATGGAACCTGAAGGAAGGAGAGATTTGGGAAGACCACGGAAACGTTGGTTGGAGAATATTTGAAGCCAGAAGAGGCTTAAGAACTAATAACTAATTGAAGAAGAAAAAGAAAAAGAAGACTGTGACAGGTAATCATCATCATAAATCCGGTGTAGGCCATGTGACCTGTGACCTGAAGATGGTCTTGATCTTTCCACCGATGTTTTGATGTATATTGGAACACCAAATTTGGAAGTCTTTCCATTCTTCTCAGATCATTTTTCCATTCTTGTTGGTATCTTTCTATATCTTCATCTAAACTTGGTACGCCAAGTTTTTCTCTGATAATAATGTTTCTTTGGTGATCCAGTCTATTAACTCCTAACAGTGAACGCAAGAAGCACATTTGGCTTACTCTATGTTTATGAGAATTTAGAAGAAGAAAAAGAAGAAGAACACTGTGACATGTAATAAGTGTATTATAGTATGTTTGTCCAGAAAAAAAAATTATAGATAGAAGTGGAAACATGTTTGAAACATTGCAAAAATTTGAACTGTAGACTTTAAAACTTGTTAGTTGTGTTAGGCCTATAAGGAAAGGAAATAAATTACTTGTTGAAAGATGGAATTAATTTACTGAGGGGGGGGAGGGTTGATAGGATTGCAGAATATAAATCATTGTGAAATGCAGCAGCTAGTGTGTGGTGCTATGGCAATGTCGTGATCTCGGGATCAAGTCAGGAGCCTTACGTACAATTTCCACTCATTGCTTCCCGTTACATTTCAATTTACTCACTTCTTTAACACTTTTACAGAAAACTCTCCTTGAAGTTTCCACAGTCAACATGGTGTAACGGTTAGCGTGTCTGTCATCTGGAGGTCAACTGCTACTTGTAATGAGAAGTAGTGAGATCCGATTAAGATAATTTGATAACAATTTGGGGAAAATCTTATGGCTAATCACATTATGCCCTATACCAGGGATTCCCAACAAGTTGCCGCCAGTAGGCCGATTCACAGAAATAATAATAATAATAATCCATCCATAGTAATTCTGCCCGAAGGCAGGTCCTTCACTGCAATCATAGCATTTTCATGCTATGCTTGCAGCTTTACTAGGGAATTGTGTAGGTGTGGTAGCTTCGCGTTGCTTTCCACACCGGTGAAGGATGATGGTGATGATGATAAGGATGATGATGATGATGATGATGGCCATATGATTTCGGGGACCGTTTGGGCCCTAAAGTTTTCCTGACATTTGTCTTACAGGCGAGGAAAAACCCCGATAAAAATCTCACCCAGAAAAACTGCCCCGACCGGGGATCGAACCCGGACCCGCTGCGTGACAAGGCAGCACGCTACCTCGAGACCACAGCGGTGGACATAATAATAATAATAATAATAATAATAATAACAATAATAGTAATACTCTTGTCCCAATTCCTTTCAAAATATGTTAAACTGAAGAATATATAAAATTGTTATTCTCTCAGTTATATTATATGGAAATGAAACATGGACTGTTACTTTAAGCGAGGAGGAAATATTACGTGTATTTGAGAATAAAGAAAGTTCTTAGGAATTTTTTTTGGACCAAAGAGAGATGAATAGACACGTGAATGGAGAAGACTACATAACAGTGAATTACATGGTCTTTAAAGAAAGCCAGATATAATAGAAACAGTTAAGTCTCGTAGACTGCGATGGACAGGACATGTGGCACGGATGGGAATTAAATAGGTGCATGGAAGCTTCTTGTAGGAAAACCAGTGGGAAAACGCCCAGATGGTAGACCAATGAGGTGGGAGAATAACATTAACTATGATTTGAGGTAAGTAGATTATACAGGGAATGATTGGAAAACATTAGCTCAGGATAGGGATGTATTGAGATCTTACGTCCACGCGACCATGAACCTACGGGTTCGATAGTGCCAGCGAGTTAGTTAGTTAGTTACTTACTTTCTCACTGGCACTATCGAACCCGTAGGTTCATGGCCGCACGGACATAAGCTCTCCATACATCCCTATCCCAAGCCAATGCTTTCCAATCATTCTCTGTATAATCCACCTCCCCCAAATCATAGTTAATGTTATTCTCCCACCTCATTCTTGGTCTACCAACTGGGGGTTTTCCCTCTGGCTTTCCTACAAGAAGCCTCCATGCAAGTCTTTCACTCCCCATACGTGCAACATGTCCTGCCCATCGCAGTCTACGAGACTTAACTGTTCTTATTATATCTGGCTTCCCATAAAGACCATGTAGTTCATTGTTATGTAGTCCTCTCCATTCGCCTGTCTGTTCATCTATCTTTGGTCCAAAAATTTTCCTAAGTACCTTATTCTCAAATACTCGCAATCTCCTTTCCTCTCTTAAAGTAAGAGTCCATGTTTCGCACCCATATAATATAACTGGCAGAATAATAGTTTTATATATTTTCAGTTTAACGTTTTTTGAAAGGAGTTGGGACATCAAAAGTCTCTGCAATGCATAATAGCACGCATTTCCAGAATTTAGTTAGCTCTTCAAAATTATCAAGATATGGCATCCAAGTACTGGGAAGCAAGAAGGAGAATAACTTTGTTGTTAACTCCAGAGCATTAGCTACATATTTCTCAACTGCTAATATTTAAAGTGTAATTTTGAGACACCCTGTACACGAATTGAGGATATGATAATCTGCAGAGAGTGGCACAAGCTATAAACATGTTAAAGAGCGCGCGCATAAGGAAAGAAAGTAACACAATGTAACAGCCTGATACAGAGTTGGTGTTGTTGGACAGTAACTGCAGATGTGAAAGGTTAGATTGTGGGTGTCTGCCCTGGAAACCGGAGAGGGGCATCCTCTAGGAATGCGACGACGCCCTGCGTGGGGACTTTTATTGTTTGTAATGGGGATTAATATCTCTGCAATTCTGACCCAACGCGAAAATATAGTAAAGAGGACATCGACTTTATCGGCTGCAATTTACACAATTCCAGAAGAAAATTCTGCTACTGCACATCATCCGAATAATTTTAACCAAAATATTCAATCTGCGGTTTGCGACCTCCAGGGAGTCACAGTTTCACATGTAATGCAAATTAATTTTTTTTTCAAACATTTATTATTATTATTATTGTTATTATTATTGTTATTATTATTATTATTATTATTATTATTATTATTATTACAATAATCATCATCACCAGGGATTAAGCCTGTTGGCTCGTTCCGGTTTCATGAGAGCTAGAATTGTTAAAATTGTTCAGACCATCTTCTGTGTGGGCATCCAATATTTCTCCTTCCGTGTGGTTTATAATTTAGCAATAGGCCTAATTTTGGATATCTTCCTTCTGGCATTCTAACAATGTTCTTTTCAGTCGTTCCTATACAATTATTATTATTATTGTTATTATTATTATTATTTATTATTATCGATACCAGTAAAATTCATGGTGATTTTCCGTTGAGGTATTAGTTCACAGTAATATAATGTACGGTTAAAAACTATAATATAGTTACCTTGTAGGTCCGTCTCCTCAACTTAAGTTCTTTTAAAACTCTGTAGGCCTTTCGGGACTAGTCCCATCATCAGCAGAATGCATTAGGTCCGTTCTTGTTGACCCTTGTTGAAGCACTCAAGGGTCAACAAGAACGGACCTAATGCATTCTGCTGATGATGGGACTAGTCCCGAAAGGCCTACAGAGTTTTAAAAGAACTTAAGTTGAGGAGACGGACCTACAAGGTAACTATATTATAGTTTTTAACCGTACATTATATTTATTATTATCATTATCGTTTTATTATTATTATTATTATTATCATTATTGTTGTTATTGTTGTTATTATTATCATTATTGTTGTTATTGTTTATTATTATTATTATTATTATTATTATTATCATTATTATTATTATCATTATTGCTGTTATTGTTGTTATTATTATTATTATCATCATTATTGTTGTTATTGTTGTTATTATTATTATTATCATTATTGTTGTTATTGTTTATTATTATTATCATTATTATCATTATTGCTGTTATTGTTATTATTATCATTATTGTTGTTATTGTTATTATTATTATTATCATTATTGTTGTTATTGTTGTTTATTATTATTATTATTATTATTATTATTATCATTATTATTATCATTATTATTATTATCATCATTATTGCTGTTATTGTTGCTATTATTATTATTATCATCATTATTGTTGTTATTGTTGTTGTTTATTATTATTATTATTATTATTATCATTATTAATATTATTATCATTATTGCTGTTATTGTTGTTATTATTATTATTTTCATTATTGTTGTTATTATTATTATCATTATTGTTGTTATTGTTGTTTATTATTATTATTATCATTATTAATATTATTATCATTATTGCTGTTATTGTTGTTATTATTATTATTTTCATTATTGTTGTTATTGTTGTTATTATTATTATTATTATTATTATTATTATTATTATTATTATTATTATTATTATTATTATTGGCATTTTCAGGGGATTGTGAAATATTAAATTACTTTTATTTTGGGAGCGTGGAGATAAAATGTTCATAAACTCAGTTTCGTGAGTAGTTGTCAAATAGAGTCCATGCAACATCGTCTGAAACGACAGTAGACTTCAAATAAATACAAATTTCGGAAAAGAGTACTGCGCCGATACTCAAATATATGAAAAAAAAAGTACAAGGTTAGTCTAAAATGTATATTATAAGGCGATTTTGTAAAAATATTGCGTTTTAGCCTTAAATTCGGAAAACCGGGATTGAAATTATGAGCCTTGCGTACTTCACTCGATGATTTTTATCGATTATTACGATGCGATGGTATGGTCCATATTTAAAATCATCATAAGTAGGCCTAATGTCAAGAATGATTTCCAAATTATTCACGACTCACGAAGTGAGCAGTGAATTTATCTAGAGATTTTGGAAATCAAGACTGGCATTTGTTAGGACTATTTAACGAATAAAATTAAGCTGTATACTCACAAATCATTATTTAGCTATAGTTATTTTAAAATATTTATATATTTAATGTAAACGGCGGTGTTTGACAACAAATGAGAAACGCTTCATTTGCTTCTTTGTTCATCATTGCAACCAGATCATATTATTTATTTGCAAAGGATCGCAATATTGTAAGAATGCACCCTAAGGGTGGAGAAATTTATAACCAACATTATAGGTATTAATTAATTTGTGGTGTCCAATGATGTAAATATGTCAATTATATTTTCCTGGGAAATAATCGTTTAAGAAAGTGCAAACAGTGGATTTTTTTTGGTGGTATAATCAATTGCTACAAATGTTTTTATATTATCTCCCGCATGCGCTATCTGCTGACATTCATGCACTATATATACAATCTGGTAGCCGTATTTCTTGGAGAGTCAGTCACTGCAAATAATGTTATGACCTATTCAGAATGTTAAAAAGGAGGTGCTCTCTTTAATATGATAAACTCCACTTGATACATTCGAGGCGAAACACGACTGTGATTGGTTGTAAATAAAAAATCATTGAAATGTGATTGGTCATTGACTCCCATTTGGGGCATGAGTTAAATAGTCCTTTTAAAGCCCTCATTTCTCAAGAGCTATTGCGGGTGTTAAAAGAAATAATACAATTGTTTAAATGTATTCAATATTCTTTGAAATGGTATATTCATGTAGAACTTTTTTCTAGTAGCCTATATGCGGGGTATATCATTGTTGGGTCCAGTGGGTTGATCTGTTTTCTCACCTAAATATAAAGAACTTGGGCGTTGTACAGACCAACCAAGTTCCTCTTTGAATTATTTTAGTTGCAGGCCAAGTTTCCTCAACTACCATACTATTTTACTTCTTGGCCCGCCAAAAATACTACAAAATACAATTGTAGATTTTAACATAGCGCAAAAAATACATGGAAATGAGACAATAAGATTACATAAGTGGCAGGAGGTTTTATAATTAGTATGATGATTTTTTGGAAAAAACAATCCTAAGTTATGGGTTCTTTCTAAAGGAAAGTGAAGTCATAGGCCACGTTTCGTATTTACAGAAATTAAAGTCAGGAATAAGAGACACTAACTAACTCTCTGGCACTATCGAACCCGTAGGATCATGGCTGCGCGGACATAAGCTCTCCATACATCCCTATCCTGAGTTAATGTTTTCCAATCATTCCCTGTATAATCTACTTCCCTCAAATCATAGTCTACCGACTGGGCGTTTTCCCTCTGGTTCCTTTGGCATGGGTTCTCTGAAGTAGTCCTCGCCCGGAGAACTGAATGGGGGACTATTTGACCTCCCCAAAATTTTACCCCAGTTGAACCCATGTCCGCATTTCTTGACGGTTGTATTTTTACGGTGAAAGATCGTCACTCTTTCGACCAAGGTACTTTTTTCGTCTGGCGTACCACCTTCGACCAGTCCGGCATGGGTAACCCTATCGGCAGCAATGCTATCGCCAGAAATAAGAGACATGTGAGCAAAATTTGTTCTTTGTTTGTCTTCCATTTTACAACTATTTTTTTTTCTAATTGCAGTCATCTTTCTAATTTTTGGATATTTTCTTCAAATCGAAAACATTTATTAGCTACATTGTTCAGATTAGAATTTATTGTACTTCCCACATTTGAAATTCGACGACAATGACAAAAATTATTAAAGTAAGTTAAGTAAAAATAGATAAAATTCTTCTGATACCACTACTGATAATCAACAATATTATTATTATTCTCTATACAAAGCAAAAATTCAATTGAATAACTTACTTACTTACTTACTTACTCACTGGCACTATCGAACCCGTAGGTTCATGGCCGCGCGGACATAAGCTCTCCATACATCCCTATCCTGAGCTAATGCTTTCCAATCATTTCCTGTATAATCTACTTCCCTCAAATCATAGTTAATGTTGTTCTCCCACCTCATTCTTGGTCTACCAACTGGGCGTTTTCCTTCTGGCTTTCCTACAAGAAGTTTCCATGCACGTCTTTCATTCCCCATATGCGCAACATGTCCTGCCCATCGCAGTCTACGGGACTTAACTGTTCTTATTATATCTGGCTTCCTATAAAGACCATGTAGTTCATTGTTATGTAGTCTTCTCCATTCACCTGTCTGTTCATCTCTCTTTGGTCCGAAAATTTTCCTAAGAACTTTATTCTCAAATACTCGTAATCTCCTTTCCTCCCTTAAAGTAAGAGTCCATGTTTCGCACCCATATAATATAACTGGTAGAATAATAGTTTTATATATTTTCAGCTTAACGTTTTTTGAAAGGAGTTGGGACATCAAAAGTCTCTGCAATGCATAATAGCATGCATTTCCAGAATTGAGCCTATGTTTAATTTCTTTGTGCATCTCATTCCTATTTGTGATTATTGTTCCTGGGTATTTGAATTCAGCCAATTCCTCAAAATTTCCCTCATTTGTCATTAGCTGTCCATTTCCATTATATAATGTATTTCTACGTGTGACCATATATTTAGTTTTACTGATATTTACTTCCAGTCCTAATTTCTTAGTGTTACTCAATAGTGTGTGCGTGTTGGCCTTTAGTATCTCCTCGCTATCGGCCAGTAGTACCACATCATCAGCATAAACTAACAGCTTATTAATACCATTCAGTTGTAAACCTTCCTTATTCTCTAAAGATTTAATGGCATGCTCTAGTACAAAATTAAATAGTAGAGGAGATAGTGCATCTCCTTGCTTCAACCCATTCTGGATTTCAAAAGTGTCTGAAAACTGTTTGCCTACACGCACCCTACTCGTTGAGCCATTTAGACACATTCGTATAAGTCTAACTAACTTTTTGGGAATTCCGAACTCCAGCAGGATACTATATAACTTCTCCCTCTTAATTGAATCATATGCTTTTTTGAAGTCTACATATAGTTGATGTACAGTACCATTATATTCCCATTTTCTTTTCTAAAATCTGTCTTATACTAAAAATCTGATCTGTTGTAGACCTGTTTCTTCTAAATGCACATTGATGATCTCCTAGAATGTCATCAATATAGGGAGTAAGTCTGCTTACTAATATATTTGTTAGAATTTTGTACGAAGTTGAAAGTAATGAGATGCCCCTATAGTTGTTGCAATCAGTTTTTATCTTCTTTCTTATAAATTGGTACGATAATTGATTCCTTCCATTCATCTGGAAGAGCTTCTTTTCCCAAATCATACTAAGCAACCAGCGTATCTTGTCCATCAATTTTTTCTCCCCCTGATTTTATCAGTTCTGCTGGGATCTCATCTGAACCTGATGCTTTATACATCTTCAATTTTTCAATTGCCATTTCAACCTCTAATGCACTTGGCTCTGCGACTAGCATTTCTGCTGTCTGTAACTTATCCTCCTCAATGTCCTGTTCTGTATGTACATTTAATAGCTGATTAAAATAACTTTTCCATCTATTTAATATACTCTTGGAATCTGCAATCATATCCCCATTTTCATTCCGAATTATGTTTGTTCTAGCCTGAAACCCTTTCTTCTCTATACTAATTCCCTGATATAATTCTCTAATGTTCCTATTTTTTGCATTCATTTCAAGATCATTAATCTTCTCTCTCAAATATTCCCTCTTTTTACTCTTTAGTAACTTGGTGGTTTCCCGTCTAACACTACCCAATTGCTCTAAATTTACCTCATTTGGCTTGTGTAACCATTTCATTTTTGCTAGCTTTCTTTTCTTTACAATGTCGGCACATTCCTCATCAAACCATTTCTTGTTTTGCCTCTTTTTTAAACAACCAATGCTTTCTGATGCTGACAATTTAATAGTATCTCTTATAGCCTCCCATTCTTTATTTATATCAGTTTCTTCTTCGTTTGCCACATTGTCATCTGAAGATTCCAGTACTTCAAATCTTGAATAACTACAAAATATTTTTACAAGAACTTAAATCTCAGACTATGTTTATGGAAGTAATAATAAAACTCGATGGCGCGACAGGCAAATAAGGCCCTTGGCCTACCAGCCAGCTGATCTCCTCACATCCACATGTGTTAATAATAGAGAGTGACGATCACACAGCCAGTATTGGGATGACATATGGTCAGCATGTTGGATTCCCTAGTTGGTTTTCTCAACCTGCAGTCGCCACTTATTGTAGCGATCCAAATTCCTCACGATTCAGGGTGGCCGAAAATTCTATGAGAAAATTTCCTCCCCATTGGGACTTGAACCAGGGCAGGTCCCGTAGCTCTGCACCAAGGCACCATGCCTTAAAGTGCTCGTATACGGCGCGGGGACCGATATTTGTGATTAATTCTAAATAATACATGGCAATATCGAACCCTTAGGTTCATTGCCACTCATACATAAGCTCACCATATGCTCCTATCCTGAGCTAATGTTTTCCAATCATCCCCTGTATAATCTACTTCCCTTAAATCATGGTTAATGTTAATTTCTCGAATCATTCTTGGTCTACCAACTGGGTGTTTACCCTCTCGTTTTCCTACAAGAAGCTTCCATGCTCCCTTTTCGTTCCCCGTTCGTGCCGCATTACCTGCCCATCGCAATCTTCATACATTCATTCATCCATCCATCCATCCATCCAATGGCTGATTGGCTCAAATTCGAACTTTGGCCTCCCTTAACTTCTGCCTCCAATAATTTTTATTTTGCGCAGCAAGCCTCCAGTTGCGACACTTATGTAGGTTTGCAGCATCTTCCTTAATACCATCCTCCCATTTTTTTTTTCGGTCTCCTAACTCGTATATTCCCCATAAAACTTGCTGTAAGCACCTTTTTTGGTGGTCGGTCTATTGAGAGCCTTTGTACATGGCCAGCCCATTCTAATTTCTTTCACTTAATAAAACCATCGCAATCTTACTAGATCTAATCGTTCTTATTATATCTGGTTTCCTATAAAAATAATGTGGCTCACTGTTACGAAGTCTTCTCCATTCTCCTTCTGTTCATCTCTCCTTGGTCTAAATTTTTTCCTAAGAACTTTATTCTGAAATACTCCTAATATTTCCTCCCCTCTTCAAGTAAAACCCCATATTTCGCACCCATATAATATAGCCTAACTGGGAGAATAACAGTTTTGTATAATTTCAATTTAACGTCTTTTGAGAGAAGTTGGGAGGACAAGAGTCCCCCTAATTCATAATAGCATGCATTTTCAGAATGATATTTGTCATCATCGTTATCCGTCACAAATTAGGCCTTTATAGGCCTGTTTCGGCCCCAACTAACCGTCTTTTAAGAGGTCTTCTTGGTCGACGATGTCCTTTGGGTTTATATTGCATCATTATTTTTGGGATTCTTGAATTATCCATTCTTTTTACATACTCTAGCCTGTTTAATTTTTATCTGTTGAATTTTTATTCTACTGATTCTACTTCTAACTGATCTAAAATTTCCTAATTTCATTAATATTTGTGTTTACCTAAAAAAAACCTGCCTGCGAAAGAATCACAGTTGAAGAGCCCGGATGCATCGCAGTGTGCGGTATAACAAGCCAGACAATGTTCCAGGAAACTAATTGGGAAGCCCTTAACTACGAGGGCGGTCAGCGGCACCAATCTCTAGGTTAGATTACCTGCAACCTGCCAGCACCCCTGATTCCTATCTCATTATTAACACCAGGAAATATCATCCAAGCTTTTTTAAGTTTTACAAGTAATTTTCTTCGAATTTCACAATATTTTGCTCCCATCTGACTTCACTACAAATTGTTCAGGATCAGCAGTTCCTTGAAACAACATCGCATCATTGCTTCAGGCTGCATGAGCTAAATTTCAAAGAAGGAAACAATTATAATGAAAGTTGTAAAGTGCACAAAAACAGGATACAGTAGCTACTAAAGAGAACACCTGTTCTTCAACACTTCAGTAAATAATTCCTTTGTATTAGTCATTTTAATAAAATGCGTCAAAAATTTATAATACGCTATTTAAAATACCATTTTTGCGCGATAGTGCGTTCCGCCGTACTTACAGCAATAGCGACCGTGATTGAAAGTTCAATTTCCTAAATATCGTGGTTGCCAACCTAAATAACTATACTGTAATATTACATATTACCTACCTCGTGCGGGAAGTAAAACCACTGCCCTTTATGTATACTACGTACAATGTATATACAAAAATATATCCAAAAGGTTTCCGAGAGACATGCATTTATAATTTCAAACACTTTAATATTTTCTACATTCGTAACGACACAATATTCGAACATTCGGACTCACCTAGAAAGTAAGAAATGAAGATTTTCTGCTATATTTCACCTGTGGAGCATCCCTCTTGATGGTCCAACAATAATCGGCCAGCATATTAGGATTCCATTTGCCTTGATATATCTTTTCCGTAGCTGAAATCTCCTGAGTTAGCTCATTTGGTTTTATTTTACAATGGACAAATGGACGAAAAAACGTTTATTAAAAAAAATAATTATTTAAATCCATTAATTGAAATTGAAATAAAGAAAACTGTGGGTGATGGAGAAATTCCGAATACATATTTGAAAATACGATAAAAAACTGCATTAAGTACAACTATTGGTACTCATGAGACAAAAATCATGTTGACCAGTGATATTGTGCTCTTTCGAGATTATCAATATTACAGATTATGTTCACCGCTGTGGTCTCGAGGAAGCGTGCTGCCTTGTCACACAGCGAGCTCGGGTTAGATCCCCGGTCGGGACACGTTTCCTGGGTGACTTTTCTTTGGGGTTTTTTCCTCACCTGTAAGATAAACGTCAGGAAACTTTAAGGCCCAAACGGTCCCCGAACATCATCTGGCCATCATTATCATCAATATCATATTCGCCTAATTAGCTTAAGTTTAGTTTAAGGCCTCTCCTGGCGCATCGTTACCATCATCATCAACCCCGCCTTCCAGGGGCCCCAACCTCATAAGTGGGTTACAAGTAGGCCATGCCAGGAGTGAACACCAGAAATGTCGAAATGACAACCTGGTGTATTTGAAAAAAAAAAAAGATTTATACAACAAAGATTGATGAACAACATAACAAAATATTACAGTAAAACCTGTCTTAGCCGGAACCTTTATAAGAAGGAAACCTGCAGAGACGGAAAAAAATCTCCAGAACGGTACGATGTATATGTAAAATCGTCCTGTATAAGCTGGAAACCTTCATAACGCGGAAAAGGAATGGTTTTTAAAGTACCAATAGTTAATTTTTACCTCAATAAGACGGAAAATTATTCTTAAGCACGATCTAATTACAGTATTAATGACCACACGTGAAAATTCTGCATATGACGTTTTCTGCATTATATCGTTTTACCTTCTTGTGTTGCCATTGTATTGCAAGGATAACCTTGCTTATGTGTGATAGCGGGGAATCCTCGCTTATCCTTGCCTGCTTACGTTAACTGCGAGGGAGTTGGGAAAACTCTTCAGTCTTCAGTCTCCTCTAGTTGAGTTCCTTCTCGCTTTTGTGTAATAAAATTGTTTTGTATTGCCGTGCAAACTGAGATGTGTTACATACACTATTTTGTCTGTATTTCAGTCAATACGTTATGTCTTTAAAGCGTGCATGTAAAACCTTACACTGCGTGAGAAAATTAAAGCTTGTAATTTGAGAACTCTTTATAAGAAGGAAAACTGCCAAGACAGAAATATATTTAAGGAACCGCCATGTTCCTTCATAGACAGGTTTTACTGTAAAATGATCGCAACTAGGATCGTTGATTTACAATAGTGTTGCCATTACTTACCGAATACCCTAGTACAAACGAAAACTTGTAATTAATGACAGGAAGAAAGCTTCTTACACAAAAGATAGTTTGCAAAGAATACAAGATAAAACATAATAAAGGTTGTGTATACATACAGAACCCCCTTTCCAAACTGACAACTGCACTTGTACGAAGACTGCATGATTGTTATGACTTTCACCTGTTGTGACCTTGTATCGTGTCATGTCATACGTCCTTCACATATGACTCTGCGTCCCGCATTCCACTGCCATGACAGCTGGGCGCCATCTCCCTCAAAGATGGCGCTACTCCAGCCCCAGGAGACAAATTCCAACCTCTCATTTTTATAACTTAAATTCCTTTCTAACATTTGCTCCAAATTGTATATACAAAAAGATAAAAAAAAAAGTATTTCAGCCTAAAGACAAAAAAGAAGAGACATTTGTTTTTATTACGTAATTTATTATTTTTTATTCGTTTCACCCTCTTTGGGGTATGTTGGATCAATCAATTCTCTGTGTGTTGTTCCTTTCTTAATGACCGGTATTTTTTCATTCTATCTGATCTTTCTTTCCACCCTTCTTCCGAGAAAATAGGTTTGGGGTTTTGTGTAGATTTATCTTGGAACCATATGTTTACATTTTGAATAAATAATGTAGCTGTTCGATCGATGAGTGAACTTTCTGTAATATTCATTTCTACTGGGTATTTTTTTCAGTTTCTTCGAACCAGTTGGGGTTTGTTTAGCGGTTACGGAAAAAAATCAAAGATTTGTTTGGTTAATCTGTTAGAGTTCATTCTGAGAAGATGATCGTAAAAATGTGTTCTCCTTTTTCGCATAGTATCCGAATTTTTTTTGTAGGGATTTTCATTCTTGAGATATATATATATATATATATATATATATATATTATCTTGAAATTTTGGTCCTACGATTTTCCTTAAAATTTTCCTTTCCTTTAGCTCAAATTTCAATAATGTATTGTTATTATCATTATTGTAAACATATTAGTAAAAATAGAAGAAAAAATTGAGACTTGAAAGTAGTTTTGAAGTTCCTTAGGACGGGTTACTGGCCCGACGCTATGTAGTCCAGTGGTAGGGCTGCTACCTTTTAGTCTCTGGACAGACAATAGGATACCGCATTTACTCAGTACCCGATGGAACGGTTATACCACTGTGACTCGGTGGATGCAACATGTTCATCGAATGGAAGATCACAGAATACTCAAACAAATGTTAAGATATCAACCTGCAGGAAGAAGAAGACCAGGACGTCCACTCAAAAGACTTTTGGATGGTGTTTCTCTTGAGGCCGGAACAGGTCAACAAATGACCTAAATTCGTGAATGTACTATGATGATGATGATGATCATGATAGAAGAAAAAGTTTGAAATGGTATGGGCACCTCATAAGAATGAAATAATACCAAAGTAGATTCTTGATTGGAAAGCAAATGGAAGAAGTGGAAGAGGCACACCTAGAGAACATTGCATAGGTGGAGTGAGGAGAGTATGGATGCTAGAGCTTTGAGGGAAGAAGATGCTTTAGACAGGAACCTCTGGCGTAAAATCACTTTGGGTTGAAGGAGAAACACTGTATTGTGGAATATTCATAATAAAAATTATTATTATTATTATTATTATTATTATTATTATTATTATTATTATTATTATTACTTCCACCGCTATGGTCTCAAGGTAGCGTGCTGCCTTGTCACGCAGCGGGCCCGGGTTCGATCCCCGGTCGGGGCAGTTTTTCTGGGTGAGGTTTTTATTGGGGTTTTCCTCACCTGTAAGACAAATGTCAGGAAAACTTTAAGGCCCAAACGGTCCCCGAAATCATATGGCCATCATCATCATCGTCATCATCATTATCCTTATCATTATCATCGCCATCATCATCCTTCACCGGTGTGGAAAGCAACGGGAAGCTACCACACCTACAATTCCCTAGTAAAGCTGCAAGCATAGCATGAAAATGCTATGATTGCAGTGAAGGACCTGCCTTCGGGCAGAATTACCGAATGGAATTATTATTATTATTATTATTATTATTATTATTTGGGGATTAATTCTTAAGCTTTTTAGCATTGTTATTCTTTATGATGTACAAGGAGCTGGTCTGATGCATCGTGAAGTAAAAAAGAAGTAGAAGACCAATTGCTTAACATCTGTTGGGCAAACAAAAAGGAAGTCGTTTCAAAATGGCAACATAGTAATATAAGAATCATTAAATGTCAGGAAAACGATAGCAAATAAAACTTTTTTGGACAATGTCCATGCTATAAATTAAACGTGGAATGTAATAGGTATACTAGCAGTGATATGAAGGTAGCCTGAAAGGAAGAGGGAATGATGGGTGTTAGGTTGTAGCCTCTTCCATTTACAGAAGTTTTTATAGCTCTTTTCTACATTAGAAAATAATATATTTATACTACACTATGCCTGATCTACTATTAAATCAACAATGTACTAATGCATGCTATATGAGCTGTGTAAAACAGTGTTATTGTTAGGCCAGAAGTAAAAACAAATGTATTTACTTAATGGGATCCGGAATCCACTTCAGGGCTCCACAACTACGGCCTATGGGCCGAATGCGGCCCGCAGTTCTATTTATCTTGGCCCGTTTTCCTAAAATAATAATAAAATATAAAAATGAGATGGACCCTTATATAGAGATCTATGAATGATAAGTGCTGGCCGACCACGCCTGACGCACCATCACAGTTGCAGATGAACCAAATGAAACGAGATTGATGCTATGAGAAATGGTGGAATCAAATTGTGCCAGGGAAAAACGGGAGAAACCCAAGGAAAAATCTGCTCAAGCTCCGTTTCGTCCACCACGAAACCCACGTGGAGTGACCGAGATTCGATCTAGGGACCCGAGCGGTGAGAGGCGAGCGTCTAACCGCTTGCGTCACAGACCGCGTTTTCCTGAAATAAATAAATAAATATATAAATAAATAATAATAATAAAATTATTATTATTATTATTATTATTATTATTATTATTCCATTACCGCAGTTTAAGATCTCAGTACTTTTACGTGGCAAACGTCACCCGGGTCTTACAGTGGCACGACCTGTCGGGAGAGGAATTTTAACTATGGATAACATACACACTTTTTTGACCACACAAGGATAAGGAGGACCTCCCTGAATGAGCGATCAGTTCTATGTCAGAGCTTCCTCCGAGAAAACACAACACCATTCATACTAAGCATGACGAATATGATAATGATGATATTGATGATCAGATGATGTTCAGGGACCGTTTGGGCCTTAAATTTTCCTGACATTTGTCTTAGAGGTCTTACTACACCATGATGAAGATTTGTTACAATTGGCTGCTTACAAACTAAATGCAATATGTAGCGATTATAATTTTAAAATTTCAATAAGTAAAATAAAAGTAATGTCATTTTGTGGAAGAAATACTCTGCGTGCAAAAATAGTAATTAGAGACGAAATTATTGAACAAGTATCCCACTTTAAATATTTAGGATGTGACATCAGCTATGGGTATGATAAAGATATTGAACACAAAACACATCAGGTTCAAGCTATTTGTGGTACAGTAAATAGAACATTGAATAATAAAGCCCATAAACAAACAAAATTAAAATTTTATAAAACAATGGCTGTCCCTGTCCTTTTGTATGGGAGTGAATCTTGGATTACTACTACCAAACAAGAAAGTAAAATCCAAGCAGCCGAGATGAAATTTTTAAGAAGAGTAAAAGGCTGCACTATAATGGACCAGATAAGAAACGAGGATATCCATGAAGAACTGCAGATCTACTCCATAAAAGAAAAGATATTTAACAACAAGATACAGTGGAAAGAACATGTAGAAAGAGTGGAAGAAAGTAGATTACCAAATAAAATCTTCCATTATTTTCCAAGAGGAAGAAGAGATGTCGGACGTCCTCGGAAGAGATGGTCTTAGATCTATTAGTGAAGACGGAACAGGCAACTCTTGCCTAAACCAGGAAGTGAAGAAGAAGAAGAAGAAGAAGAAGGTGAGGAAAAATCCCGAAAATAAAAACATCACACAGGAAACTTGTTCCGATCACGATTGAACCCTGGTCTATTGCCACAGCGGTGGAAATAATAATAATAGTAATAATAATAATAATAATAATAATAATAATAATAATAATGTCTTCTTCTTGTATTTTGTAAGCCCATGTTTCCCTTAACAGAGATTAAGGCGCTCTTCCCCTACAGGGAAGAATTTGAACCATACTAATTTAGTTACACTTGTTTTCGTATAGATATCATTTTAGTGGTCCGTGGTCAGCGTTAAATAATAATAATAATAATAATAATAATAATAATAAATCATCTTCTTGTATTTTGTAAGCCCATGTTTCCCTTAACAGAGATTAAGGCGCTCTCCCCCTACAGGGAAGAATTTGAACCATACTAATTTAGTTACACTTGTTTTCGTATAGATGTTATTTGAGTGGTCCGTGGTCAGCGTTAAATAATAATAATAATAATTATTATTATTATTATTATTATTATTATTATTATTATTATTATTATTGTTGTTGTTATTAATATCATCAAATATAGCTTAAGAAGTAAAACGTTTTTTAATATGGAATATCTATTACAGATGTTAATTATACTTTTTTTTTACCTGGTAAGTCGTCGTCCTCAACTAAGTTATTAAACTTGTTCAAGCTATTCTAATATGGAGGTCTTTCGAAAACAATGTTTCATCTTCTGCGTTTTAACTGGAACTAATGGTGTTGTATAGTTCCAGTTAAAACGCAGAAGATGAAGCATTGTTTTCGAAAGGCCTCCATTAAGAATAACTTGAAGTTTAATAATTTAATTGAGGACGACTGACTTACCAGGTAAAAAAATATAATTATCATCTTATTACTTAACCTCAACGGTGCTTTAATATGAATTTCAAAAGTGTTGATCCCTACCTATATTCTACTAAGATTATCATAAGAGGATAAGGTAAGATAGTAAAAAATAAATCAATGTCTGCCTCTGCAGTGAATCGATTAATATGTGTGAATGGCATCCAAGGGGTCCGGGATTCGATTTGACTTTATTATTATCATTACATAAAACTTTCCTCATTAGAGGATTGCCTCAAGGACAAAGTGATACAGACAATTAATTTTTGTAGTTGATGAAATACATTAAAAAAAAATTCAACTTGTAGGCCTAATTGAAGTATATATACTGTACTATAAAGTAATTTTGTAAATATGGTTTCTTAAAATTCAAATTGATCCTCTAATGGCAGCGATGGCAATTCTAGAAAGATACATCCTGTCCTAATCAAAGGAATTCCAAAATTTGGCTAAGAATCCTGGTATAGTACCTCTTGCCCCTCTTGTTGTTGTTATTATTATTATTATTATTTGGTTCTGGAATGGGTCCACTCAGCTACGTAACAATTAGTGGCTACCTAATATGTCTTTCTTCTTCTTCCTTCCAAGTATTAGGCCAAGGCCTGTTACGATCCTATAGAAAATTTTCCCTCCAGCGTTTCATAGGACGGCCCAGTGATCTTCGTCCTCTTGGTATATAATTATAAACAGCTTTGGGGATCCGATTTGAACTCATTCTTTCAAGATGGTGTTTCCAATTTAGTTGGTACTGTTTAATATATTCCAAAATTGGCGTAGTCTTCAATTCTTTTAAGATATCGGCGTTCCTTTTCCGATCCCATCTGGTGTAACCCGCTGTTCTGCGCATGAATCTCATTTCACAAGCCGTTATTCTGCTTTCATGTTGTTTTTTTAGTGTCCATGCTTCACTACCATAGGTCAACACCTGGTCTAGCCAAAGTGTTTATATAAACGTAATCTGGTGTTTTTTTGTACAAGGGATGGTTTCATAACTTGATTAATAATTCCTAAACTTTTATTATAACTAGTAATTTTTTCAGGGATAATCCTTTTCATCCCAGATAGAGAGATAATATCCAAGATATTTAAATTGATTAGATCTCTCTAAAATTTTATTCTGGAGACAGATTTTACTTTGTATGGGGTCCTTCCCATGAAATGCCATAATTTTAGTTTTGTTAATTGATATTTCCATATTAAATTTGGCACCTATTTTTTGTAAATTATAAATTGATCGTTGCAAATCATTTTCGGAAAGTGCCAGAAGAGCTAAATCGTCTGCAAAAAGAATAGCATCGAGTTTGAGGTTCCTGTTGATGGGTATATATCCTCGTTGTGTTTTCCTCCATTCATTTATCAATTTATTCATGTATATAATG
Source organism: Diploptera punctata (assembly GCA_030220185.1). NCBI lineage: Eukaryota > Metazoa > Arthropoda > Insecta > Blattodea > Blaberidae > Diploptera > Diploptera punctata. The sequence goes on along the minus strand of JASPKZ010004219.1, from coordinate 258,442 downwards.
AAAAGCACCGGTGAAAGTCCACATCCCTGTCTTACTCCAGTGTTGATCTTTTCCCAAGAAGATAATTTGCCATCTTGTTTAACAGAGATGTCATTATCTTTATAGATGTTGAAGATATTAGTAATATATTGTTGTGGAACGTTATCATCAGCTAAAATTTGTAGTAATATATTTCTGTCTACTTTGTCAAAAGCCTTTATGAAGTCAACAAAGGCGATATGAGTTTCTATATTGAATTCCTTGTGCTTTTCTAATAGTAGTTTTAGAGTAAAGAATCCATCTGTACAAGATCTACCCTTTCTGAATCCATTCTGCTCTTCTCCAATTATATTTTCATAAATTTTCCTCAATTTATTCTATGTAAAGTAGCAAAATTCAGATAAGAAAACTGAAAGAAAGGTTAAGGGATCGCGCGAAGCTATCCACCTTATTATAGTCCACAGACGAAGAGAATGAAAGCACGGGACGAAGGGGGGCACGGGCAATTGCGAGCGATACAATGAAATTCTACCTGAGAATAAATATAATAATAAATTGGTAAGAGGCACTCGAAAGAGCATTAAGTTATAAGTTTATGATTTGTCTTTTATGAGTTCGTTCAGTGATCCTGTCCATATTCTGCATTGTTTGTAATGGTATCGCTCACACTTTTGGCCGAATATCTTGCATTCACACGAATCACTCGGTTGGTGGAATTTTGTATTTTTGCACATTTTGTGATGATATCCGTGTGTTGCTAAACCTATGATTCTGTGCCTTTGTGGTTGGTTACTTCCAGTCCACTCTCTGTTTACCATGGCATCTCGAATAAAGAAACACTCATGACGTATGAAATACGTACTGCCTTCATTCACTTCATCTGTGGACAATATGCGATACTGCCATCTTCTAGACGATAATATGAACCAATTAAATCGGCCTTGACTCTCCAGAGCTGTCGATAATACGTTTAAATAAATCGGCCGTTTTACGTAAAATAATAAATGTGAAATTAAATAAAGCGAATCTATGCATAAAGTTATGTGAAATTTGGCCTTCCCTGGTATATATTTTTTTTATTGCTACTTAATTTTATTATAGGCTAAGCTCATAAAATTGGTAGAGTCTAAATTGAAGTTTTAGTTATCTTCAAAGCAGATAGCGACGATTTACAGGGGCATTAAATATAAGTAATGGAACTCAACGTATTTCTATGGCGAAAGTCGTTAATTTTATTGATATTAATAAAACATCAAATATAGTGTTACTTTGTAATGCTCATATTTACAATGTTACCATTGTTGTTAATCTTACGTGTCTTGGTGAGACGATTGTTATCTGACAATCATTCAACAAATGTCAAAAATATAGTTATAACATCTAAATATGCAAGCGTTACGGCTGTAAAGTAAATATTCTCTCTAAAAAAATGCTTAACTGTTATGTTAGCCACTAGATGTCAGTCGGAATGAATTTCCGCTACCTCTTGTGTGAATTGAGAATACTACATATATAAGAAAAAGGTATGTTTGAATTGGAATACTTGCGTAGCTCAGGTCGTTAGAGCGCTAAACGTAGAGTTTATATATATATATATATATATATATATATATATATATATATATATATATATATATGTGTGTGTGTGTGTGTGGTGTGTGTGTGTGTGTGTGAAGTGAAGTGATCCCACTACAGGCCTCAGGAGGCCCTTGGGGTAGTAGGAGGTTAGGGCTCCCACTTTTTCTTGCCAATCGTCACTTGATGTCAGCTGGGTTGTCAGCCCTGCGTGACGACCGCCTTTACCCCAAAACAAGCGTCTGGTACTCATTTCAGTTAGAGGCTGAGTCGATCCCAGGGCCATAGTGCCGCCAGAATGTTTGGGCCAGTTTAAAAATCCTGACCCCACCGGGACTCGAACCCTCGACCTTCCGGCTTGTAGCGCAGTGCGTATACGCTACGGCGTATATATGAAAAGAAAAATTAATGTTTGAGTCGGGATTTGAACCCGAGTCTCTAAACGCTGTACGTTTAGCGCTCTAACCAACTGAGCTACTCAAGTGTTCCAACACAAACATACATTTTTCTTATATATGTAGTATTCTCAATTCATACAACTGACATCTAGTGGCCACCATAACAGGTAAGCAATTTTTTTAAAGAGCATATTTACTTTATAGCAGTAACGCTTGTATATTTAGATGTTATAACTATATTTTTGTACCACAAATAGCAAAACTGATGTGTTTTGTGTTCAATATCTTCATCATACCCATAGCTGATGTCACATCCTAAATATTTAAAGTGGGATACTTGTTCAATAATTTCATCTCTAATTAGTATTTTTGCACGCAGAGTATTTCTTCCACAAAATTCCATTACTTTTGTTTTACTTATTGAAATTTTAAAATTAGAATCGCTACATATTGCATTTAGTTTGTAAGCAGCCAATTGTAACAGATCTTCATCATGGTGTAGTAAGACTAAATCATCGGCCTTTGTCCATTATAATTTTCCATTGTTTCATAATTGAATAATAAATCCCATAAACAAACAAAATTAAAATTTTATAAAACAATGGCTGTCCCTGTCCTTTTGTATGGGAGTGAATCTTGGATTACCACTACCAAACAAGAAAGTAAAATCCAAGCAGCCGAGATGAAATATTTAAGAAGAGTAAAAGGCTGCACTAGAATGGACCAGATAAGAAACGAGGATATCCGTGAAGAACTGCAGATCTACTCCATAAAAGAAAAGATATTTAACAACAAGATACAGTGGAAAGAACATGTAGAAAGAATGGAAGAAAGAAGATTACCAAATAAAATCTTCCATTATTTTCCAAGAGGAAGAAGAGATGTCGGACGTCCTCGGAAGAGATGGTCTTAGATCTATTAGTGAAGACGGAACAGGCACTCTTGCCTAAACCAGGAAGTGAAGAAGAAGAACTATATTTTTAACATTTGGCAATATATATATATATGTGTGTATGTGTGTGCTTTATGAATAAACTCTCATCGTGGCCGTTCTTGCAGAAATCACTAAACCGACGGTTGTGTTTTTGAAAGATGATATTAAATTAACGTTTAATCTAAAAGTATACAATATCGTCACACTTCCCCTTATTTTTAATATTATAACACTTCCAACGTTTTACAATAAAAATTGCAGTATTTTTCACGCATGTTCGCAATACTCTTTCAAAAATATGGGCATACATGTACTATTCTATAGTGAATTTAGTGATTTTCCCCAGAATGAAGGCGTCATTACAGGTAGCATATCCGGAATGCCTCATTTGATAGATACAATCATGATGATGATAACAGTTATGGCCATAAGGTATTATCTTCCATTTAACCAATAAATATGTAACAATGCATTTATACGCTGCTATTAACTCTTAAGATGATATATGATAAATCACTAACAACAACAAAAAAGCACTTAAAATTAATATTTCATCTCATCACATCAGTTTAACATCTCGTAGGTACGTTTACATGCCACTAACTATCCAGTAGCACCACCTGTCGGGAGAGGGATTTTAATGTATATATCCGCTTCGGGACTCGAACCAGTGCAAACCCCATAGCTCTGCACCAAGGCTCCACCATGCCTTAAACGCTCGGCTAAGGCGCCTGATAGTAAACGTTGAAATAAGATAATGAATACCGGAAATAAATTTTATGATTTTTTTCTACAAACCCTCTCAACAATACAGTTTAATACTTGAGAAAAAAGGTAGAAAAGAGTTCATTAAAATTTTAAAAAACGTTTTAAGGCACTTGAAAGATTAAGTAGTTACATGGAAAGAAAATAGAGACTAAATTCTAAAATCAAATCAAAATTGCAAGTTACACAGGTGGGATTTTTACGTGCACTCCTAGATTTAACAAAAATGGACAAGTAAAGAATCGCAAATATATGTTATAAATTAAAAACTCAAAATAAAGCTGAAGAAATTCAAAATTATCAACAGTAATCTAACAAGAAGTTGTGATTTTGTCTAATGAAAAAACTGAACTTCGCGTTGGATTTGGATTTGTCCAGGTGAGAGGAGTGCAGGGTGTCCAGCAAATTACAAATATGAATTTATTTTTAAAAATACAATAGGAAGTAATATTAAGAGGTTTATTTAATAATTGAGATATTTGATCTGTATATTCTTATCTTTTATGGTTGTTTTTGATGAACATATGTTTCAAGGTTTCTGAGTCCCATCGTCAGCGATTACAGACTATAATTACAAACAAGAAATTCCCGACTATTTAGCGAATAATAAATATCAGAAGCTAAAAATATAATGTTTAATATTTACCAAATGTGAGATTATGTATTCCGATCTTACTCCGGGCGATCTGTAAGCCGATGTATAATTATAAATAGCTGCGGCCATGGACCTACGGGTTCGATTGTGCCAGTGAGTAAGTAAGTAAGTAAGTAAGTAAGTATTGTTATTACTGTTATTATTATCATTATTATTATTATTATTATTATTATTATTATTCCCTCCAAGGTATCTTTACCTTGTCGTGGTGGAGTGGCTTGCGTGCTTAAATGATCCTGAGCGCTATGCCGGCGGTAGCATTGTTACCGATAGGGTTACTCATGCCGGACTGGTCGAAGGTGATAGGCCAGATGAAAAAAGTACCTTGGTCGAAAGAGTGACGATCTTTCACCGTAAATATACAACCGTCAAGAAATGCGGACATGGGTTCAACTGCGGTAAAATTTTCCGGAGAGATTATACAGGGAATGATTGGAAAGCATTAGCTCAGGATAGGGATGTATGGAGAGCTTATGTCCGCGCGGCCATGAACCTACGGGTTCGATAGTGCCAGTGAGCAAGCAAGCATATATTTACTGTTAAAGCTCTTAGGGCTTGGGAAAAATCAGTGCCATATGACTGTATGAGAAATAACTATTAACAATAATGCAGATTCATTGGACAACATTTAATATATTTTTTGAGGAACAGAATTGTTTTGTTTTGTAATTTTTGAAACTGATTTCTTTTGACATTTCTTGCTGTATCATATCGATCGTAGACTGTTCAATCCATGTCCTTGTCAAAGAAGTTAATTTGAGGAGATATCTCTCATTACGAACAGCAGGAGGCACGATTATCGGTCTGTGAGTTAAATAGTCATAAGTAATGCCACGAGTGATTTCCAATTTATCTAGAGAATTTGGAAATCAAGAGTGGCATTTGTTAGGACTATTTAACGAATAAAATTAAGCTGTTTACTCACAAATCATTATTTAACTATAGTTATTTTAAAATATTTATATATTTAATGTAAACGGCGATGTTTGAACACAAATAAGAAACGATTGGTACGCTTCATTTGCTTCTTTTGTTCGATCACTGCAACCAGATCATAATATTATTTATTGTCAAAAAATCGCAATTTGTGGAGAAATTTATAACCAACGTTATAGGTATTAATTAATTTCTGATGTCCTATGATGTAAATATGTCAATTATATTTTTCTGCGTCATTTCCTGGAAAATAATTCGTTTAAGAAAGTGTAAACAGTGGTTTCTTTTGTTGGTGGTATAATCAATTGTTACAAATGTTTTTATATTATCTCTCGTATGCGTTACGTGTTGACATTCATGCACTATATATATACAATGTGGTAGTGTATTTCTTGGAGAGTCGGTCACTGCAAAATAATGCTATGACCTATTCAGATTGTTAAAAAGGAGGTGCTTTCTTTATTATGATAAACTTTAGTTGGTAAATTTTAGGCGAAACATGACTATGATTGGTTGTAAATAGAAAATCATTGAGATGTGATTGGTCATTGACTCCCATTTGGGGAATGAGTTAAATAGTCTAAGTAATTGGCTACAACATGTCCAAAGAAAGGACCCATCTCGCTTTCCTAGTTTAGCATTGCAGTATCTACCTAAGGGTCTTCGAGATAAAGGAAGACCAAAATTAAGATGGACAGACCAACCACATCTTGAGATCTTATAGGAACAGGCTCAACTGACCTAAACATAAATAAGTTCATGATGATGACGATAAAAGGAAACATGAAGACAGATTAAATATAAGATCAACACATATTTATTTATTTGGCCTGGTGGAGTTAAGGCCATGTGGCCTTCTCTTCCACTCACCAGGACAAACATGTTATATTTAAATACAAAAAAAAATATATTACATTCTAAACAATAAATTAGCTGGGCAAACTCAACAATAACATGGAGTAAACTATTGAAAAGCACTGCTGGTGAGCGGTAGGAAGAGTGTTTGTTGGTGGTAAATGAAGCAATTTGTCAGCGGTTATGATAATGGCCAGTTATCTTAGAGATTGCCGCCACTAATTTACCTTGCCGAACACACTGTTATCATGGCAGAGCTTCCTAAAGTTCCAGATTAGTGTCAATGCCATTGTGTCCACGCTTCTTCACTCCAAGGACCTTTATGTAAACATTATATTTAACAAGTGGATGACCTTCATGCATTTTATTATCAATATACAAAGTGTTTTCGTATAATTAACTCACTAACTCACTGGCAGTAACGAACCCGTAGGTTTATAGCCGTGTGGACATAAGTTCTCCATACATTCCTATCCTGAGCTAATGTTTCCAGACATCCTCTTATAACTTACTTCTCTCAAATGATGGTTGTTTATTCTCCTATCTCATTCTTGATCTAACAACTGGGCGTTTTTCCTCTGTTTTTGTATAAGAAGCTTCCATGTCCTCTTTCATTCTCCTTTCGTGCCACATTTGTTCCCCATCGCAGTCAACGAGACTTAACTGTTCTTATAATATAATATAATATAATATATAATAATAATAATAATAATAATAATAATAATAATAAGAAGAAGAAGAAGAAGAAGAAATGTGCACTCAGATTGAGCATTAGTGGTGGTTTAGTCTTTACTGTAGTCTCTAATGGTTTTTGTTCTTTTAGCACATGTTATGATGTGGTATTTCCTACATCTTTGTCCACATAACACACACTTGCATTCTTCGGTCGGCTCGTGGAATTTCTTGTTTATACATATTTTGTTGTGAAATCCATGTACTGCGAGTCGTGTTGTGACGTGTCTCTGGGGGTTGCACTCTCTGGTCCATCTGTCGTCCAGCATGGCAGTTGTGGTGTAGAAATCTATGTCTATTTCCTTCTTCTTCCTATTTCTGATGCTTATTAATTTCTGGTATGGTTCTGTGGATTGTAGATAGAATTGGGTTCTTATGTCCTCTATGAAGTAGGTCTCTCTCATGAGTTCGTAAGCAAAACGAGATGGCGCTGTTTTTCCTATTCTCAGGATCCGTTTCATGAACATTGCTTTGACTTTTTCTATTCTTATCAGATCTCCGATCTTAAGTTTTTCCCAATTTATCTTAACTGTTCTTATTATATCTGGTTTCCGATAAAGATCATTGTAGCTCACTGTTAATGTAGGCTTCTCCATTTGCCTGCCTGTTCATCTCTCTTTGGTCCAAAATTTTTCCTAAGAATTTATCCTACCTCAAAGTAAGAGTTCATGTTTCGCATCCATACAATTAACTAGGGGAATCACAGTTTTATATATTTTCAGTTTAACTTTTTTTGAGAAAATTTGGGACGACAAGAGTCCCTGTAATGCAAATAGCATGAATTTCCAGACTTGTACTTTGTTAATTTTTTTTTGTGCAACTCATTCCTATATGTGATTATTCTTCCTAGGTATTTTAATTCAGCCATTTCTTCAAATAATACATTCATTAAATCTCGTAAGAAATTGTCTGCCATTCGCTCTTAGGAAAATGTTAGTAGAAACACTTGCAATGCCCCATTTTGATTATTATGACATTCATTTACAGACTTAAATATTATTTTCACTCAAAGATTTCAACGTGTTCATAATTCTTGCGCACGTTTTATTTGTGGTATTCGCAAATTTGACCATGTTACACCGTCCCTGGAACAATTATCGTGGCTTCGTCTGAGAGATCGTAGAACTGTCCATTCCCAATCCCTTCTCTATAAAATACTTCACACATCATCGCCTAATTATTTATCACGCCGCTTCATCAGACTATCCGACACACATAATCTTGACACTCGATCCCATCAAAACATTGTCCTTTATATCCCTCTTCATCACACTGTATATTATTCATTATCTTTTTACGGTCTCACTTACCAAAACATGGAATTCCCTTCCGACCTATGTCAGACACTGTCAAACTATAACAACCTTCAAAAACAAACTAAAGAATTATTTAATAACAAACTAACTTATACACCTCACTGATAGTATTCTTTTAACAATTAATAAATTTAATTATTTATGAAAATAATATTAAGATTAACAAATATTTTCTTTTGTTTTGTTTTAAATATTGTATAATCGTAAAATTAGTTTTTTATATCTCATTATTTTTCTTTGTTTTTTATATACATTAGACAGGGACAATTTAATATGTCTTGATTGTATACATTTTATTATTAGTTTTAGTCTTAATTTTAAACTAACATTAACTGGTTGCATTATAGATCGTAATATAATAGATATAATAATAATAATAATAATAATAATAATAATAATAATAATATTTTATTTATTCAGGCAGAGTTAAGGCCATAAGGCCCTCTCGTCCACCCAACCAGCACAAATGCAAATAAATATTTGACAAATATACATATACACTATACTAATTATAAACAGTTAAAAGATACAACAAATGTAGCAATGTAAATTTCATGTATAAACAACATTTTATAGGGTAATAACAATAATGATACGATAATAATAATAATAATAATAATAATAATAATAATAATAATAATAATAATATAAATATGATAAATTATACGAGAAACACCAATTAATATATATATATATATATATATATATATATATATATATATATATATATATACCTTACACTGGGTAATAATGAAGTCGAGGTTAGAGCAAATATAAATTTAGATTTCTTTTAAAAGATGCCAATGTCCGGCAGCCCCTTATTTCTTGTGGTAGGGAATTCCAGTTGCGAGAAGTGAAGATGGTATATGACATGGAGTGATGTGATTTCCTATGTTGCGGCATATTAAGCAAGAGACTATGTTGTGATCTTGTGTTTAAGTTATGGTTTGAGGATAGATACTGGAAACGGAATGATAAATAATTGGGAATCGAGGTATGTAGGATCTTAAATAAGAGAATTAGACAGTGCATTTTCTTCTCTCTTTCCGATGTAGCCATGACAATTCGTGGAATAATGGAGAAATGTGATCGTATTTTCGAACATTAAATATGAATCTGATACACATATTATGGACACGCTCTTTTTGATCAAATTTTTATTTAGTATTTAATATTAGAGTCAATTGAGATTATTATATTCTGATGTAATATATGTTTGTCCTGATGAGTGGAAGAGAAGGCCACATGGCCTTAACTCCACCAGGCTAAATAAATTTAAATCTAAATCTAATCTAAAATTTCCCTAATTTTTCATTAACTGTCCATTCCCATTATATAATTTGTCTGTGTGAATATATATTTAATTTTATTGATATTTACTTCCAGTCCAAAATTTATAAGTGTTACTTAATAGATTACGTGTGTTGGCTCCTAGTATCTCCTCGCTACCGCCTAACAATACTACATCATCAGCATAAACTAACAGCTTATTAATACCACTGAGTTATAGGCCTTCTTCATCCTACATATTGACAAAGTAATTACAAATATATCCATTTTTACTGTATTTACAATGCGTTTTATAATGCAAATTCTCATAAAATAGAACTGAATTGCCACATTATTTTAACCACACCCATAGTAATATTGGAATAAATACGTAACTGCAAGATAGGTAGTAATAGATGTTATCTTGTGTGTTTTCAAACAATGTTTTAGGAATTGTAATGACAAAGGATCGCCTTGGGAGGCTGAGCGAACGGGTTATGGAAAACGCTGTCATTTTGAAGAATACAAACTGTGCTGAGGGCAAAATTGGCCACACGCCGCTTAACCAGGTGTTGGCATATAAATTTTATCATAATTGGCTGCTTGAGGACTCCCATACTTATGCTTCCTAGGCGTAGGAAAACGAAACGCATATTTTAACTTGTGATTTTATGTATTCCTTTGTTACAAGAATTTCTTATTTCAAAATAAGGGTGTCTCTAAACTCACAATCCATTTCAATGATGGAAGTAATTGAAAAATCTATCTTATTGTGAAGTTTTACACATAGGCCTATTCTACTGTCTTTCTACATGACCGCCATCTAGGTGAAAACATATACTCCATCTTTCAGCTGTGAAACAAAATGTAGACCTTAATATTTAAACCTTAAAAAAGCCTGCTAACCTCTGAAACAAGTTGTAATTTTACTATAAACACAAAAACTGTAAAAGTCAAATATGAAACTCGAAATTTCAAATGATATGCGGAACTGTACATAAAGCATTAAAGAACACAAGAAGAAGAGATACTTAGATTGAAGTTTTATAAAACATTGACAGTTCCTGCATTACTTTAAGGGAGCGAAACTTGGGTAATGACCAAAAAATTACAAAGTAGAATACAAAGCGTAGAAATGAACCTCCTTAGAAGAACAAAAGACTGCACAAGATTGGATCGGATAAAGAATGGAGATATAAGAACAGAGTTAAATACGAGTATAACATCCTCTGAATGATAAAATCAAAGAATACACAGATAAATGGTGTAGGCATGTAGAAAGAATTAATGTAACAAGATTACCAAGAGCAGCATTTAACTACAAGCCAAGAGGCTCATGGAATGTAGAAAGGCCAGTGAAAAGGTGGACAGAACAACTGTGAGGAGGAACAGCAATTTGTTTAGCCCGTGAAGTGAAGAAGAAAAATAAGAAGGAGAGGCCTGCTGCTTCCGTGATACGATTCCAGACGTGATGAGGACGTTTTCGTAAAGAAATGTAGAATTTTCCACATTGTGTTGCGAGGGGCATTCAACTCCCAACTGAGGCGTCGAGTTGATGCGTTCTGCGTTTTGGTTATCACTGGCAATTTAAACCTGCTGTACTATTTCTGCTGATAAGCGTGATCATCCATGACGTGCCTCATCACACACACTGCCGGTACGCATAGATTTATTTACAAGCAGACACGTGTGTGCCTTTGTTGGGGCTGGTTTACGGAATTCATTGGTAAATTCAGCTGTTTGTTCATATAACAGTCTGCGTATCCGTTCACAAAAAATGGCAGCCCGTTTTTCCACGCTAAACATGTTGCACTGAGCTAACAGTGTATAGGCTCTTACAAACAAATAAAAACAAATAGTACTTGTAGTGTTTTCATGGATACTGACTTTAGAGACAGTCTGTATTTAATGTGAGGGTAACCATAAAACTCAATTTTTCTTCAGAATTAGAAGGCTACTGGCATACCAGCAGGGTGTAACAGACGAAAAATTAAGGAGAATGCTGAATTTTCATTGAAGGACTATCTTAAGGCAGAAAACTATAAATGAATGGAGGTGTGCAGGTATTTAAGTATATGAAAGTAAGTGTATCTGTGTATGTGTGTATGTGTGTGTGTATATATATATATATATATATATATATATATATAGTAAGATGGTACGGACATGCCCAGCGAATGGAAGAGGATCGACTACCAAAATCTGTTTTGGAATGGAAACCTGAGCGAAGACGAGGCAGAGGAAGACCTAAAACCTCCTGGAGTCAGGGAATAAGTTTATACATGAAGGAGAAACATCTACAACAAGGAGATTAGATGGACCGACAAAATTGACTATTATGAATCGGACGATATATATATATATATATAGCATTTTCATGCTATGCTTGCAGCTTTACTAGGGAATTGTGTAAGTGTGGTAGCTTCCCGTTGCTTTCCACACCGGTGAAGGATGGTGGTGATGATGATAATGGTAAGGATGATGATGATGAAGATGATGGCCATATGATTTCGGGGACTTTTGGGCCTTAAAGTTTTCCTGCATTTGTCTTACAGGTGAGGAAAAACCCCGATATAAACCTCACCCAGAAAAACTGCCCCGACCGGGGATTGAACCCGGGCCCGCTGCGTGACAAGGCAGCACGCTACCTCGAGACCACAGCGGTGGACTATATATATATATATATATATATATATATATATATATATAGGTCTATATAAAATTATAAATGAAAATATAATAAATCATATGAGATCTCTTAGGTTTCGTTATTTGATGAGAATGGAACAACAGAGATTAGTTAAAGAAAAACTTTATAAATGGAGGCCTGCAGGAACTAGAGCTGTTGATAGACTAAGATGAGTTGGCAGGACGATGTTTGGGAGGATTTGAAGGAGATGAGGGTGGTAAACCTGAAATTGGCATAAGATATAAGTCTGGCGGAAGAATATTGAGAAGGCCAAAACATTCAATTTTGAAGTTGTAGTGCCTTAAGACGATATATATATATATATATATATATATATACTGAGTGATTCAGAAATATGGCTATACGTTTGATCGCATTTTGTGACGAAAATATTATTATTAAAGGAAATATGATGTTATCATTGGAAAGGGAATCCTTCAAATTACGAGTACAACAATAGAACAAAACAAAACAAATCACTGCTCACGTGCAGCTTGGCGGGTTGATTTTTGTGGGCTAGCGTCGAACGCCTTCACAATCCTCTTCGTTGTTTCTGCATCCGTGCTAATGCGAGGCCTTCCAGGAGGTTTGATTTTCTGCATCCTTCCCGTTTCCAGCAGTCGTTTTCTCCACTTCCCCACAGTCGACGGCTGCAATGCTACGTTAAACTCACGTCTTGCCCGTCTTGCGGCCTCACGATCATTAGCATACGTTATTGCCCATGCAAAAATTGTAATTTGCTGTTGCATATTCAATGCCATTTTGACTAATGACGAAAGTTCTACACTGTTTTGTTTTATTCCATTGTTGTAATTTGAATAATTGCCTTTCCAACGGTAATTTCATATTTCCTGTATTGGTAATATTTTCATCACACAACGCGATCAAACGTATAGCCACATTTATGATTCACCCCGTATATAACAAACTGGTCATTTTTCTTTTTAAATGCTCGTGTCAGAGCGACAGTAATACAGTAACAGAAATACTTGTAGCAATACTTTATCTTTAGGTGAAATCTTAACAAATTGCAATATTTTTTGTTTAGCAAATAACTGGTGCTGTTTAAGTGGAAAAGAGAATTAATACAACCTTATATGAAAGAAAGATAAATTACTTTGTGAGTTTATTTTCACGACATTCGTGAGATTGGCTTCCTGCTCGTTTTGGAAAGAAAAAAATTCTAAACTGTAGTGGCAGGTAACAAAGATTACTTTCCAAGATGGAATTATATTCGGTATGCAGATGGTATTATAATGAAATGTATTCCATTTACTGCATTCTTCACTATCTTGGAATGTAGGTCCAGATATTGCAAGATCCCTTTTAGCTCCATCCACATGTCAAACTACTCTATTCACATGTGCAATCAATTGAGGTTAAACAAGAACATGTGACATACTAATAATAATAATTATTATTATTATTATCATCATCATGATCATCATCAACAAACAACAACATCAATGTTTAGACCCTCTGGCCCGTTCCGACTTCAAGAGATTTGGTCTTTCCATCTAGCAAATGGTCTTCCATGACTTCTATATCCTGTAGGTTTGTAGTTTAAAATCATTTTAGAAGGTCTATCATCTGGCATTCTTAGTAGATGTTCATACCAATTTTGTCTTTGTTGGTCAATATTATCCGGCAATTTAAAAATATTTAATTGATCCCTTCTCTCAGAATTTATTTTCTGGTCCATAAGAGTGTAGTCTGCTGTTGGCCTTAAAAATCTCTCCCCGCTGCCTCTAATTTTCTCCTAACTGTACGAGTCAAAGTCCAATTTTCACTGCAATACATAATAGTAGGAACGGCCATGACTTTATAAAATTTCAGTTGAGTATCCTGAGTTGTTTTATTCTTTAGAGTTCTTCTCATTGTTCCACACATTTTTGGAAATTTCTGTATTATTATTATTATTATTATTATTATTATTATTATTATTATTATTATCATCATTATTATTATTATTATATTAAGCCCCATGTTGTTCATACTAATAATGGATAAAATCATTAAAGAACTAAAAGTTGAAGTTAGAAAAGGGATTAAAATAGGTAACAAAGAGTTGAAGATAATAAACTATGCTGATGACACAATTCTAATTCCTCGCACAAAGTGAAGATGATTTACAAATGCTATTGCACAAATTTAGGATCATTGCAACAAAATATAACATGAAAATCTCAACAAATAAAACCAAATCAATGGCAATATCCAAGGACCCACGACGTGTAAAATTAGAAATAGAAGGGAAAAGTATAGAACAGTTCATGAAATTCAAATATTAAGAATATAAATTAATAGCAGCAACAGAATAACAGATGAAATCCTCCATCAAGCAAATAATGCATACAAAATATCGGGATGTTTAAACAATACTGTTTGGAACAATAAAAATTTAAGAATAGATACAAAAGTAAGAATTTACAAATCTGTCGTAAGATCAGTTCTAACATATGGCTGTGAATGCCGAACAGAAACCCAAAAAACAAAACAAATCAATGAAACAACCGAAATGAAAGTTTTAAGGAAAATCGTAGGAAAATCAGTGAGAGAGAAAATTCGCAGCTCTGTTATTAGAGAAGAATGTGAAATTGAACCTATAAACCTCTGGATAAATGATAGAAGACTAAACTGGAACGATCACATAGATAGAATGGAAAACAGTGGACTAGTGAAGAAAGTACGTGACTGGACACTTCAGCAAAAAAAGGCCTTTAGGACGACCACAACTACGATGGAAGGATGTCACCATACCCCGGACCTGTAGTGAATGAACACGCAACAAGCTGCCAGCTTTCATGCATAGAGGAAGAAGAAAGAAGATTATCATCATTATTATTATTATTATTATATTATTATTATTATTATTATTATTATTATTATTATTATTATTATTATTACAATTATAGTTATTAACTAACTCTCTGGCGCTATCGAAGCTTTAGATTCATGGTCGCGCGGACATAAGCTCTCCATACATCTCTACCCAGAGCTAATGTTTTCCAATCATCCCCTGTTTAATCAAATCATGGTTAATGTTATTCTCCCACCGCGTTCTTGGCCTACTAACTTGGCGCTTTCCCCCTGGTTTCCTTACAAGGAGTTTCCAAGGTCCTCTTTCATTCCCCAACCGTGCCATATGTCCTCCCCATCGCAGTCGACGAGACTTAACTGTTTTATCATATCTGGTTACCAATAACGATCATGCAGTTCATTACTATCCAGTTTCCTCCACTCGACAGTCTGTTCATCTCTCGCTTTGATTAAAAAATTTCCTAAGAACTTTATTCTCAAATACTTGTAATATTTTCTTCTCCTTTAAAGTAAGAATCCATGTTTCGTATCCATTAAATATAACTGGGAGAATAACAGTTTAACTTTTTTAGATAATTTGGGACAAGAGTCCCTGTGATGCATAACAGCACGCATTTCCAGAATTGAGTCTATGTTTAATTTCTTTGTGCATCTCATTTCAGTTTGTAATTATTGTTCCTAGGTATCTGAATTCAGCCACTTCTTCAACATTTACGCCATTTGACACTAACTGTCTATTTCCAGTATGTAATGCATTTATATGTGTAAACATATATATATATATATATATATATATATATATATATATATAATTTTATTGATGTTTACTTCCAGTACCAATTTTTTAGTGTTAATAGAGTGTGCGTGTTGGCCCTTAGTATCTCCTCGCTATCACCCAATAATACTACCCGGTACATCATCATAAGTAATGCCACGAGTGATTTCCAAATTATCGATAAATTCAGGACTCACGAAGTGAGGAGTGAATTTATCTAGAGAATTTGGAAATCGAGAGTGGCATTTGTTAGGACTATTTAACGAATAAAATTAAGCTGTTTACTCACAAATCATTATTTAAATATAGTTATTTTAAAATGTTTGAAAACAAATGAGAAACGATTGGTACACTTAATTTGCTTCTTTTGTTCATCACTGCAACCGGATCATATTATTTATTGCCAAAGGATCGCAATATTGTAAGAATGCACCCTAGTGGAGAAATTTATAACCAACATTATAGGAATTAATTAATTTCTGATGTCCTATGATGTAGATATGTCGTCAATTATATTTTTCTGGAACGTCATTTCCTGGAAAATAATTCGATTAAGAAAGTGCAAACAGTGTTTTTTTTTTGTGGTATAGTCAATTGCTACAAATGTTTTTATATTATCTCCCGCATTCGCTGTCAGCTGACATTCATGCACTATATATACAATCTGCTAGCCGTATTTCTTAGAGAGTCACTATAAAATAATGCTATGACCTATTCAGAATGTTAAAAAGGAGGTACTTTCTTTATTATGATAAACTTTAGTTGTTAAATTCGAGGCGAAACGACTATGATTGGTTGTAAATAAAACATCATTGAAATGTGATTCGTTATTGACTCCCATTTGGGGCATGAGTTAAATAGTCAGTGTAAACTAACAGCATATTAATACCAGTGAGTTGAAGGCCTACTTCATCTTCTATAAAGATTTGATGGCATGCCCTAGCTCTATGGATCACACACATACTCATTTGATAACACACAAGGACATGGAGATCCTCTCCGAATGAGTGATCTGCTTAATGTCAAGGCCTCCTCCGAGACAATACAACATGAAGGTATAAAACACCATTCATACACACATTCAAACAAAAATGATTAATTTATAACTTTTTATTTTATAAAACTTTACTAAAAAATCTAATTTATTTTTATCGCCAAATCTACAAGGTCCAGTCTCTGTCATTTTCTTTTGATTTTTTTCGGTAATTTGGGTATTGTGATTTGTGAGAAATTTAAAATTTAATTCAGAATAGATTCAAAAGAGTGGACTCAATACAGAAAAAGCTGTAAGAATCGTTTATCATTACCAGAGGCTATTTTATGGAATCTGGCCTGTAGTTGGCATATACACCAAACATAGAATATATATATTTTAAATGCTCCAGGTTGTCATTTCGACATTCCTGGTGTTCTCTCCTGGCATGGCGTACTTGGAACCCACTTCTGAGGTTCGGGCGCCTTCAAGGCGGGGTTACGCTGTCCCGATGATACGTGAGTTGATGGTGATGGTAATGATGCACCAGGAGAGGTCTTAAACTAAACTTAAGCCAATTAGGTGAATATGATATTGATGATAATATTGGCCAGATGATTTTTTTTTACTTCAGTTGTCGTGTTTTGTTCTTACAAATTAGTTCAGTTTTTTCATCTTTTCGTTTTAGGCCTACACTGTTCTTCCTTCTTGTTTTACCTTTTGTTGTAAGTCAAGATGGATGCAACATAATCATCGAATGGTAGATCACAGGATACCCAAACAAATTTTAAGATATCAACCTGCAGACCTAAATTCGTGAATGTACTATGATAATGATGATGATAAATTTATTTTATTCTCACATATATACACAAGGACAGGACACACACCCAGGCCCAAGGTGGATATTTAAAATCTCCTTTCCGCCGGGAATCGAACCCGGGTCGCCGGAGTGGAAGGTAGGAACTCTACCGACAACGCCACGGCGACGGACTTCGTGTTCGGAGACCGTTTGGGCCTTAAAGTTTCCTGATATTTATCTTATAGGTGAGGAAAAACCTCGAAAAAATCTCACCCAAGAAACTTGCCCGACCGGGCATGGAACCCGAGCCCCTTTGCATGACAAGGCAGCACGCTACTTCGAGACCACAGCGGTGGACACTCAGAATAACTTATTGGTTAACATTAAACAACTAACTTATGAGTGGATAGTCATAAATAATTTTATATGTAAGGAAAATTATGTGTGTGTATATATATATAGGCCTATCGGGAAATAAACACTATCAGAAAATAAAAAGTTGAGAAATGTATTAAGCCTAGGCCCTACAGGAAGAGGATCATATGGACGATGACGATGAAGAACGAAATAACTGAAAGAACATCGCAGCTTATTTGTTTTCCTATTGTGTAACAACAATTGCGGGTCATTGCTCTTTTTGTCATATATTTATTTGAAGTTGCTGCCACGCGAAGACAGCCAAGGTCCTGCCTGCCAGTGGGAAAAGAAGTTAAGGTTTGCCGTGGGCAATGGCCTCGGGGAATCTCCTCTCCCCTCCAGCGGCATACTACGCTGCCACTCTCTATAAAAAAATCCGCCCAATTAACAACTTGAAAACATAATACTTTATACTTACGCATAAAATTCTCTATTTAATCTTTCCTAACACTGGGCCAAAAATATAGCAGTTAAAAAGCAAACAGATAAGATATCTTTGTTTTTTCTTTCTTTTTTTCAAATCTGTAGGATCAAATCAAAAGACTGTTAAAGGAATCAAATCAGATGATTTTGAGATAGGGGCCTTCAGAAGATTCGTCCCTTAAACTTTTAGTGTAAACATAATCGTAGGACTGTCCGTTCCCTATCCCTTGTCTATAAAATTCTTCACACATCATCGCCTAATTATTTATCACGCCAACATCATCAGACTATCCGATACACATGACCTAGACACTCGATCCCATCAGCACATTGTCCTTTACATCCCTCCTCATCACACTGTATATTATTCATTATCTTTTACAGTTTCACTTGCCAGAACATGGAATTCCCTTCCGCCCTATGTCAGAGACTGTCAAACTATAACTTCCTTCAAAAACAAACTAAATAATTGTTTAATAACAAACTAACTTTGATACTATTATTTTAACAATTAATAAATTAAATTATTTATGAAGATTAACAAATATTTTCATTTGTTTTAAATAATGTATAATCGTTAAATTTTATTTTCTATACCTCATTATTTTTCTTTGTTTTTTATGTACAATTTAATTTATCTTGCTTCTACACTTTTTTATTAGTTTTAGTCTTAATCTTAACTAGCATTAATATGATTTTATTAAAGATCATAATCTAATAGATATTATTATTGATCAAATCTTCATTTAGTATTTAATATTAGAATTAATTATGATTGTTATATTCAGATGTAACGTATGTTTACCTGATGACTGGAACAGAATGCCACATGGCCTTAACTTCACCAGGCCAAATAAATAAATCTAATATATAAAAATGAATGTTTGTTTGTTTGTTCGTACTTTATGCGCGGCCATACCGTTGATCCGATTGTGATGGGTTTTTTGCAAAATTTCAAGAGATTCCCGGGATGAACATATGCTATAAGAGAGTTGTGATACCCAACTCCTATACCCTTAAAAATCGCCCTTTGTAGTGGAAAACGTGAAAGTAGCTCTTTGGGCGCTTAAATGGCTTACGCTGCCTAAACCACAACAAATACACAAAATGAATGTACACGGAATTGAATATCTCAAAAAGCTCTACAAAAAAGTCCGCGACAAGATCGAGACAAGTACGTAGATTCCTGTGCAAGCATAGCAGTACATGGCGGGTATTCTTTTACGGATAACTCACAATAACGAATTTTGTTTTTTAGCTCATTTATGCCAAGAAGATCAAGATAAGTACATTTCCGGGCAATGCCGGGTAATCAACACGGGGTATTACTTACTTACTCACTGGCACTATCGAACCTATAGGTTCATAGCCGCGCGGACATAAGCTCTCCATATATCCCTATCCTTAGCTAATGCTTTCCAATCATTCCCTGTATAATCTACTTCCCTCAAATCATTGTTAATGTTGTTCTCCCACCTCATTCTTGGTCTACCAACCGGGTGTTTTACTCCGGCTTTCCTACAAGAAGCTTCCATGCACGTCTTTCATTCCCCATACGTGCAACATGTCCTGCCCATCGCAGTCTACGAGACTTAACTGTTCTTATCACATCTGGCTTCCTATAAAGACCATGTAGTTCATTGTTATGTAGTCTTCTCCATTCACCTCTCTGTTCATCTCTCTTTGGTCCAAAAATTTTCGTAAGTACTTTATTCTCAAATACTTGTAATCTCCTTTCCTCCCTTAAAAATAAGAGTCCACGTTTCGCATCCATATATTATAAATGGTAGAATAATAGTTTTATATATCTTCCGTTTTTTGAAAGGAGTTGGGACATCAAAAGTCTCTGCAATGGATAATAGAACGCATTTCATTTATAATTATATAAAAATATATATTTCTATAATCTGGTATGTAGAGTGCTTAACTTACGTTTTGGTGGCCCGGGCTCGATTTCCGATGTAGTAAGAGATTTAAATCTTCGCCTTAAAAACGTTCACGCCAAATAGATACAAATCTATTCAGAAACACTTATAACCTCTAGTAACATATAGGAGAACTCGATACTACATAGATTAATCCTTGAATAGTAACATAGGTCCCTATTTTGTTTTTGATATATACCTTGATTTAAAAAAATATAATAAATCACGCAGATTCTTAATATTTAAGTGGTTTTAATCAATTTTATGTTTACAGTATTGAAATTTGCACACAGAGGATCATGGAGAGTATCACGAAATTGAAATGCGTTTGAGAATATTTGAGGGAACTGTGTGAAGAAACGACAAGCGATATTACTCTTTGACTTGTGCGTCAATGACGGTGGTCCTGAGATACTCTAAAGCAGGCATGTTAAAAAGTGCTCACTAGGTGTGAAAAGACGCTTCGTGCTTCTTTATTCAACCTTACATCGGATAGACTAACCACTTGTCAGTTGTGTTTTTTCATTGGAAGTGCACATGTACGCGGGTAAGTGGGGAAACTGCCTTTTCACACCAAGTGAGCACTTATTAACAGCCCTGTTCTAAACTACAGACCCAGTGAAGTCCGTCACTATGTAGGCCTAAATTGTTTAATGTTTTATTCGGTGTTTCTGCCCAGTGGTTACAGGGAACTAGTCCAGGACATAAGTCCTATAAAAGAAGGGAGACTAAAAAATAATGAAATAGTAAATGAAGTATTTAAATATTACTTACTCGGGAATAGCCGGCGTGCGTAGCTACGCTTGCCTGGGAATCTACTTATCCCGATCTTCTTGCCATCAATGAGCTGAAAGATAAAAATGGTCATTGTGAGTTATACGTAAAAGATAGACATATGTTAATATTATAATGATATTGTGAAAAAGAAAAATTAATGTCTGAACCAGGAATCGAACCGTGGACCTCTAGTTCTCCAGACTAGTGTGCAGACCACTACACCATTCTAGACGTGGCATAAACATTAACAATTCTTTCCACATATACAAATCTATAATTCTCGTTTCGTCCGCTGCCACGTAGGTGTCACTACAATCGCCAACGGCTGGCTTCGTTCAGAAGTATCTATATTTGAGAATTTTACACCACCACTCTTATAAGTAGTAAACGATGTTATATAACATTTTCCAATACTGTTATTTTAATACAGTTCCAATAATGGATCATATTATAATATTATTGCGAAAAAAAAAATTAATGTCTGAACCAGGAATCGAACCGTGAACCTCTAGTTCTCCAGACTAGTGTGCATCACATTACACCATTCTAGATCTGGCACAAACATTAACAATTCTTTCCACATATACAAATACATAATTCTAGCGGACGAAACGAGAATAAAAATTTGCTTACCTGTTATGGTGGCCACTAGATATCAGGAGGGAAGACTTCCCGCTACCTCTTGTGTGAATTGAGAATACTAGATATATAAGAAAAATGTATGTTTGTGTTGGAAAACTTGGGTATCTCAATTGGTTGTTAGAGCGCTAAACTTACAGAGTTTAGAGACTCGGGTTCAAATCCCGACTCAAGCATTCATTTTTCTTTTCATATATATATATATATATATATATGGTATGATAAGAAAAATAAATGCCTGGACGGGATGCGAACCCGGAACTCTGAGTTAGAATCCCGTCCAGGCATTTATTTTTTTTTATCATACCATATTAAGCTTTCATTGCTCAATGTTTAACATTTAATTATAATATATATATATATGTGTGTGTGGGTGTGTGTGTGTGTGTGCAGAAATTAACTCTGTTTCTTTAATATTGTATAGTAAGTAACCGTATGTTGAAATTTTATATATTTGCCATATATTTTACTCTATTATTCCATAGTAATTCTGCCCGAAGGCAGGTCCTTCACTGCAGTCATAACACTTTCATGCTATGCTTGCAGCTTTACTAGGGAATTGTAGGTGTTGTAGCTTCCCGTTGCTTTCCACACCGATGAAGGATGATGATGGTAATAATAATGATAAGGATGATTATGATGATGATGATGATGATGGGCACATGATTTCGGGGACCGTTTGGGCCTTAAGGCTTTCCTGACATTTGTCTTACATGTGAGGAAAACCCCCGATAAAAACCTCACCCAGAAAAACTGCCCCGACCGGGGATCGAACCCGGGCCCGCTACGTGACAAGGCAGCACGCTACCTCGAGACCACAGCGGTGGACACTATTATTATTATTATTATTATTATTATTATTATTATTATTAAACAAATCAAATAAATAATAAAGGTTCTTTGTATATGATTAATATAGGTTCATTTAAGTTATAACAAGAAGATGAACGGTTAAGTTTAGCTCCTGTGAATAATGTACTTGCAGGCTAAATACCCTGTATATTAATATATGTTAAATTTAGCAAATACATGAGACTCTAATCACCACTGTTATTAATTAGTGCCCACAGGTACATATATCTTGAGTCATTCCTTTTCAAATTATTATTTTTCCCTTTAACTACATCATATATCTTACATATTTTATGTTAATATAAACATGTTTTAGATGTTAACAGGTACTGCAAAATTAATATAAAATAACAGATGTACATAGAGTAGTAAGAAATGCATACGTAGATACACACACATGTACGAATACTTGAGATTTTTTATTAATGTCACCAGGTTGTCTTTATGACATTTATTGTATTCTCTCCTGACATTGGCGGAATTGTAACCCAATTCTTAAGTCCACTGAGATAATATTAATAAAATTCCGTTGAGGTGGATACCGGTAGTCATAAAGTAAGATATTAAAATAAATAAATACCTTGGAAATTCCCATCGACCTCAACTAGGTTAAAAATTTCTTTTTAAAAAATGTAAGCCTATATGATGATGTACTGGTTTATCTAAAATAAATATTACGATTTTATTTTTCAAAACGATTATCTTCAGCATGTATTACGAATGAATGAACAGCGCATACCAAGAAGAATGTATAATTAAAATATAAAATTATGGAATATTCACCTGATAAACGAAAACGAATCGAACACATGTAACCCCCTCTACCAGATCTTCAGTGAATCGCCTGTTTTGAATCCTGCCGATGATGGGACAAGTTCCGAAAGCGCTACAGTTAAATAATTAATTAAGTTGAGGAGACGGACCTTTCAGGTGAATATTCCATAATTTTATATTTTAATTTTGAATAATACCTCAACGGAACACATCATGAATCTTATAAAAGTTGAGAATGTATAATTATAAACCAATAGGGAGAAGAATGTTGGGAAGACCATTGAAGAGATGAAAGGACCAATTCGACCTATAATGAGATCGGAACAGGCCATTGGGCTTAATCCTTATTGTTGTTGATGATTTTTTAAATGTTGGTCATGACTTTCAGTATGCCCCTCGTGTATATGTCCACCACTGTGGTCTCGAAGTAGCGTGCTGCCTTGTCACGCAGCGACCCATGGTTCGATTCCGGTCGCAACAGGCTCCTGGGTGAGGTTTTTATCGGGGTTTCTCCTCACCTGCAAGACAAATGTCAGGAAGCTTAGGGCCCAACGGTCCCCGAAAATCATCCGGCCATCATCATTATCCTTACTATCCTTCACCAATATGGAAAGCAACGGGAAGCTACCACACCTATAATTCTCTAGTAAAGATGCTATGATTCCAGTGAAATACCTGCCCTCGGGCAGATTTACTATAGAAAAAAATATATATATCGATGTCATAAATAATTTTTTGACATTGAGCAATGCAACCTAATATGACATGAAAAGAAAAATAGATGCTTGGACGGTGATTTAAACCCAGAACTTTGAATCGATACTTCAGTGAGCTGCCAGTTACGCTATCCAAGAATCCTCGTACAAACATACATATTTTTCTTTTCATGTAATATATAAATATATATGAATATGAAACTTTTGTTGGGTTTTCCGCGTCTTGGATTCAAGTTCGACCTCTGGCCACTGATTCCGACGTTTCGGCTTGATCCCACATGCCATTATCAAGGAATGATAAGTTCGAGTCACAGGTTTAGGTCTTATATAATAAAGTACATAGAGTTTTCGCTGTGGTCCGTTTCCGAAGACGTACACCCATCCAAGGTTTAGTTCTTATGTAGTTAAACATCTTCAGTTTTCAGTGTGGTCCATTTCGGAAGCCGTACACCCATCCAAGCGTCGACCACACTCCATGTTGCCCAACCGTGGTTTTCTTCATATCTTCTTCGCTGTTCTGGGGATGACATGGTGGGCAACGAGAGCAGTTTTCCATGTAGATGGTAATCTTTGGGTATGATCTCGGGTGTTCATGGAATGTGGCCTTTTCTCAATCTCTATTGCTTCTCTGCAGATTCTTGATTTTTCATTATCTATTTTAGCCAACGTTCTAAATCCTGTGAGGTCGATCTTGTGACCCTCTGTTGCATATGTTGCACCACAGTTGATGTAGTTTCTATATATATAGTGTCCGTAATTAAAATTAGGCTATACCTGTTACATAATACTTAATAATTACATGCACATCAGGTTAAACTGCAAGCATCTATATAATATTCAAGGTGTTACTGTTTGGACAGCGTACAATTAATCAGGGAACTGCATTTTTGTGTGTCTGAGGATGCAATCCTCTTTAAGGCCGGTATTCAGAAACCAATCTTTACGCAAAGTGCGACTCTCTTTACCTCTCTATGACGTAGAGGACGACTCTTTCCTCCTCTCTACGTCATAGAGAGGGAAAGAAAGTCGCTCTTTGCGTAAAGATTGGCTTCTGAATACCGGCCTAAAAGTTTCAGAAATATGTCATGGATAAAGAAGTACAGGAGATAGGGAAACAGTCAGCGTTGTCCTCATAAAAGAGTTGAATAACACAATCTTATTTTTGATAGTTTGTTTATTCCGGCAGTGATTTTTTCACAAACCACTTATTTTCTCCATTCAATAACCTATACTTTTTTCTCTGACATCTTGGAGAGTAAAATAATGTTGTTATATAGTTTTATCAATTACTACCTAACTCACTGACACCATCGAACACATAGGTTCATGGCTGCAAATACATAAGCTCTCCACATATCCATATCCTGAGGTAAGTTTTCCAATCATCCCCTGTATAATCTACTTCTCTCAAATTATGGTTAATGTTATTCTCCAATCTCATTCTTGCTCTACCAACTGGGTGTTTTCCCTCTAGTTTTCTTACAAGACGCTCCTATGCCCCTCATTCATTCCCCATTCGTGCCACATGCCCTGTCCACCGCAGTCTACGAGACTTAACTCTCCTAATTATATCTGATTTCCTATAAATATCATGTAGCTAACTGTTATGATTCTTCTCCATTCGCCTATCTGTCCACCTGCCTTCGGTCCAAAAAATTTCTAAGAACTTTATTATCAAATAGTCGTAATATTTCTCCACCCTTAAAGTAAAAGTCCATGTTTCGCATCCACATAATATAATTAAGAGAACAAACAGTTTATATATATTTTTAATTAAACCCTTTTTTTTTTGAGAGAAGTTGAGACAAGTATCCCTGTAATGCATAATAGTATGCACTTCTAGAATTGAGCCTATGTTTAATTTCATTGCGCATCTCATTCAGATTTGTAATTATTGTTCCCAGGTATTTGAAAATATCCACTTCTTCAAAATTAATTCAAATGACACTTATATAAATTAATTAAGATGGTACGGACAAATCCAGCGAATTGAAGAAGATCGGCTACCAAAATGTGTTTTGGAATGGAAACCTGAGGGAAGACCTAAAACCTCCTGGAGACAGGGAATATATTTATACATGAAGGAGAAACATCTACAACCAGGAGATTGGATGGACCAATAAAATTGGCTATTGGGAATCGGACGATGTCAGACATTATTTAATCGATGATCTATCTATCTATAAAATCCCAGAATTCGTTTTGAGACTCATAGTGGCCAACCTGAGGAGGTTGACTCTGAAATGAAAGCCATGTATGAGCCAACAATTGACTATTATAAAGATAAATCCCAACTAGATAGTATAACTGTCACAGGATTGATGATCGGGGCAACAGGTACTATACCAGGATTCTTAGCCAAATTTTGGAATTCCTTAGATTTGGACAGGGTGCAAGTTTCTAAAATTGCCATCGCTGCCATTAGAGAATCAATTTCAATTTTAAGAAACCATTATTTACAAAATTTCTACTTTATAGTATGTATACTTCAATTAGGCCTACAATTTGAATTTTTTAAAATGTATTTACAAAATGCACTCTTGACTTCCCAACTCCTTTCAAAAACATTAAACTTAAAATATATAAAACTATTATTTTACCAGTTATATTATATGGGTGCGAAACATGGACTCTTACTTTAAGGCAGGAAAGGAGATTACGAATATTTGGGAATAAAGTTCTTAGGAAAATTTTTGGACCAAATATAGATGAACAGACAGGTGAATGGAAAAGACTGCATAACAGTGAATTACATGGTCTGTATAGGAAGCCAGATATAACGAGAACAGTTAAGTCTCGTAGACTGCGATGGGCAGGACATGTGGCACGAATGGGGAATGAAAGACGTGCATGGAAGATTCTGGTAGGAAAACCAGAGGGAAAACGCCCATTTGATAGACCAATAATGAGGTGGGAGAATAACATTAACTATGATTTGAGGGAAGTAGATTATACAGGGGATGATTGGAAAACATTGGCTCAGGATAGGGATATATGGAGAGCTTATGTCCGCGCGACCATGAACCTACGGGTTCGATAGTGTCAATGAGTTAGTTAATATT
This sequence comes from Diploptera punctata, assembly GCA_030220185.1. Taxonomy (NCBI): domain Eukaryota; kingdom Metazoa; phylum Arthropoda; class Insecta; order Blattodea; family Blaberidae; genus Diploptera; species Diploptera punctata. The sequence goes on along the minus strand of JASPKZ010004219.1, from coordinate 231,384 downwards.
TACAAAATGCATTTCATCAATTCCAAAAATTAATTGTCTGTATCACTTTGTCCTCTAATGAGCAAAGTTGTATCTAATAAAACATATCATAACTATGTCACAGGAATTGGTATAACTGAATCGTGTATGTCTTTTATTTGATCTCAGATTTCACCACTGAAGAATAAATATTCTTGGGAATTTTCGTTCTGAAAATTTAAAGGCAGAGAGGGAAGATGGACCGGAAGCGGCGAGCTTGTTAAAAGGAAAGAGGGGTTGTATGTGGTCACTTAGCGGGTCCCCGGAGAGTGGTCTCTCTCAGATAAATTGGCGGCAGGTATCAGGAGAAGTACCTAGCCTGTAATTTGTCAAGATGCGAGACTGATGCTTTTCCACAGGATGATGCACTCAAATGATACTAAATAGTGCCTTTTTTTCACGGTTTCCTTCAAGGACAAACTCATCCACTTTTTTTTATGTTCATTTCTTTATTTCTTCTCCCTAATCACCTTTATATCTCACTTCAACGTAAATAGCTTATATCGTATCACCAGTGAAAATTCATTCGATATTGAGTTCAGGAAGCCAGATATAATAAGAACAGTTAGGCCTAAGTCTCGTAGACTGCGATGGGCAGGATAAGTGGCACGAATGGGGAATGAAAGACGTGCATGGAAGCTTCTTGTAGGAAAACCAGAAGGAAAACGCCCAGTTGGTAGACCAAGAATGAGGTGGGAGAATAACAATAACTATGATTTGAGGGAAGTAGATTATACAGGGAATGATTGGAAAACATTAGCTCACGATAGGTAAGTATGGAAAGCTTATGTCCGTGCGGCCATGGATCTACGGGTTCGATAGTGCCAGTGAGTTAGTTATTTAGTTCATAAGGATTCTTAAGTTAAAATGATTTAAGTTAAAGGATGAAAAGTGATGCTTTACGTATGACTCTTCGATCTGGATTTAGAAACGAGTCCTTAAAAAGCTTTAATATTTATTGCATTGGAAAAAAAAAAAAAAACATAGAAATGAGGTTTATAAGTCGAGCTACAGGCTTCACCAAATTGGATCAGAAAACCAGTGCATGTATGTTGGATCATCTAAATGTGACACAAGTTTTAAAACTACATTCATGATTACACTGGTCAACATGATTTTTGTCTCATGAATACCAATAGTTGTATTTGATGCAGTTCTTATCGTGTGTTCAAATATGTATTAGGAATTTTTCCATTACTCACATTTTTTTATTTCAATTTCAATTAATGGATTTAAATCATTATTTTTTTAATAAATCTAGATTTCTTCCCGGAAAATCTTGGCGCAGTGAGCGATGAGGAAATTTCAGCTATGGAAAAGAGACATCAAGGCAAATGGAATCCTAATATGCTGGCCGATTATTGTTGGACCGTCAAGAGGGATGCTCCACAGGCGAAATATAGTACAAAATCGTCATTTCTTACTTTCTATGTGAGTCCGAATGTTCGAATATTGTGTAGTTACGAATGTAGAAAATATTAAAGTGTTTGAAATTATAAATGCCTGTCTCTGGGAAACCGGAGAAAAACTGGAGAAAAACCGATATCATATTTGAATTCAGGAGAAAAAATACTATCAGAATCACATATTTTTCTTTCTGAGACAAGAAAAGTTTATTTTTTGTTGCTCAGTGTAGTTGGATGTCGCTGAGTTAGTTATTGTCGGTATATTTTAATAGCGTGTACTGAGTTCCGTTGTGAATCATCTAAAATTGCAATCAAATCAATTGGATATCTTAACTGGAACCTAAAACAAGGCATACGCCAACAGTCACATCGTATCAACCATGTGGCAACAATCAACACACAAAGCCTACGCCCAAAGATTCTAGATACGAAATTACCTTAGATGTCGAAACTCTCAAATTAAAATCGAATTAAAGAAAGGGGGAAGAGAGAAAGAGATAGAGAGATAGAGAGAGAGAGAGAGAGAGAGAGAGAGAGAGAGAGAGAGAGAGAGAGAGCGAGAGATGACTTTTAACCTGATACTGTGAACCCTAGAGAATTGAATGTCAATTATATGGTTCTCCTGTAAATAATCAGACGTTCGTTCGGTCATTTTGGCATTAACAGTAAAGGAGAGAGAAAGGTACTTACTCTGAAAAACAACGGAAACATTCTTTGCGCCTAAAACAACGCAGAAAAAAGTCTGGACATTTATCACACTGGAGCAAAAAATGTTGAGGAATGGGAGTACCAATTCGAGATGGATCAACAGATACGATATATACACTGTTATTTGCGGATGACCAGATAATAATTGCTGAAGAATATGAAGACACGGAGTTTATGTTCAGAAAATTATTGGACGAATACGATAACTGGGGTTTGAAAATAATTTAAAAAAAACATTTTATATGGGATGTGGAGCCGAAACCGAAGATTTGATATTAGAAGATCAGAAGGATCATATTGGAGAATGTGAAGAATTCGAGTATCTGGGAGTAAAAATAGATAAAAAGGACAAATAACAAAGTCATATTAGGAACAGAATAAATAAAAGTAGAACAATAACAGCAATGATGAATGGAGTCTTATGGAACAGACATATAACCACAAAAAATAAGTTACAAATATATAATTCAACAGTGAGAAGTACTGTCACATATGGAGCTGAAGTTTGGAAATTCAACAAAAACTTGGAACTTATGTCGATGGAAATAAATTTCTTGAGGAGAGCAGCAAGATGTTCAAAATTAGAAAGAAAAAAAAACTGTCATACGAGAAAAAATGAATATTAGATATTCAATAGAAGATTATATAAGATACAAGCAATTAAATTTGTGTGGGCACGTACGACGAATGCAAGGAGAAAGGTTATTCAGAAAAATACATTGGAATGGTGTCCACCTGGAAGAAGGAGGAAATGAAGACCTCGAAACTCGTAGATGCATGAAATAGAACTGGAATGAGAACAAGAGAACTGGAGGGCATGGAGTGAATGGATAGAGACGAGTGGAGAAGGAAAATAAAAGATGTGTAAACATTAAACATCTGTATATAAATAAATAAATAAATAAATAAATACATATATAATATATATATATATATATGATATGAAAAGAAAAAAGAATGCTTGAGTCGGGATTTGAACTCGAGTCTCTAAAGTCTGTACGTTTAGCGCTCTAACCAACTGAGCTACCCAAGAATTCCAAGACAAACATACAATTTTCTTATACATGTAGTATTCTCAATTCACACAAGAGGTAGCGGAAATATCTTTCAACTGCCATCTAGCGGCTAACGTAACAGTTAAGCAAATTATTAAAGAGAATATTTACTTTATAGCAGTAACGCTTGTATATATAGATATTATAATATATATATATATATATATATATATATATATATATATACATATATATATATATATGTGTGTGTGTTTAGTATAAAAATTACTGAAAATTCACAGAAATTGTTATGAAGCCATAGACATGATTCAGTCGTTTGTTTTTGTAATTAACAGCCGTAGATTTTCAATTTTTATGATTGTTATGGAAGCATTAAAAAATCGGAAAACCGGAGTCGTGTTTTATACTTCGATTGAGAAATCGACCCATAGACTTACATAATTATATTCATTGTTGTTATGCCTTTTTATATATAAGGGCGGGTGTGTAGCTATTTATATATTTGTTCAAATTCGTTTGTTTTTTATTTCATGGAACAAAATACGTATATACGTCCGAACAGGCCCGTGTGCAATGTAAATGATGAAAATATATTTCCTTTCTTTCGAAATATCAATAAATTCCATTACTACACACTGTATGCATATATTATTACTTTTTTAGATATTAACACTGTAAGATATCATTTATTTAAGTACAATTTTATTCCCCTCCATGGTATCTTTATCTTGTCGTGGTGGAGTGGTTTGCGTGCTTAAATGATCCGGAGAGCTATGCCGGCGGTAGCATTGCTGCCGATAGGGTTACCCATTCCGGACTGGTCGAAGGTGATAAGCCAGACGAAAAAAGTACCTTGGGCGAAAGAGTGACGATCTTTCACCGTAAAATACAACCGTCAAGAAATGCGGACATGGGTTCAACAGGGGTAAAATTTTACGGAGGTGAAATAGTCCCCTATTCGGTTCTCCGGGCGGGGACTACTTCAGGAAACCCATGCCAAAGGCTCAAAATTTTATTAACTCACCTCATAATTTTCTTCTTCTTGGGGTCGGTTTCACCAACGCAAGTAATTATATTACGCCAGTTTAAGTTATGCCGCAGTTTAAGTTATGTATTATACACGGGAAAAACTGGCGTAATACAGTTACCTCTGTTGGTGAAATTGACCCTTAGACTTGTTTCGAGACATTCTTCAGTTCCATTCGGTTTTCCATCCTGAGGAAAATTATTTGATTTCGAGGTTACAGAGGGAGCAAGGGGTGACTCTTCAGCACAACAAAAGAACGGTCGTGAAAATACTGATGATGGAACCGAAGAAGGTCCTCAAACTAGTCTAAGAAGAAGATTGTGAGATGAGGTAATACAATTGTATTTAAATATATTTTATTATCCATGACTTTAAATAACTTTTAATTCCACAAAATCAAGTACTTACATACTTTTAAAAAGTTGCATGATAAATTATGGTATCGCAAAGGAAGAGGTTTAACTACGTCAGATATTCAATAGCAACAAGTGGTACTAAAACACGCGAACATCACTTGTTTATATTTAATGAAGTTCACAGGTTTTTTCCTTTCAAATCGGCGATTTGACGGTTAATTTTTAAATTCACATTAATTCTCGATATATTCAAAATACACCTGTTTTTTTCATAATTATCACGATTTTCGCAAACCACGAATTTCTCAACATGTTTTTAATCGATCCAACGCTGTACCAGACTTCACGACGTTCTTTAGGGCAATACATTATGGCAGACGTGTTGATTTATTTTTTAAAATATGTTGCACTCATTAAATTTGGCAACTTAATGTCAAAAAGTCTGATGAATTTAATTTTTCGTCTACATATTTTATTTAAAATTATGTGTGTGTGGTGTGTATATATATATATATATATATATATATACAGGGTCCACCGCTGTGGTCTCGAGGTAGCATGCTGCCTTTTCACGCAGCAATTCCCTAATAAAGCTGCAAGCATAGCATGAAAATGCTATGATTGCAATGAAGGACCTGCCTTCGGGCAGAATTACTGTGTATGGATATTTACAGAACGCCCAGAAGATAACCACAGGAAATATAAGAACTTAATGATGTTGGAAAGAACATGAAACTCTGAAAGTTGTTGTGGGCCCTTAAACGTTACTGTGAAAGATCCAATAGGCCAATGTGTGCACTATTTTGTCCAAAATAATTGAGAAATAATCTGCAATATGTTATAACAATATTTTGAATATTTAAACGTGTAGTTTCGGTGAATTGTGAGTTGGTATCGTGAAAAAAAAAATCTTCAAATTTAATTTCATCTTCTTTTATTCTTTATAGAAACTTCCTGAGATGTTAAAAATACCCAATTCTCTGATATTTTAATAACAATAATAATAATTATTATTATTATTATATTTATTATCATTATTATCATTATAATGATTAGCTATTATTATAATCATTACAATGCTTTATCTAAGTTGGCAGAGTTAATGGCATAAGACCTTCTTTTCCACTCTACCAGCGAATAATAAAATCATAGTAAAGTAAAGTAAAGTGATCCCACAACAGACCCGGAGGCCCTTGGGGTAGTAGGAGGTTAAGGCTCCCACTTTTTCTAGACAATCGGCACTTTATGTCAGCCGGGTTGTCAGCCCTGCGTGACGGCCGCCTTTACCCCCAGAACAAGCGTCTGGTACTCATTTCCGTTAGAGGCTGAGTCGACCCCAGGGCCATAGTGCCGCCAGAGGGTTTGGGTCAGTTTAAAAATCCTGACCCCAACGGGACTTGAACCCTCGACCCTCCAGCTTGTAGCTCAGTGCCTTAACCACTACGCTACGGCGTACATATATTAAATACTTATTACTTACTCACTGGCACTATCGAACCCGTAGGTTCATGCCCGCACGGACATAAGCTCTCCATACATCCCTATCCTGAGCTAATGCATTCCAATCATTCCCTGTATAATCTACTTCCCTCAAATCATAGTTAATGTTATTCTCCCACCTCATTCTTGGTCTACCAACTGGGCGTTTTCCCTCTGGCTGTCCTACAAGAAGCTTCCATGTAAGTCTCCCGTTACAATTTTAAAATATTATTAAAATATGGATTAAAAAAGGGCAATGCGGAATGGAATATTTATTGATACTATGGGTTTATCTTCATCCAATACCCTAATATTTCACACTTGCAATGTTTACTGCTTGGGATGAACGGAAGAATTCGAGGAAGCTTGTATTTTACATGGCGAGTCAAAAAAATATGCTAAAGATCCATGTTACATTTTTAATGGTTGTGTACGTATTTAGCTCGGATTTACTTGAACTTCAACCATATGAATGGAAACTATTTAAAAAAAATCACCTTGGGAAGGAGAAAATGTATGCTAGAGACACAAAATATATACATTACAATACTGAATAGGGGCTAAGTATTGCAAAATTACTTTACTCAGTTTATTTATTTTCATTCTTTCTTTCTTTCTTTCATTGCAGATTCCGATAGATCCTAGTGTTTCTCCAATCTGAATTAGCTGCAGATTTAGGTAAGTAATATTAAACATTTAATGATACATCTCCCATTATATCTCCATATTTCACCAAAAATGTTCTAAATAGTGTAAGCCTAAAAGAAGCAGACAATGTTACAATATTATGAAGTATACAGACTTATGATTACCATGATCCACTCGAAATAGCAATATTTTGTGAATTCATTTAATTTTTCACACGTGTAGTAAATAATACCGCCTTAAAAAGACACTCGGTAGAATTTATTTAGAAGGTGGAATTCGCAAATACTCATATAATAATAATAATAATAATAATAATAATAATAATAATAATAATAATAATGTTTTATTTTAGATGGCAGAGTTAAGGCCATAAGGCCTTCTCTTCCACTCAACCAGCGAATAGTAAAATTATACAAAAATGACATACTTATTACAATTTTAAGATATTATAAAATACAAACTAAACAAAAGACAATGGTGATGTGATCTAATACTAGCTAATACTAAAAAAAAACATGGGATATAATAAAAATAAAATAATATAAAATATAATAAAGTAAGCAAAGCTTCCTAGATGGTTATTTACAGAATGCTGAATATAGTTGTTTTGCAGATAATGTTTTCATTCTTTCGAACTTAGGATATCAGTTATTTTGCATTTAAATAATGATAGTAATTGACAATCCGTGGCATGACTGGGAAGTACACCAAATTCACCAGACAGGAGCCCTTGTGACTATAACTTATTCACTAAGATCAAAGAACATCTATGAGGCATTCCATTTCAATCAAGGGTTGATATCCAGAAAGCTCCAGATCGTTCAGATGAAAGAGGTATCCAGAAATGGCGCTGCAAATGAAGTGCGAGTATTACAAAGATTTGGCAACGTATTATTGACTCGGTAGGAGATATAAATGAAGTTGGTAAAGTCAAAAGTATCATCATCATTATCATAGTACATTCACGAATTTAGGCATTTGTTGACCTGTTTCGGCCTCAAGAGAAACACCATCCAGAAGTCTTTTGAGTGGACGTCCTAGTCTTCTTCTTCCTGCAGGTTGATATGTTAACATTTGTTTGGGTATCCTGTGATCTTCCATCCGATGAACATGTTGCATCCATCTTAACTTATAATCAGAAATTTTGTTTTCTAAGGGTTCCATGTGTAATTATTCTAAGATATCTTCATTTTTTTGGTGATCTGGTAGTATATATCCTGCAGTCCTCCGAAGGTATCTCATTTCAGCAGATCTAAGTCTCTGTATAGCCTTCTGTTTCAACGTCCATACTTCTCTACCATACAAAAGCGTTGGAAGAACCAGTGTTTTATACACTTTTAGTCTTGAATGTTTTTGGACTAACTGTGGCTTGAAGATAGAATTTATTAACCCTAAAATTCTTAAAAATTCAGAAATGTTTGCATTTACATCCTTTTCTTCTTCTTCATACGAAATATTTCATCCTATATATGTAAAATTATTCACCTGCTCCAAAATGTTATTGTCATAAGTAATGCCACGAGTGAAATTATGTAGAGAATTTGAAAATCAAGACTGGCATTTGTTAGGACTATTTAACGAATAAAATTAAGCTGTTTACTCACAAATCATTATTTAACTACAGTTATTTTAAAATATGTATATATTTAATGTAAACGGCGATGTTTGAAAACAAATGAGAAACGATTGGTACGCTTCATTTGCTTCTGTTATTCGATCACTGCAACCAGATCATATTATTTGTTGCCAAAGAAACGCAATATTTATTGCCAAAAGATCGCAATGTTGTAAGAATACACACTAGTGGAGAAATTTACAACCAACGTTATATGTATTAATTAATTTTTGATGTCCTATGATGTAAATATGTCAATTATATTTTTCTGCGTCATTTCCTGGATTCGTTTAATAAAGTGCAAACAGTGTTTTTTTTTGTGGTATAATCAATTGTTACAAATGTTTTTATATTATCTCTCGTATGCGCTACGTGTTGACATTCATGCACTATATATATAATCTGGTAGCCGTATTTCTTGGAGAGTCAGTCACTGCAAAATAATGCTATGACCTATTCAGAATGTTAAAAAGAGGGTGCTTTCTTTATTATGATAAACTTTAGTTGGTAAATTTTAGGCGAAACACGACTGTGATTGGTTGTAAATCAAAAATCATTGAAATGTAATTGGTCATTGACTCCCATTTGGGGCATGAATTAAATAGTCAAGTACAATTTTACTTCTAAGAAGATCTACACTTTGAAATGCCAAAATGTCAGAAGTAACCTAAATAAATGTTTGTGATGTTACAGCAGTGTTGCTATTATTTATGGAATACATGCATTGCTTAACAATCACGAATGTTTCTATGCACTTAATGATGTTGGCAATTATTCTTCATTAGATAACACGATACAAAAGTAAATACGTCTGTAGGTTTCGTGTTGTCTTAAGTTTTTATGTTACGACCCATTACTCACCACAATGTTTGTATGCTGTTTCACTTCACATAAGTGCATTTTAAACAGAAAAACACCATCATTACCAAGTAAAAGAACAAAGAGTTCCGTATATTCGGAGAAAGAGCGTCAATTCGTGAATTTTACGATGCTTGTTTAAGCCAAAGATATTTTAAAAACTAAAACACACATAATTTGTTATATTTGTATACTTTGTTTACGAAAAGCAAGTATGTCTCTGTTTAAAGCAAGTATTTCACAGTAATCATTTACCCGGCACGTGTAGGTATTCTGACACAGCCGATATCAATGACTGTATTGTTATTAAGTTCACTGAGGGTAAAGTTTGATAATTTAGAAACAGTTGTTATTTCGTGATATTTATCATAAGTAATGCCACGAGTGATTTCCAATTTATCTAGAGAATTTGGAAATCAAGAGTGACATTTGTTAGGACTATTTAACGAATAAAATTAGGCTATTTACTCACAAATCATTATTTAAATATAGTTACTTTAAAATATTTATTTATTTAATGTAAACGGCGATGTTTGAAAACAAATGAGAAACGTTATGTTTCGTTTCTCCATCCACTGCAACAGGATCATATAATGTTATATATTGCCATCTGGCGTGGGAAACTTGAAATATCATCGCAATATTATAAGAATGCATCCTAGCGGAGAAAAAATTAAACACATCAAACTGTATATTATAACCAAAATTATAGGTTATTAATTTATTTTTTAGTAAACAACTCGGTAAAATCATTATTTAAAAACACAATTATAGAACACAGAATTATCAAAAAGAACTCGGTAATACCATTATTTAAAAACGCAATTATTGAACACACAATTATCAAATTTGTATTTCGTCTATAACTTCATTTGAAGCACAGCCAAATCTTGTTTCTGCCATTTTGAACATTCAAATAAGGCGGCTTTACTGTTAACTCAGTCACTGCAAAATAATGGTCAGACCTGTTCAGAATATTAAAAAGGAGGAGCTTTCTTTAATATGGTAAATATAACACTGATAAATATTTCGTGAAACACGACTCTGATTGGTTGTAAAACAGAAATCATTGAAACGTGATTGGTCATTGACTCCCATTTAGGGCATGAGTTAAATAGTCATTACTAGACCTCGGATTTTAGGTAAAAACCTATTTGTTTGTAAAGAGAGAACTTATAATGAAGTTGTATTTATAGCTTGCATATATTTATAGGATAAAAAATGGTGCTGTATTGCCTAAACGTGCCTAATTTAAGGTTAGAATCTATGTTTGTCAACGTTCCTTAAATTCTTATAATTTATCACTAAATCGAATAAAAATGTATTTATTTCATTCCAATGAAGATAAATATTAACATTTTCGTTTTCATTTTACTGGAATATGAATAGTCCTAAATGTAAATAACTTAACCACTGATATACAGGATGAGGCATAAGTCAGTTAACAACTCCACATGGTTGCAAGGAAAAAATCAAATTGGTTGAAACTGGGGTTTGAATACGGGACCTTCAGAATATAATCTCAAACACTACTGCTTGAGGTAATTTGTTAACTAGGGAACAATTTTGGTAGTTGTATTTTTTATAGATGTTGTAAGCTACAGAAAATAGGCCTAATATATTTGCATTTTCTGTTAACTGACTTACGCTGCACCCTAAATATATATATAATCTAGCATGGATAGAATACGAAATAAATAATTCAGAGGATTATGCGTGTACAAGAGGAGCGGACATCATAGACATTATAGAAAAGAAAAGATTACAGTGGTATGGCCATGTCAAAAGAATGTCAGAGCAAATATTGTCTAAAATTATTATGGAATGGATCCCAATGGAAAGGAAGACCAAAGAAAACCTGGATAGAAAGTGTGAAAGCGGCTATGATTATACTGAGCAACAAAAAATAAACTTTTTTTTTTGTCTCAGAAAGAAAAAAAAAATGTGATTCCTATAGTACTTTTTCTCCTGAATTCAAATACGATATCGGTTTTTCTCCATCATGCAAGGTTTCCAAGAGACAGGCATTTATAATTTGAAACATTTTAATATTTTCTACATTCGTAACTACACAATATTCGAACATTCGGACTCACCTAGAAAGCAAGAAAAGACGATTTTCTGCACAGTTCGCCTGTGGAGCATCCCTCTTGATGGCCAACAATAATCGGCCAGCATATTAGAATTCCATTTGCCTTGATACCTCTTTTCCATAGCTGAAATAATTTGAGTTAGCTCATTTGGTTTTATTTTACAATGGACAAATGGACGAAAAAACGTTTATTAAAAAATGATTATTTAAATCCATTAATTGAAATTGAAATAAAAAAACTGTGGGTGATGGAGAAATTCCGAATACATATTTGAAAACACAATAAAAAACTGCATTAAGTACAACTATTGGTACTCATGAGACAAAAATCATGTTGACCAGTATTATCAGAGGATTGGAGGAAGATCAATGGATGGACAGAGAGGAATGGCGTTTGGTTTCCGGAAGTCGGCGGCAGCTGACACGATACTTTTTTCTGAGACCTTGGATTCTCTTTCTGAAATTTCTTGTCTGCAACTCATTTAAAACCACATAAATACCATCTTTTAGATCAACATTTATATCCACTATTTCAATACTAAACACACACACACATATGTATATATATATAACATAAATGTACACTATGTAGGCCTAACAGGCCCTACTAAGGAAACTGATAAATAATTAATTAATTTATACTACACAGTATAATACATAATTCTAACTCTTGTGAAATGAGAGTCATGCGCAGAACAGCGGGTTACACCAGATGGGATCGGAAAAGGAACACCGATATCTTAAAAGAATTGAAGACTACGCCAATTTTGGAATATATTAAACAGTACCAACTAAATTTGAAACACCATCTTGAAAGAATGAGTTCAAATCGGATCCCCGAAGCTATTTATAATTATATACCAAGAGGACGAAGATCACTGGGCCGTCCTATGAAACGCTGGAGGGAAAATTTTCTATAGGATCGTAACAGGCCTTGGCCTAATACTTGGAAGGAAGAAGAAGAAGAACTTTCCTAAAATCATATATTAAATTGCAGTAAATTAAAATCATGCAAGCGAGACTTCGGGAAATGCATGACGTTAAATATGTGAATTCCTGTATTAACCCATTCGCCTCAAAAGACAAGGTAGACTCGCCATCAGTTAAATGGCCTGCAACTCGGACGAAGTACCCTCGCTTAACTCTGCTGTTATAGATTTTGCAATATTTTGTACATTCCTTGGCATGATAATCTTCTGTTAACATTTATGAATAGTACAGGAATTTGTTTTGGCCTTCAACCTTATTGTGATCTCAAGTACCGTTATCTTTTGTTTGTTTTGAATGTCTGAAAATAGACAATATAATTTATCGTAACTTAAATGCGGTTTCTGTGGAAATGCATTGAACATTTAAACCTGAAGTGAATCGGTTAACTTATAACTAGTAACAGTAACCGCTTCAGTCGGCCCGAAATGTGACCCAGTCCAACAATTGATTCCCTGTTTCAGAGGATCAAGTTTAAATATAGCCTTCTCTCGCCTGTAGAATTTTCATCCTAAAGATTACAAAAGAAATTTTATTTAAAATTTGGCTTCAAAGATTAAGATGAGTTGTGAATATGGAAAATAACGTTTTTTATGAGTGAAATGATGAAAAATATAGTTTTAAAGAAAACATACAAAAAATAGGCGCTAAATACCATTGTAGACCATTTTAGACATTTCGAATTTCAATTCAACTCTTTTTTATTACAAATCATAGATACAGTACAACCCGTTCTTCTTATTCTTCTTCGTCGTCACGGTTTTGACTTTTTGCTAACCTGTTACGGCCCCAAACTGCTGCTCTTTCCATCTTTTCTTTGGTCTTCCCAAACTTCTTCTTCCTCTTGGTGAATAGTTATATGCTGCTTGTGTTCTCAGTCATCCTTGCTAAGTGTTCTTTCCACTTTGTTCCGTATTTCACCATTGTTGTGGTTAATTTATCTACTTCTAGCTGCTGTTATAGTTTTGTGCTGTGTTTTTTGTCTGTTCTTTGATATCCTGCTATTGGTCTGAGGAATTTCATGTCATCAGCTTGTATTCTGGCAGATAGTTGTGTTGTCACTGTCCATGTTTCGGATCCGTAATTAACAATAGGAACTGCCATTGTAGTACAACTCTTAAATTTACGAAAGACTAATTTCTTGTGCTGATTGTTTTAATGTGTCGTACCGTAATGAAAACAAATGCATGTAAAAATGTAAATTACTACTGTATATAGTGTAATTGGATATACATTAAATAATTTATACTTGTTCGTTTTTCGATTTACGTATTATTATTATTCTCTTTGTTTTAGGTCCATGATCTCTTGTATCCACAATTGAAAGTTCCCTATATCTCTATTTTGGTCTTCCAGGTGTCATTCTCCTATCCTCTGGTAACTTATATCTTGCTATGGGTACAATGGTGCCTTCATATTTCTTCATTTCTAATTTTATCTTTCCTTGGTTTACGTACAATCTTCTTCGGAATATTAATTTCAATTCTTTCTAAAGTTTGTTTTATTTTAACAGTATCTGCTCTTGTTTCGAAGGTATAGTTCAATATGATTTCTTTTATATAAGTTTTAAATATATTAAATTAATGCTTCTTATAGAATGCATTGCCAATTAAAGGGTCAATGAACTTTTAAAGAAAATGCAATAGCCTTATTTCACATACAAGTATTCTACAAAATATATGCAACTAGCAGAGACTTTTGCAGGCCGTACCGTTTTGCATGTTCTTTAACAACGTCCAGTTTTGTGCAAATTCACTTTTCTGAATCTCTTTATGGGTACATTTTATTGCGTTGCATTGACTTCTTCTCTTTGCAAGGTCAAAGCTCTTAACAGAATCGCATTTGTAGCTAATGCATCTACAATTATTTTTCTATACTTTCAATTGTCTGAAATAACAAAATTTTAGCAGTTTTATCACGAAACTGCAAGAATAAACACTAAATACCAATAAAAGGCATTTCAAACTCGATTAAACAATTCCAATTTAACATTTTTTTCACTAATTATAGATAGAAACAATACAATTAATCGTATTTGCCTAAATTCGAGGTGTATCATAAATACATGATTACAACACAATACTTTGCTTAATATACAGAAAAATAGGACATCCCATCATTGCACACCATATATTTATCTCCACTTCTCAAAACTGGAGTTCTCTACCACAGAAAATCAGGGGCTACCGAACGTTAAAATCATTTAAGGTGAGACGATAGGCCCTATCCCATCAATGTTAAAACATGCGAATTTGAGTCCCATTTTCTCAGGAACTACTATATGGATTGTAATTAAATTTTTACAGCATATTAAATGAGGTTTGTAAAGACCACTGAACCTCAGTCAGACTTTTATGTAAATATTCATGTTCGATATAATTTTTTTTGCTACTAGTCTCTTTTTTATTTAAAAATACTTTTAAAAATCATAAGTGGGGATTTATAGAAGAGATCATAATGATTGTAGTTCCACAGCTTTAGTACAACTAGGTTTACCGCCTGTAAAAATGTCATGTAAATATCTCTTATAGTTCCTGAGATAATAGGGACAAATGTTCGAAAATTTTCACTTTCGAGAAGACAAGGTTTACAGTATTACAGTCTGAAAGCTGTCAAGTTTTTAAAAAAATAATTAACAAACTTATAATTGGCGTTCAGTAAAAAATAATATACAGAAATGTTCTGAAAAGAATAGAACATTTAATTATAAAAAATCTTTTGTTTTTAATTTTGGCTACCGTATAATTATATTACAGTCTGACAGCTGTCAAGTTAAAAAAAATTAATTAACACACGTATAATTGGCGTTCAGTAAAAAATAATATACAGAAATGTTCAGAAAAGATTAGACAATTTAAGTATTAAAAAAATTGTTTCAATTTTTGGCCTACCGTCTACTTTAAAAGAAATCTTCAATTTATATTTGCTCTAACTTTGGCTCAATCATCTATATATATATATATAAACGAATGTATGTCTGTCTGTCCTTTATAGACTTCTAAACCGTTCAACCGATTTTCGTGATCATATGTATATAGAGGTTTTCAGATGCGGCGAGTGTTTTGCCGTTATATAGTATGTTCTAAAACCATTAGATGAAGTTCATCTGAAACGAAAATTTAAAATCGCTCTAGCGATCGCAATTTTAGATGTTTCACAACAAAACTCGGAATATCCTATTAAAATAAACCGACATATGTATTACCCAAAGATCAGCTAAATCAGACCGTTAGAAGTTGGAGTTTACCAGAAACTTATTTTAGCAACCGCCATGTTTGGTTCATCGCAGTGTATAACATATAATTAATTAATCCTCAATATTTAATTTATTTAGGCGTAGCAGCGCACGCCGGGTATTAGCTAGTTACCTCATTTAATTTACATGTGTTAATTAGCGTTTCCCGTTTAATTCAATATATTATTATTATTATTGTCCCGCGCCGTAGCCGAGCGGTTAAGGTAGGAAGCCTTGGCGCAGAGCTACGGGACTTGCGCTGGTTCGAGTCTCCATGGGGGAAGAAATTTTCTCATGGTATTTCGGCCAGTATGGGACCGGTGCCCACCCAGCATCGTGAGGCAATTGGGTAGCTACAATAAGTAGCGGCTCCAGGTTGAGGAACCAGCTATAACGGCTGGGGGACTCGACATGCTAACCACATGTCACCCCTATACTGGCTGTTGATCATCTACCTCTGTGATTGACACATGTGGATGTGAAGGGCCAGCAGCCGGCTGGTAAAAGGGCAACCGCTGAAAAAGTGGAAAAACCCTCAATCGGATCGGATTATTATTATTATTATTATTATTATTATTATTATTATTATTATTATTATTATTATTATTATTATTATCATCATCATCATCATTAAAATTCGAATTGTCTACAATCTGGCAGAGAATTTTAATTTTCTCAACTTGGACGTAGATTATTCAAATTTACCACATTCCAATCGTTGTGGAGGTGAACAGATCAAAGGTATTGCACAATACAAGACATTACAACAGCATCATAATAACTGGTACAAAAACATCAGTCAAGGGTATCAAACTTCAATTTTAAGTCTCAAAAATAAGGTCTCTGAACAACATGTATCGTCTTTTTCACGCCAAATCAAACGGTATCTTGCTTCTGGATAATGAAGAGGGAGTTATCAATGCAAAATATGGACATATATTCTTTTTAGGTAAGCGAAACCAATATATTTATCATTCTTCTACAATAAAATCACAGCCCATCGTCGCACCAGTCCTTAGTCTCCTTTATGTAGGCCCTAAGCATTAATAACACTGGTCAACATGATTTTTGTCTCATGAGTACCAATAGTTGTACTTAATCATCATCTGCCTTTCAAGTATTAGGCCCAGTGGCCCGTTACGGTCTCCCGCCATCTCCGAAAAGGTCGACCCACAGATCTTCTGTCTCGAGGAATGTAGTGAAGAATTTGTTTTGGTATTCTGTGACGATCCATGCGCTGAATATGGGCTAGCCAATTGTTTCTATATTCTTGGAGGTATTCAGATATAGGTACGATGTTTAACTCTCTGGCTATTGTTCAATTTCTTTGGTGGTCTAGAAGGCTATAACCTGCAGTTCGTCGCAGCTTTTTATCGTGTTCTCAAATATGTATTCGCAATTTCTCCATACCCCACTTACTTACTTACTGACACTATAGGTTCATGGCCGCGCGGACATAAGCTCTCCATACATCCCTATCCTGAGCTAATGCTCTCCAATCATTCCCTGTATAATCTACTTCGTTCAAATCATAGTTAATGTTATTCTACCACCTCATTCTTGGTCTACCAACTGGGCGTTTTCCCTCTGGTTTTCCTACAAGAAGCTTCCATGCAAGTCTTTCACTCCCCATACGTGCAACATGTCCTGCCCATCGCAGTCTACGAGAGTTAACTGTTATTATATCTGGTTTCCTATAAAGATCATGTAGTTCATTGTTATGTAGTCTTCTCCATTCACCTGTCTGTTCATCTCTCTTTGGTCCAAATATTTTCCTAAGTTCTCCATCACTCACAGTTTTTTTATTTCAATTTCAATTAATGGATTTAATTGATTTTTTAATAAACGTTTTTTCGTCCATTTGTCCATTGTAAAATAAAACCAAATGAGCTAACTCAAATGATTTCAGCTATGGAAAAGAGATATCAAGGCAAATGGAATCCTAATATGCTGGCCGATTATTGTTGGACCATCAAGAGGGATGCTCCATAAGCGAAATATAGCAGAAAATCGTCATTTCTTACTTTCTAGGTGAGTCCGAATATTCGAATATTGTGTAGTTACGAATGTAGAAAACATTAAAGTGTTTGAAATTATAAATGCCTGTTCCTCGGAAACCTTGCGTGATGGAGAAAAACCGATATCATATTTGAATTCAGGAGAAAAAATACTATCAGAACCACATATCTTTTCTTTTTGAGACAAAAAAAAAAGTTTCTTTATTGTTGCTCAGTGTTATATAATACTTTAAGGTGTGCAAATAAGAAACTGCCTTATGGAAACAGTTTTTTTTCTTCAATGCCACCAGGCGACTTAAGACATTTTTGGCGTTCTCTTGTGGAATGGCGGAATTATAAACCACTTCTGAGGTTGGGGCGCCAGAAAATCAGATTTCGTTACTCTGATATCTATCTATAATGGCATAGCCCATTGAGCCATAGCCTCTCTTTTATAAGGAGTTACTAGACCAAGTTAATGTTTAGTTACCTTAATTGCTCGCAGATAGCATGCGGTCAACACACCGACACAATGAGACATCTAACAGGCAACTAAGGTATTACCAGGACATTGTTGACGATAAATTTTGCCTACAGGCCTCTTTATTCAGGCTTAAGGATCTTTCACGAGCTTGAAAATCTTCAGTGCCTATTATTACTTATGGATCCGAAACATGGACAGTGACAACACAACAATCTGCCAGGATACAAGCTGCTGAAATGAGATTCCTCAGACCAATAGCAGGATATCAAAGAACAGACAAAAAACATAACACAGAAAAAAGACAACTAAAAATAGAGGAATCAAACTCAACGATAGAGAAATACACAACAAATTGAAAAGAACACTTGGCAAGGATGACTGAGAGTAGAATACCAAAAGCAGCATACAACTATTCACCACGAGGAAGAAGAAGTTTGGGAAGACCAAGGAAAAGATGGAAAGAGCAGCAATTTGGAGCCGGAACAGGCTAGTAAATAAGCCTAAACTGTGAAGAAGAAGAAGAAGAAAATGTTCAGATTCGGGACCTACAGCTTAAAGTACCTCCCGGAGGACTTGATTTGCTCCTTGGACTTTTCCGTCCTTAAAAAATCCACCGACCGCGGCCGGTTTGAACCAGAGGCATGGAGCATAACCACTAACCCACCACGGCCGATTCTGATGATACATATGGTTATAAATGATAACACTGTGCAACAAAAAATAAACTTTTTTTTTTTGTCTCAGAAACAGAAATGTGTGATTCTGATAGCATTTTTTTTCTCCTGAATTCAAATATGATATAGGTTT
This sequence comes from Diploptera punctata, assembly GCA_030220185.1. NCBI lineage: Eukaryota > Metazoa > Arthropoda > Insecta > Blattodea > Blaberidae > Diploptera > Diploptera punctata. The sequence goes on along the minus strand of JASPKZ010004219.1, from coordinate 212,651 downwards.
TTCTCCATCACGCAAGCTTTCCGAGAGATTCCATCATTTTAGCCGGAAAGCAAGCATTTTAGACTGGTTTTTGAATAACCTTAAATCTCGTATGAGATCGTTAAGATCTTCTTGAGTCAATAAATGTGGCTCAGATGAACAGCTTTATTCAAAAGTTGTATCACCAAAATCTGTTTCTTCTTCTTCCTTACTTCCATCAGAATCTGAGCTCTCCTCATCTAATGTCACATGTTCTGGAGGCTTTGGTGTGGGCAATTCTTCGCAGTGTGGAACCGGTCTCATTGCAGATTGCAAGTCAGGGTGCACCACTGTATGTTTTGATTTTGACGTAATCCCTTTAATGTTTGTTAAGCAAAAATTAAAAAAAAAATTAAATCCATTAATTGAAATTGAAATAAAAAAAATGTGGGTGATGGAGAAATTCCGAATACATATTTGAAAACACGATAAAAAAAACTGCATTAAGAACAACTATTGGTACTCATGAGACAAAAATCATGTTGAACAGTGATATCTAACGCTATCTAAACTCAGTAGGACAGAGAAAATTTATTCAGTTTTTTGTAGAAAATACTTCGTTCACCAGTGTATTTTATACAAAGCCTAACTTCTTGTATCCTACTTTCCTTTTATTATTGTTCTTCTTAAGTCTTTTCCTTCCCTATACCGAGATTCGGGTGCTCCCTAACGGGAACTTATTGCCCAAGTTAATTTAGTTACGCTCATTTACCCACAGATGTCAGTGAGTGATAAGGTGTCGGCATAGCGTCTCGAGCAAACATCTAATTAATAATTATGGTATAGCTAGGTGGGAAACGGTCGGTAAATATTGAACAAAGGCCTTTTTATTCAGACTCGTGGTTCTTTTACGAGCCTAAAAATCTTCAGACTCGGGACCCACGGTTTAAAGTCTCTCCCGGAGAACTTATTCCTTGGATTTTTCGCCCTAAAAATCCATCCATCACGGCTGGGTTGGAACTCAAGACCCTCGGAACTAGAGGCAAGCACCGCAGCCGATTCCTTTTATTATTGCATTAATTTAAGACTTTATGGATTTGTATTTATCTCTATTTATTTCTTTATACTAGAGTTATTTGTATATGGATCCTTCCCGGAAATTGTCGTATAAGACGTGAAAGCATAATAATAGTCCCTTCGAGTGGTTGCTGGCCAAAGGAAGGCAAGACCAGTGATGGGGCTGCCATCTCATAGCCTCTGGTCAGGCTTTTCTGGAGAAGAAAAGAAAAATAAAGGAAAGAAGAAATGGAAGAAAGGAAATACTCCCTAGCCCTCGGATACCGTAATATCGTCGGGGTCGAAAAAACAAGAGTTAACCAAGAGAGATTAGATAGTAAAGTTAAAAGAGTGCAAAACACAAGTAAGTGAAAGAAATGTTTTGCTCAGCTTGGGCACCTTGTGGTCGCCATCCACAAATCCCCTAGATGAGGACCCCAACTAAATTGGAAACACCATCTACAAAGAATGACCCCAAAGCTGTTTATAATTATATACCAAGAGGACGAAGATCACTGGGCCGTCCTCTGAAACGCTGGAGGGAAAATTTTCTATAGGATCGTAACAGGCCTTGGCCTAATACTTGGAAGGAAGAAGAAGAAGAATTTGTATATGGAATGTACCTTTTTTTGAGATGACATTATATGCGTTTACTTGCTCTTTCCATTTAGGGTGCTCATATTTGGGAATACACAATAACCAGACTGGATTCTTTGACGATATATAATTGAGACGAATTCACAAGTATGCGAGAGTTTGGACACCCTAGTTGTAAATAATTTGACAGATGCAACGACAGAATTCACGGAATTTGTTTCGCAATGCTGTTGTATCAATTAGCATATTTGGAAGACAAGAAGCTCATGTGTTTACTGGTCCCGGAAACACGTAAGCAAGGGCGCCAGAAAGCATGCCTGTCCGTATCCACTCATTATGATAAGTAACAGTTAGCATTTATTATATTAGCAATTAACATTTATGTACCTCCTTTCATTCCATAAATTAATCCCTCCACATTTTTTATCATCATCATCTTCTTCTTTTTCTTCTTCTTCACGGTTTAGGCTTATTTAATAGCCTGTTCCGGCTCCAAATTGCTGCTCTTTCCATCTTTTCTTTGGTCTTCCCAAACTTCTTCTTCCTCGTGGTGAATTGCGCTGCTTTTGGTATTATATTCTCAGTCATCCTTGCCAAGTGTTCTTTCCAGTTTGTTCTGTATTTTATATTGTTGTGTTTAATTCCTCTACTTTTAGTTGTTGTCTTATTTCTGTGTTATGTTTTTTGTCTGTTCTTTGATATCCTGCTATTGGTCTGAGGAATCTCATTTCAGCAGCTTGTATCCAGGCAGACTGTTGTGTTGTCACTGTCCATGTTTCGAATCCATAAGTAATAATAGGCACTGTCATTGTCTTGTATAATTCCATTATAGAGTTTTTCCTGGCTTTATTTTTCAAAGTTCTTTTTAGTGTTCCTGTTATATAATCCCTGGAGTGATGATGATGATGATAGTTTGTTATGTATATCTTTTTCCGCTGTGTATGATATTTCGCAACCTAGGAAGTTATATCTTACTACTTGTTCTATTGGTTTATTTTCTAATATTATCTTTGTCCGAACTGGATGAGCACCTTTGAAGGCCATTGTTTTTTATTTTTGTGAGGATATTTCCATGTTGCATTTTTTTTTTGATATTTCATTTAGTTTATATAGCATTCTTTGTAGTTCGTCCTCTGTTTTTGCTAATAAAATCTGGTCATCGGCAAATATTAATGCAACAAGAATTTCGAAGTTATTTTTTTTTTCGAAATTCTTGTTGCATTAACGAACCATGCTAAGGCGTGCCCCTTAAATAGTAGGATGTTAAGGATCCAAACTTTCTAGACAATAGGCTCGAGATGTCAACTGAGTTTTCAGCTCTGCGTGATGGCCGCCTTTACCCCGAGATCAAGCATCTGATATTCATTACCTTAAAGGATGTGTCGACCCCAGGGCCACAACGCCGACAGAAGACTTAAGCCAATTTAAAAAATCTTGATACCACCGGGACTCGAACCCTAGATCTTCTAGCTTATATAATAATAAGAGCTTTATTTTATCTGGCAGAGTTAAGGCCTTAAGGCCTTGTCTACCACTTAACCAGGTTTAAAAACGATAAAAAATATTCTTACATCTAAATTACATAAATACATGGTACATCTACAATATAATTATAAAAATAAATATCCTCAACTCATGTCCAACTCAGGGTCGGGTCGAGAGATAAGATGAACATAAATAAATAAATAAATAAATATATATATAATATATATATCTGCCTTGTCACGCAGGCTGGTGCCCTGGGTTCGATCCCCGGTCTGTGTCGGGGCAGTTTTTTCTTGGTGAGGGTTTTTTATCGGGATTTTCCCTCAGCCTGTTTACGACTACAAAATGTCCGGAAAATTTTAAGGCCCGAAACGTGTCCCCCGGTAAATCATATTGGCCATCATCATCCTGTATCATTATCATCCTTCATCGGTGTGGAAAGCAAGCGGAAGCTACCCACACCTACAATTTCCTAGTAAGGATGCAAGCATCGCATCCAAAGGCTATGAGTGCAAGGAAGGACCTGCCTTCCGTCCGGGCCGAATTACTATGGATGTAATTATTAAATATTCATATATACAACTAGCTAATACCCGGCGTGGCGTTGGCTACGCCTAAATAAATGAAATATTAAGAGTTTAATTAAATCGTGTGATATACGCTGAGATGACACCAAACATCGTAGTTGTTAGTTTTTACAATTTCCGATTTCAGGTAAAACCTCAACTTCTAATCTGTCTATTTTGGCGGAAATTTCGCTTTATTTTTGGTTATAATACCGTACCTAGGTTTATTTTAATAGGATATACTGAGGTTTCGTTCTGAAACATCGAAATTTGTGACCGGTAGAACGATTTTTAAATGTCACTTCAGAGGTCACTTTCAGTTGAACTTCTACCCTATATGGTTCGGGTTAGTGAGTTTAGAGGGCCTAGTTGTAGAATTTAAACCATCCACTCGAACACACACACACACACACACAAAATTCATCACAAATCGGTCCAGTCGTTCAGGGCAGTTTCGGATTTTAGGTAAATTTTCACTTCGTAAGCCTTGCCGGATTTCGTTTATTTTTGTATAAGACCTACCTCGTTTTATTTTAATAGGATATCTTGAGTTTTTGTGTAAAACAAACCGAAAAATTTTACCGCTATAGGGGCTATTTCAAAAATTTACTTCAGTTGAGGCTCCTACGCCTAATGTTTTTAGAGGGGCCAGACTGTTTGAATGCTAGAACCATCGAGAGAACCCAATCAGACATATACAAAAAAAATAATATCGATCCAGTCGTTTAGGAGTAGAGTGACAAACACACACACACACATACACACACACACACACATACACACAACACACACACATGATCTTAATTAATTAAAACGGATACATTTATGTGGTTATGGATGTGTTTCTACTTAGCAATTTTAGATAAGGAATCTAGTTAAACGAAACGTGCTGAAATTAATCTATCGGTTGTTGGAGTCGTTTAGATGTGATGTCCATAATCCAGCATTAAATTAATTAAATGTATAGAATGGAATTAGCTAGCTTTACACCTTACTTAGAGTTTGCTGGGAATCCAACTAATAAAATTTAGCCAACATATTTTAAAAACGTACATTTTGAAAGTATATCTCGTTATTTGCTGAAATACTCTGTAAAGGCTAAAGTTTGTAAATATAGTTGGTTATTTCATGTTAATCGCCGAGTTTAATCGAATCCCTAATTATAGTTCGAATCATATCATATACTATTCAGTAAACCTAGACTTATTTTAATGGCGGGACATGAGTTTAAAAAAAAAAATAAACAGATTATAACTTAGATTTAGTTTTGTCTGAAACACCTTGGATCTGCTTCTTCAAAATTTCCCTCATTTGTCATTAACTGTCCTTTTGATTATATAATGCATTTCTATATGTGAAGGTAAATTTAATTTTATTAATGTTTATTTCCAGTCCCAATTTCGTAGTGTTATTTACATTATATAATGCATTTTCCTTAATAGGTCCATATATCCTTCATGGTATCTTTTTTTCAAAATAGGCTAGTTGAGGTTTGTAATGTACAGTCAACCCAGGTTTAATTCGTGTAAGTTAACACTGGTTTAATTATTGTTTCATATAATCTGGTTTTTGTTTAACGTGTCAAATAATTAAATTGAAACTCTTTATTTACTCAAAAATAACATTTCTTAGCATTTGTTTTATTTATTTCTTCCTGGATATCATCATCATCATCAATGGCAGGCATGGATTTGGCCATTGGCGTGTTCCGCTTCAGGAAAGAAATTGATCCCTCCATCTCTTCTTAGGTCTTCCTGGGTCTCTTCGTCCTGTGGGTCCGAAGTTCAATAGCTGCAGAGGTAGTCTATTGTTTGGCATTCTAAGAAGGTGTTCATGGCAATTATTTTGATATTTTTTAATGGTTTCAGTTATTGCTGGTGTGTTGAGAGCTTTGCGGATATCTTCATTACGCATGTGGTCATAAAGCGTATAACCCGCTAAAGGTCTTAATAACTTCATTTCTGCAGCTACTATACTATTTAATTTACCTGTAGTAAGAGTCCAGGTTTCAGAACCATAATGTAGAGTTGGAAGAGCAATTGTTCTATAAAATTTTAGAATTGTATCTGGGCGTACTTTTCGGAAAAGAATGCTTTTTATTGTTCCTATAAGTTTTTGAAATTTGACCAATTTTGTCTTTACATGTGTCGTAGGAAAGATTGCAGCCAAGATAAGTAAAGTTATTAACTTGTTCTATTATATTGTTGTTAATAATTTTAGTTCGTATCGGTTTTTCCTGGATATTATGTTTATTTAGTCCCATTTAAATATGAGTCTCTAAATTAATCGGTTAGTAAGTGCCAATTCTAATAAAACAATCACAGTCTTATTTAATTTCTGTTTGCACACATAGCACCACAAGTTTAACCTTAAATTGGAGAAACAATAATTTCTTCTGCCAGTTATTTAAATGTTCCGGACCGTAAAGAAAACAAGATCATGTAAAACTCTTAAGTTGTTATTGACAACTAGTTAATACCCGACATGCGCTGCTACGCCTAAGTGAATGAAAATTAATGTGTTTTTGTGGTTAGTTGAATAAGTGAACGGAAAGTAATTATAAATTTATATCGTAAATATGTTTGTTACCCTGTACTGATTACCCGGACTTGCGCAGTAATCTACTTATCCCGATCTTCTTCGCATAAATGAGCTGAAAGACGAAAATTAAGTGCTTTTATGTTTAAGTAAAGAGAAAAATTTCTATCGAAATTATTCTTAGATATCCCGTGCTAATTCCCCGGCTTTGCCCGTGGTTTACTTACCCTAATCTTCTTGGCATAAATGAGCTAAAAGACGAAAATTGATGCGTTTTTATGTTTAACAAAAAGGAAAAATATATATATATATATCTTAATTATATTTATGTTCAAGGAAACGGACAAATTTATACCGTAATTATTTTTAGATACCCCATGCTGATTAGCCGGTGTTGCCCGTGAATCTACTTATCCCGATCTTCTTTGCATAAATTAGATGAAAGATTAAAATTAATTAATTAAATAAAAATAAAACGTAGTTTTATTTTTATTTAATTAATAAATATGGATTTTCATCAAGTAAACACCAACTCAATTGATGATTAAAATTAATGCCTTGCGCTGCTACGCTTGCGGGGAATCTACTTATCCCGATCTTCTTGGCATCAATGAAAGACAAAAATGGTTATTGTGAGTTATACGTAAAATATTAACATATGGAGTCACTGACTTTTTGTAGAGTGCTTTTAGATATTCAATTCTGTGTACATTAATTTTGTGTATTTGTTATGGTTTGGGCAACGTAAGCCATTTAAGCGTCCAAAAAGCTATTTTTTCACGTTTTTCACTACAAATTGTGATTTTTAAGAGTGTAGGAGTTGAGTATTACAACTCTTTTATTGCCTGTATTCATTCCGGTAATCTTCTGAACATTTTGCAAAAACCCCCATCACAATCAGATGAAAGGTATGGCAGCGCATAAAATAGAACAAACAAACATTAATTTTTATATATGAGATTATCAAATGAATTATTAATGATTCTGTAAGTTTTTTTTTGTGTACATAAGGTAGTTTATCTTTTTAAGACAAAATAAGTTATATGTATCTATTTGAATTTTCTAAATATGTCAAAATTGATGATTTCGTAATAATTATTTAATTCTACAAATTTAAATTATCATAAAAATATGTTTTTATGCGATAGTGCGTTTTGTCGAACTTACGGCAATGGCAACCATGATTGAAAGTTCAAATTCCTACATTTCGGGGTTGCCAACCTAAATAACTATAATGAAGTGTTAATATATAGTATGCGAAACAAACCACTGCATTTTAAATGAACTGAACTTTATTTGAAAGAATGTGAAACAATAAATACGTACTTGCCGCCATTTTATCATTAATTGGTTTCACGGCCTCCTGTTATTTTATCACCAATTGGTCTCACGGCCTCCTGTTATTTTATCACCAATTGGTCTCACGGCCTCCTGTTGTTTCAACTAATAAACATTGTCCACACTGTTAACGTTAGTCAATTGTTTATAATGAACGCAAATATTTCTAACAAAGATGCTATTTTTTAATATTATTTGTCGGCCGCGGCTCCTTGCCTCTGGTCCCGAGGGTCGCGGGTTCAAACCCGGCCAGGGTCGATATACTTGTTTAGGATAGAAAAATCCAAGGAGCAAGTCCTCCGGGACGGACTTTAAGCCGTGAGTCCCAAGTCTGAAGATTTTCAGGCTCGTAAAAGATCCCTAAGCCTCAATGAAAAGACCTCCACGCAAAATTTACCGAATTTTCCCGTCCTAGAACTACCTTGGTTTCCTAGATATCAGTATGACCACGGACCACTCAAATGGCATCTATACGAAAACAAGTGTAACTAAATCTCTGTTAAGGGAAACATGAGCTTACAAGATACAAGATTTACTATATTAAAAATACCATCGCGCAAAGAAAAATGTACAACGCACGTTTGTGAAGTGTTTTACAGAATCTCGCAAATTAAAAACCGGCTATCACTCGGTTTTTAAATATTGTCCTCATTTCTGTAAGAACCACTTCCCAACCTCGCATCGTAATATACTATTCCCTCACTGGAATTTCTTTTGTCTTCTGAAAGAAATGATAGGCTCTCTTTTGTGCTCACGTTAAATCATTTATTAATGGTTCCGAAAGTTTTTTTTTGTGAAGATATAAATAGCCTGTCATATGTTTCAGAAAACAAAACAAATTGCAGCGAGAGAAAAAAATATTTTTTATAAAAATTTAAAATTGTATTACTAAATAATTTACGCCACAAAAGCATTCATTTTACCATATGAAGTAATTCAGATAAATGAATAAAATTCTGTCACTCTATTCAGACCACGTGACGTTCCACAACCGTTATTTTCATTCTGCCAGTGAAAATAAAGGATATGAAATAGAGTGAGCGAGAGGAAGGATCGATGAAGAGAAAGGAAATTAGTTACTATCTTCATATTATTTCGGAAACTTCAATATCAAACTACTTTAATTTCCCGTTTCAGTCAATTTTATCTTCCACAAAGTTTCATATATTACTTTGTTTGAATTTTAATTTTCCAGATGAAGTTCAGAAAATATCAATATCCTATCATAGTTTCATAACATATTCCATTTTTCCATTAACACAGTTTAACTTTACGATTGGGATGTACACAATAAATTAAACCGATATCAAATGATGTGTGGCACCATAAGAAGAACCCTCTGATAGACTCGAAGAGAATCTCAGCTCAGGTTTTATAAAATTATGGCTGTTCCTATTCTTTTATATGAATCTGAATCTTGGGTACTTACAAAAAAAGATATCTCACACATTCAAGCCACTGAAATGAATTTTTTTTTCTTCTTCTTCTTCCTTCCAAGTATTAGGCCAAGGCCTGTTACGATCCTATAGAACATTTTCCCTTATGGGAAATTCTCGTATAAGACTTGAAAGCATAATAATAGGCCCTTCGATCGGTTGCTGGCCAAAGGAAGGCATGACCAGTGATGGGGCTACCATCTTATAGCCTCTGGTCAGGCTTTTAGAGAGAAGGAAAGAAAATAAAGGAACTAAGAAATGGAAGAAAGGAAGGACTCCCTAGCCCTCGGATGCCCTAATAGCATCGGGGTCGAAAAAACAAGAGTTAACCAAGAGAGGTTAGATAGTAAAGTTAAAAGAGTGCAAAACACAAGTAAGTGGAAGAAATGTTTTGGACAGCTTGGGCACCTTGTGGTCGCCATCCACATATCCCCTAGATGAGGACCCCTGAGGGGAATGAAATTTTTAAGATCCGTAAAAAGATGTACACGCATGGATAGATTACGCAACGAATCAATAAGAAATAAACTGGAGATATTTTCAATACTCGATAAACTAGACGAGCACAAATACTAATTGAAAGAACATTTAGACAGAATGGACAATACAAGATTACCCAAAAAGATCAACGCCTACAAACCACATAGAAAAATATCTTTGGGACGGCCAAGGAAACGATGGACTTGAGACCGGAACACGTCGCATTGACCTAATCCTGGAAAAGGAAGAAGAAGAAGAAGGATAGTTTAACTTCTCGCCTTATAGGTACTTTTACGTACCACATGCCACCCGGCCCTTATAGTGCCACGACCTTCGGGAGTGGGATTTTAACTATGGATCACATACATAATTTTTTGACCACACAAGGAGGCATGAAATGCCTCCCCGAATGAGTGATCGCCTCCTCCGAGACAACACAAAATTAAGACCAAATACACAGTAATAGTATTTATTTATAAACAGGTTCACAATGTAATAAAACGCCTTCCTGTGTCCAAACCTTTTTTAATTTTTATCTTCTTTCTCCATTCTTCTCTATCTTCCCATTCCAATCCTTCCAGACCTATCTCTCCCATACCTCTTCCCATATTATTCACCAATTTAAATCTAGGTCGACCTCTCTTTCCTTTCCCAGGTGAAATCCATTCCAAAGTTTGTCTGGGCAATTTTTTTTTTTTCTTTCCAACTTAGAATGTCTAGCTGAGCGTCTAAAACAATACATTTCAGTATACGTAAGTTTTAAATTAAAATGTTTACTCAATTACCCAGTTTCTTCACATTAACATTAAACATGGCAATTATGATGATGATGACCAGATGATAGGGGACCGTTTGAGTCTTAAAGTTTCCTGAAATGTGTGTTACAGGCGAAGAAAAACCTAGAAAAACAATGCGTTTCAGTATACGTAAGTTTTAAACTCAAATTTTTACTCAATTACCAAGTTTCTGCACATTAATATTAAATATGGCAATTATGATGATGATGACCAGAGTAAACTCACGTTACAGACGAAGAAAACCTCGAAAAAAACTTCACCACGGAAACCTGTCCCGACCGGGAATCAAACGCGGGTTTACTGCGTACGAGGTAGCGACGCTACTCCATGACCACAGCGGTGGATCCATAACAAATTGCCAAAGAAAAATACATAGTCATTCCAACGTAACATTAAAAACAATAATTATGAGGAATAAACCTCTGGATTGTATGGATAACTTGATTTTATTTATTTAATTAATTGTTATATGCGAAGTTTTGTTTCCATTAAACAAAAATTACGGGCGCTAGAACGTTAACGGAATATATATATATAGCACTTCCTCTTATTCTACTTCCTTCACAGTAGCCTCTGCCCGCTCCTGGAATCTCCTTCCTCAATATATCAGGGGTTGCCGCACACTTGGCACTTTTAATTCACGCTTATACAGTTACCTGTTGTCTAATAATTAATTTTTCTCTATTTATTTAATGTTATAATATGTCATTAATAATATTTTCCTCGTTCTTTATATATCTTGTACATATTATATATTTAATTCGTTAAATTTAGAGTAAATAAAAATACATTATAAATATTAATTGTATTGTATTTATAACATGTAATCGTTTATGTATATCGTAATTTAGATGTAAGAACTAACTAACTAACTCACTGGCACTATCGAACCCGAAGGTTCATGGCCGCGCGGACATAAGCTCTCCATACATCCCTATCCTGAGCTAATGCTTTCCAATCATTCCCTGTATAATCTACTTCCCTCAAATCATAGTTAATGTTGTTCTCCCACCTCATTCTTGGTCTACCAACTGGACGTTTTCCCTCTGGCTTTCCTACAAGAAGTTTCCATGCACGTCTCTCATTCCCCATACGTGCAACATGTCCTGCCCATCGCAGTCTACGAGACTTAACTGTTCTTATTATATCTGGCTTCCTATAAAGACCATGTAGTTCATTGTTATGTAGTCTTCTCCATTCACCTGTCTGTTCATCTCTCTTTGATCCAAAAATTTTCCTAAGAACTTTATTCTCAAATACTCGTAATCTCCTTTCCTACCTTAAAGTAAGAGTCCAGGTTTCGCATCCATATAATATAACTGGTAGAATAATAGTTTTATATATTTTCAGCTTAACGTTTTTTGAAAGGAGTTGGGACATCAAAAGTCTCTGCAATGCATAATAGCATGCATTTCCAGAATTGAGCCTATGTTTAATTTCTTTTTGCATCTCATTCCTATTTGTGATTATTGTTCCTAGGTATTTGAATTCAGCCACTTCCTCAAAATTTCCCTCATTTGTCATTAGCTGTCCACTTCCAGTATATACTGAATTTCTACGTGTGACCATATATTTAGTTACTGATATTTATTTCCAGTCCTAATTTCTTAGTGTTACTCAATAGTGTGTGCGTGTTGGCCTTTAGTATCTCCTCGCTATCGGCCAGTAGTACTACATCATCAGCATAAACTAACAGCTTATTAATACCATTGAGTTGTAAGCCTTCCTCATTCTCTAAAGATTTAATGGCATGCTCTAGTACAAAATTAAATAGTAAAGGAGATAGTGCATCTCCTTGCTTCAACCCATTCTGGATTTCAAAAGTGTCTGAAAACTGTTTGCCTACACGCACCCTACTCTTTGAGCCATTTAGACACATTCGTATAAGTCTAACTAACTTTTTAGGAATTCCGAACTCCAGCAGGATACTATATAACTTCTCCCTCTTAATTGAATCATATGCTTTTTTGAAGTCTACATATAGTTGATGTACAGTACCATTATATTCCCATTTCTTCTCTAAAATCTGTCTTAAACTGAAAATCTGATCTGTTGTAGACCTGTTTCTTCTAAATGCACATTGATGATCTCCTAGAATGTCATCAATATAGGGAGTAAGTCTGCTTACTAATATATTTGTAAGAATTTTGTACGAAGTTGAAAGTAATGAGATGCCCCTATAGTTGTTGCAATCAGTTTTATCTCCTTTCTTATAAATTGGTACGATAATTGATTCCTTCCATTCATCTGGAAGAGCTTCTTTTTCCCAAATCATAGTAAGCAACCAGCGTATCTTGTCCATCAATTTTTCTCCCCCTGATTTTATCAGTTCTGCTGGATCTCATCTGAACCTGATGCTTTATACATCTTCAATTTTTCAATCGCCATTTCAACCTCTAATGCACTTGGCTCTGCGACTAGCATTTCTGCTGTCTGTAAATTATCCTCCTCAATGTCCTGTTCTGTACGTACATTTAATAGCTGATTAAAGTAACTTTTCGATCTATTTAATATACTCCTGGAATCTGCAATCATATCCCCATTTTCATTCCGAATTATGTTTGTTCTAGCCTGAAACCCTTTCTTCTCTATACTAATTCCCTGATATAATTCTCTAACGTTCCTATTTTTTGCATTCATTTCAAGATCATTAATCTTCTCTCTCAAATATTCCCTCTTTTTACTCTTTACTAGCTTGGTGGTTTCCCGTCTAATAGTACCCAATTGCTCTAAATTTACCTCATTTGGCTCGTGTAACCATTTCATTTTTGCTAGCTTTCTTTTCTTTACAATGTCGGCACATTCCTCATCAAACCATTTCTTGTTTTGCCTCTTTTTTAAATAACCAATGCTTTCTGATGCTGACAATTTAATAGTATCTCTTATAGCCTCCCATTCTTTATTTATATCAGTTTCTTCTTCGTTTGCCACATTGTCATCGGAAGATTCCAGTACTTCAAATCTATTCGCAATTTTGATTTGGTATTCTTGCCGCATTTCATCATTTTTCAAGTTTTTTAATTCAAATTTTACAGAATCATATTTAGCGTTTGTTCCTCTCATAAGCGATAGCCGTTGTCTGATTTTCACTCTGACCGGATGATGATCCGAATTGCAGTCTGTCCCTCTAACTGATTTAACAACAATGATGCTACTGTGCCAGCGTTTATCCACTAATACATGATCTATCTGGTTCCGAGTTTCTCCATCTGGGGACGTGCAAGTGTATTTATGTATATCCTTATGCTGAAATGTTGTGCTCTTAAGAATGAGATTCTTTGATGTGGCAAATGTGACTAATCTAACCCCGTTGTCGTTACTATCTTCATGAAGACTGAATTTGCCGCCTATTGTTGGTTTGAATATATCTTCCCGCCCCACTTTTGTATTAAAATCTCCTAAGACAATTTTCATATGATATCGTGAAAGGCTATCAAATAAGCATTCTAATTCTTCATAGAACTCATCCTTGATCTTGTCATCCTTATCTTCTGTGGGGGCATGTACATTTACAATTATAAAATCATGTTGTTTGCCCTTTAGAATTATGTATGATACCCTATCACTAACACACTCAATATCTCGGATAGCGGATAGGATCCTCCTTCTGACTAAAAAACCCGTTCCAAATGCAGGTCTTTCTGCACCCCCCGTAGTATAATTCAAAGCTTCCTGTTTCTTGACAACCTTCTCCTGGCCACCTAACTTCCTGTAAAGCGACTATATCCAAGGGCGATTTATCTAGTTCCCGCGTTAATATCTCTAGTGCCCCGCTATTGTATAAAGTGCTAACATTCCATGTTCCTAGGAACATGTCCCTGTGTTTTGAGCCTTTGGCATGAGTTCCCTGAAGTAGTCCCCGCCCGGAGAACCGAATGAGGGACTATTTGACCTCCGGATAATTTTACCCCAGTTGAACCCATGTCAGCATTTCTTGACGGTTGTATTTTTACGGTGAAAGATCGTCACTCTTTCGACCAAGGTACTTTTTTCGTCTGGCTTATCACCTTCGACCAGTCCGGCATGGGTAACCCTATCGGCAGCAATGCTACCGCCGGCATAGCTCTCAGGATCATTTAAGCACGCAAGCCACTCCACCACGACAAGGTAAAGATACCATGGAGGGAATTTAGATGTAAGACTATTTTTTTTTGTAGTTTTTATAAACTGGTTGAGTGGCAGACAAGGCCTCAAGCCCTTAACTCTGCCAGGTAAAATAAAGCTATTATTATAATATATATATATATATATATATATATATATATATATATACTAACGGACCCGGCAGACGATGTCTTGCCCGAAAGTTCAATTCTCTAACCGGACGATGAAAATGTAAGTTACTTTTTACCATATCCATCCATAGTAATTCTGCCCGAGGGTAGGTCCTATACTGCAATCATAGCATTTTCATGCTATGCTTGCAGCTTTACTAGGGAATTGTAGGTGTGGTAGCTTCCCGTTGCTTTCCACACCGGTATTCACCGGTAATGATGATAATGATAAGGATGATGATGGCCATATAATTTCGGGGACCGTTTGGGCCTTAAAGTTTTCCTGACATTTGTCTTACAGGTGAGGAAAAAATCCCGATAAAAACCTCACCCAGAAAAACTTCCCCGACTGGGGATCGAACCCGGGCCCGCTGCGTGACAAGGCAGGACGCTACCTCGAGACCACAGCGGTGGACTTTTTACCATAAAATTCACTAATTAATACGTTCGCAAGAAAACTCCTCACTGCCATCTGTTGTGGCGTAAGAAGCGAGTATTATGACGTCACATCGTTGTCGCGTATATTATGTCGATAATGCAGATGACAAAATACAAATGTCATATAACCCGATCCAGCCCCACCTACCGAGTCAAATTTTCAATCTAAACCATTGAGGAACTCACTCAAAAACACACAAACCATTTCATGAAAATCGGTCCAGTCGTGTAGGCAGTTTTTAATTTCGGGTTTCAAGTAAAGCTCCACTTCCAATTGTCGGATTTAACTCATTTTTGGAAAATACCTACCTCGGTTTATTTTAATGCGATATACCGAGTTTCGTTGTGAAATATAGGAACATGTGGCCGCTAGAGAGATTTTTAAATTTTCACTTCAGGCGAACTACACCTAATGATTTCAGAGGGTCCAATTGAGAATCTAAACCATCGAGGGACCCAATCAGACATATACAAAAAAAAATCAATATCGGTCTCTATTTCTTACGTAATTCCTGAATTCATCCAGGTTTTCCCTTTTCAATTTCTGTTATTACCGTGCTGCACCATCTAATGTTTGGTTTTCCTCTTTTCCTAGGAAATCCCTATGGATTCCATTCCAGAGCTCGCTTTGACACACTATTTAGTTCTCTTCTCAGAGACTGTCCAATTCATTTCCATTTAAGATTAAAATAATAATTATTACCCCTTAACCAGGTAAGTTTTCAAAGTGATTTTTTACAGGAGAGCAAAAACTAGTTCAATGACTTACATCAAAGAGTGCATACATCGAAAATTCAATGCTTAATAACACCGTCACTATTCGCTTGACGACTTACCCGTTTTTTACCGAACGTGCATCGGACCAAAAGCTATCGGGAGATGTTAATAACTCATTTTCGACCAAAAGTTGACTTACCCGGTTTCTCTTAACTGATGTAGAATTATCATTAAATGTTAAAAAGATTGCAGACGTCTGAAATACCAATGATACCAGTGTTACGCAAGGTGCGAGTCCAGTTAGAACATCTCCATTACGTAACACAACTGCATCTTTAGCACGCGAGAGAAAGTTGAAAATACGCCATTGTGAAAGGACTTGCAAACCATATAACTAAAAAAATTAATAAATTGGTGAATGTACATCATGTGAACACCCTAAATGATCAAGAGGTCAAGAGTTCAATATTACACCCTCAATCAAGATTTTATCACATTGCTATTGGAATGGATTCCACCTGGGAGAGGAAAGAGAGGTCGACCTTCATTTAAATTGATGGATGATAAAAGAATATGTATGAGGGAGATAGAATTGGAATGGGAAGATAGAGAAGAATGGAGAAAGAAGATAAACATTTAAAACGCTTTGGGCACAGGAATATGTTTTTATTACACTGTAAACCTGTTTATCTAATATATAAAAATGTTTGTTTGTTTGTTTGTATGTTTGTTCGTACTTTATGCGCGGCCATACCGTTGATCCGATTGTGATAATAGGGCTTTTTGCAAAATGATCAGGAGATTCCCTGGATGAACATAGGCTATAAAATAGCTATGATACTCAACTCCTAAAGTAAAGTAAAGTATTCCCACTACAGGCCTCAGGAGGCCTTTGGGGTAGTAGAAGGTTAAGGCTGCCACTTTTTCTAGACAATCGGCACTTGATATCAGCCGGGTTGTCAGCCCTGCGTGACGGCCGCCTTTACCCCCAGAACAAGCGTCTGGTACTCATTTCAGTTAGAGGCTGAGTCGACCCCAGGGCCATAGAGCCGCCAGAAGGTTTGGGTCAGTTTAAAAATCCTGACCCCACCGGGGCTTGAACCCTCGATCTTCCGGCTTGTAGGGCAGTGCCTTAACCACTACGCTACGGCGTGCCCCTACATCCTTTAAAATCGCCTTTTGTAGTGGAAAACGTGAAAAAAGTATCTCTTTGGACGCTTAAATGGCTTACGCTGCTTAAACCATAACCAATACACAAAATTAATGAACACAGAATTGAATATCTCAAAAAGCTCTACAAAAAGTCCGCGACAGCATATGTTTATCTCTTACGGATAACTCACAATAACCATTTTTGTCTTTCATTCATGCCAAGAATATCGAGGCAAGTACATAGATTCCTATGCAAGCATAGCAGCACATGGCTGGTATTCTTTTACGGATAACTGACTATAACGAATTTTGTCTTTTAACGCATTTATGCCAAGAAGATCGAGATAAGTAGATTCATGGGCAACACCGGGTAATCAGCACGGGGAATCTTAAAATGATTACGATATACATTTATAAGTATTTTGCATTTTAGTTACTCAACTAATCATAATAAGGACATTAATATTTGTCTTTCACCTAATTTATGCCAAGAAGATCGGGGTAAGTAGATTCCCGGACAACGCCGGTAAACAGCACGGGGTATCTAAAAATAATTATGATATAAATTTTTCCTTTTACTTATTCAACTAAAGATAAGAGCACATTAATTTTCATTTATTTAGGCGCAGCAGCGCACGTGGGTATTAGCTAGTCTAATATATAAAAATGTTAAAAATATATATACAGTCAATATGCCCAATTCACCAATTACTGTTTTAAAATGGTCAACAAGTTTCCACAGCCAAGCTGTCATTCTCAAGACCAGATACTGAGTCAATATCTGGTCTTGAGAATGACAGCTTGGCTGTGGAAACTTGTTGACCATTTTAAAACAGTAATTGGTGAATTGGGCATATTGACTGTATATATATTTTAATATTTTATCACCAAGATCACTTGTGTATTAAATAAAAATGTTTGTTTGTTTGTTCGTACTTTATGCGCGGCCAAACCGTTGATCCGATTGTGATGGGGCTTTTTGCAAAATGTTCAGGAGATTCCCGGGATGAACATAGGCTATAAGAGAGTTGTGATACTAGCTAGTAAATAAAAAAAAAACGAAATTACGCTTAGGTCTACTGAGCGACATGGCTCTTGAGTTAGCGTTAGAAATTATTATTCAAACCCCGGTTCTGATCAACCTGTCGCAGTTATTTTCCTGGCTTTCGTCAGTCTTCCGTACAAATTGTGATTTGGAATTCCAGTACTAGGATCCACTTCATCATAATAACTAATGTTTAATGAACCCATGTAGGAAAACCAGAGGGGAAAACGTCTATTGGTAGAACAAGAATGGGGTGGGAGAATAACATTAATGATGACTTGAGGGAAGTAGATTGTATAAGAGACGATTGGTAAACAATAGCTCAGGATGGGGATGTGTGGAGAGCTTATATTGGCGAAGCTATGAACCTATGGGTTATAATGTTATAATGAATTCATAGGCACCGTCGAATCTGGAAGACCATGGTCGCCACGGAAATAAACTCTCCATATATCCCTCTCAGTTAACATTTTCCTATTTTCCGTTAATTTTTTCATAAATTCACATCCTCAAATCGTTAATATTATTTCCCACCTCATTCTTGGCCTACCTACTGCGCACTTACCTGATTTTCCTAAAACATTTACGCCCCTTTCTCACTTTCTATTCGGGCCATATGCCTTGCTCATCACAGTGTATGGGACTTAACTGTTCTTATTGTGTCTGGGTTTTTCATAAGGATAACGCAGCTCACTGTTCAGTGTTCTTCTCTATTCAACTCTCTGGTTATTATCTCTTTGGCCAAAACATGTTCTAACTACTTTCCTAAATAGTAGCATTTTTAAGCTAATTCGGATTATCATAAGTAATGCCACGAGAGATTTCCAATTTATCTAGAGAATTTGGAAAACAAAGAGTGGCATTTGTTAGGACTATTTAACGAATCATTGTTTAACTATAGTTATTTTAAAATATGTATGTATTTTATGTAAACGGCGATGTTTGAAAACAAATGAGAAATGTGAGGTTATGTTCATTCACTGCAACTAAATCATATTATTTATTGCCAAATAAGATCGCAATATTGTAAGAGTGCACCCAAGTGGAGAAATAATGAGACACATCAAACTTTATATCATAATCAACATTATGGGTTATTAATTTATTTTGTTAGTAAACAACTCAGTAAAATCAAGGAATCTGTTCATTATTTGCTATATTCAATGTATTTGTTGGAGAAAAATAATGTTCTGTCCTGTTCAGAACATTAAAAAGGAGGAGCTTTCTTTATCACAAAAGCAGGAGCTGATAAAGAGAAATCGATAAAGAGCGAGGTGAAACACGACTGTCATTGGTTGTAAAACAAAATTCATATAAACGTGATTGGTCATTGACTAGCATTTGTGGCATGAGTTAAATAGTCATTATAATCAAACAAGCAAACTTGTTCAGAAAAAAAAACGCGAATAGTACATATTCTATGTTGGCTACACTTCTACACAGAATATTCGTTAAACTCAATATGGCTGCAACGACTTTATGTAGTACAATATCGTGAAAAAAATTCAAATAATCGTTAGAAGAAATGTAAAAATTAATGTAAATGGTAGGAAATAATTTGAAAAATGAAACCCCCAAGAATAAAACTTAACAGGAGTTTATGAAGGAATTAAAAAGTCGCTTCAAAGGTTTAGCGGAAAAACAGAATCTGCTCTGTACACCCGAAGTAAAACACAACATGAAGTCACGAAATAACCTTAGGTGTTAAAGAGTCTATAAATAAAAATCATAGTGGCTTTTCTTAGTAGAAGCATCCCCATTAAGCCTTGTGAAAAGTTTCACTATGTACTGGGCCTCGGTGAAGAGAGCAATTTGTGCTTGCTCCAGGAGATATGCCTAACAAGGAAACTGTCAACCATTGCGTGCCGAAATCTACCTTGACATTTCTCTTCGAGAAGCGCTGTGATGTACTAAGGCCGTGTCTAAAAAAATATCTACCGTTTTTAACTGGAAGGCACAGTAATTGAATACAGAATCCAGAAAAAGTAACCCTCTGTACGGGGCATATCAAATTCCCTGCAGGGTTACGAGCGGAGTAAAGTGAGGCATAACGCGGCACTGACGGTGGGGTAGCGAGGGCTATCCAGTCTGCCAATACAAGAGTCGTATTACTTGCTTATAGTTGAAACGAGAGATTTGGCACTGAATTTTAGTGCCTTGCAGTTAACCCTTAAATTGGTAAAACAAAAACTTATTTTGTTAGTTTTTTGAACGTGGCGGACCGCATGAAAACGGAATCTTGTGTAACTATTATTATTAGGTATATTGTATAATTTGACATAGGCCTACATTTAAGTGGTTTCTTTTTGTTCGTTTTTTCTGATTTATTTAAAACATTAAATTAATTAAACCAAATGATGTATCCCAAAGTATACAGTACGAATTTAAGGGTTAAGAAGACATTTTTTGAACACGGCCTTGGTACTTCACAAGGCTTTGAAGAAGTAATTCTATACCCAGGTTGTGGTGACATCTTGAAGCAGCTAACTCTCTTCATGCCCGATGTTGTAGTAACATCTTGAAGGATTGGTGTCTCAAAAAGAATTGCTGGTTCAGGTTGGGTTTAATTTTCGGTAGAGCTGGATTCTATTCTTAGGGTCGGAAGTTGGTACACAGGATAGGAAAACACTTCACAATCATTGAAAACTGTTTCTTGTAGAAATAATTGTAAATTTATTTACTATTTAATTTCCCAGCAGATCAAGTAAATGTAGGTGGTATTATTCTTCACCGTCAATTAAAATTAATTTCTTTTCTTTTCTTGAATCAACTATTCTTCTTGTATTAAATATCACATTTTATCAGGAGAGCTGTTATTGCTTCTATCCTTGATGAAAGTTGTATGCTGAATGACCAGTATAATTCTTTTCTATAATTTTAAAGAACATTATTACATCACATGATATATTTTAAATTCTATTGGTTAATGGTCCATTAAATACGCAGGTTTAAATTTGATTTGTTAAATCAAAAAGTTAATTGTTTCAACATCCAATCAGAATTTAGTTGACTTTTATTTAAAAATATTAAGTTAAGCAGGTGTTCTTATTACAGTTATAACAGAAAGCTTTATAATTCTGACAACAATGACTTAAAACAATTTTAAAAGCATTATTTAGAAAGACTTATGTTATACAATTTATTTGATTGTTACTGAGACATTTTTATTCAACAATGAATTATTTATGTTTTTCTTTATTTAAGTTATATTTAAATATTAATAGACTTTTAAAATACAAAATTATTAACTTTAACTTTCATATTTATTATGATATTAAAATCCTGCTTTAGTTTCTATGGAAGAAATTTCAAGGTTAATTTCAGCATTCGATGGTCGACAGTTCCCTTGTCAGAAATGTTACGTCTCTAAAAATATAACTACTCCGATCGGATTTGAACCCACGAAGCTCGGAACAGTGGTAACCACTAGTCCACTGGGATCGTCACTGCAGTTGAGAAAAAGATAAAACAAAATCGATGTAGGTAGGTTTCAGGGTTTTAAGGTTTAGAACACCTGAACAACTTGTTATATTTCGAGGTGAGTAACCCCGATTACGCAATAATTATATTTATAGTGATTGGAAAGGAGCTCCTATCTCTATAGAATGTAATAGTTTATTCTACGAAAATATTGAGGAAGGAAATCTGGTTCCTGTTTTGGAAGTAGTTTAGTAAACCAGTAGTCACATGACATGACTGGAGAAATTTGTATCAAAGGTATAAAAAGTTAAAAATAGCAGTTTAGATCAGCTGCTAACTAATAGTTCAATGAAATGCTGCAATCACGGACGACAAAACTGTTACATTAATTATTGCTCAGATGGTAGCATTAATACTCTTATTTAGAAGATTCTGGATTCAAACACCGACGTTGAAAAATCTGACATAGGTTTTTAAGAAATACCAATTCCTTAATGGTGACTATTTAACTCATGCCACAAATGCTAGTCAATGACCAATCACGTTTCAATGAATTTTGTTTTACAACCAATGACAGTCGTGTTTCACCTCGCTCTTTATCGATTTCCCTTTATCAGCTCCTGCTTTTGTGATAAAGGAAGCTCCTCCTTTTTTATGTTCTGAACAGGACAGAACATTATTTTTCTCCAACAAATACACTGAATATAGCAAATAATGAACAGATTCCTTGATTTTACTGAGTTGTTTACTAAAAAAATTAATGAATAACCCGTAATGTTGATTATGATATATAGTTTGATGTGTTTCGTTATTTCTCCACTTGGGTACATTCTTACAATATAGCGATCTTATTTGGCAATAAATAATATGATCTAGTTGCAGTGAATGAACATAACCTCACATTTCTCATTTGTTTTCAAACGTCGCCGTTTACATTAAATACATAAATATTTTAAAATAACTGTAGTTAAACATGATTTGTGAGTAAACAACTTAATTTTATTCGTTAAATAGTCCTAACAAATGCCACTCTTGATTTCCAAATTCTCTAGAAAAATTGGAAATCTCTCGTGGCATTACTTATGAAAAAGAACTGTGGATATTACCATTATCAATTTCATCATGCATTTAAAAACAGCGAGTTCGCTGGCGAGGTTGGGAAGTGGTTTTTGCAGAATTTGAGGAACATTTTCAGAGATTCTGTAAAACATTTCACAAACGTGCGTTGTACATTATTTTTGCGCGATGGTGTTTTCAAAATAATAAATAAAAGTAAAATAATAACTTCTTTGTTGGAAATATTTGCGTTCATTATAAACAACTGACTAAAGTTAACAATGTGGGCAATGTTTTATTAGTTAATACTACAGGAGGCCGTGATACCAATCATGACGGCAAGTACGTATTTATTGATTTATATTGTTTCAAATGAAGTTCAGTTCATATAAAATGCAGTGATTTGTTTTCATATAATACATATTAACACTATCTTTTGGACATTTTTTATACACATTGTACGTAGTAGGCCTATATATAGAGGGAGGTGGTTTTACTTTCCACACGTGGGTTGTAATATGTAATATTACAGTATAGAGTCCACCGCTCTGGTCTCGAGGTGGCGTCTGCCTTGTCATGCAGCGGGTCTGGGTTCGATCCCCGGCCGGGACAATTTTTCTGGGTGAGGTTTATATCGGGGTTTTCCCTCACCTGTAAGACAAATGTCAGGAAACTTTAAGGCCCAAACGGTCTCCGAACATCATATGGCCACCGTAATCATCATCATTCATATTCATCTTAGATTAAGAGCAGGATTAAGAACTCCCCTGACCACTATCATCATCATCATCAACATCACCCATCATATCAACGGGGCAACGTAACCCCACCATCCAGGCGCCCCAACCTCAGAAGTGAGTTACAATTACGCCAATTCCAGGAGAGAACACGGAAATGTCCAAAAAGGACAACCTGGGACATTAAAGAAAGTATTACAGTATAGTTATTTAGGTTGGCAACCCCGAAATGTAGGAAGTTGAACTTTCAATCACGGTCGCCATTGCTGTAAGTACGACAAAACGCACTATCGCGCAAAAAATACTTCATTTGTGAAGACCATATTCAGAATTATTATGCCCTCAAAAACAATAGCTCCTGTCTGGATTTGAACCCACGAATAACGGAATTAGAGGCGGATTATGTTAACTATTAGACAATGGAGAGGAAGAGAGACAAATATTAGGATCTGATATATTATCCTCGATACATAACTTAATTATTCATGATTAATTACATGTAATATTTTTATAAAAGTAAGTTATTCTTCTAATTTTATTATGTAAGCTTGAATGCGTACAGAAACCACACGCCGCTGCGTATGAAAATTTTGTTTGTGACGTGCGTCGTCAGTAATCGATAGTTGGTACCATCCAACACACAGTACACGCTTCCGATACGTACATTAAGAACATTCGTTTATTTTAATCGTTCTTTGAAAAAAAAAAAAAAAAAAAAAACTAGCAATACACTTATACTCTGAATTTCACATAATATCTATGACTAGAGCATGGAACTCACTTCCCAGTCATGTCAGGGACTGTCAATCGCTATCGTTATTTAAATACAAATTAACTGATATCTTAAGTTCCACATAATGAAAACACTACCTCCATATAAACTATATTCAGTATTTTGTATACACCAATAAATATTCATATAGGAAGCTTTTCTTACTTTATTTTATTTACATTTCATGTTTTGTTAATAAAAAACTCCTGGCGCGATAGGCCTACAAGGCCCTTAGCCTACCAGCCGACTGCTGGCTTTACATCCACATGTGTCAATCACAGAGGTAGATGATAATCAGCCAGTGTAGGGGTGACATGTGGTCAGCATGTCGTATCCCCCAGCAGTTATAGCTGGTTTTCTCAACCTGGAGCCGCTACTTATTGTAGCTACCCAAATGCATCCGGTCCCATACTGGCCGAAATACCATGAGAAAATTTCTTCCCCCATGGAGACTCGAACCAGCTCAAGTCCCGTAGCTCTGCGCCAAGGCTTCCTGCCTTAACCACTCGGCTACGGCGCGGGACTATGTTTTGTTAATGTTAGCTCATATTAGACCACAAACGCATTGCCCTTTGTTTAGTATATATTTAAATAATATTTTTAAATTGTAAGAAGTATTTAATTTTTTATGATTTTATTATTCACTGGTTAAGTGGAACAGAAGGCCTTAAATAAATCGTTAATGCTGCTGCTACTGCTACCACCTCCACCGCCACAGCATATGTTTATCTCTTACGGGTAACTCACAATAACTACTTTTGACTTTCATTGATACCAAGAAGATCAAGACAAGTACGTAGATTCCTGTGCAAGCATAGCAGCACATGGTGGGTATTTTTTTACGGATGACTCACAATAACGAATTTTGTCTTTTAGCTCATTTATGCCAAGAAGAGCGAGATAATTAGATTCCCGGGCAACACCGGATAATCAGCACGGGGAATCTTAAAATAATTACGATACACGTTTATAATTATTTTTCAATTTACTTATTCAACTAACCATAAGAAGTACATTAATTTTTGTCTTTCAGCTCATTTATGCCAAGAAAATCGGGATGAGAAGTTTCCCGGACAACGCCGGGTAAACAGCACCGGCTATCTAAAAATAATTACGATATAAATTTTTCCTTCTACTTAGTTAACTAAACATAAAATCACATTTTCATTTATTTAGGCGTAGCAGCGCACGCCGGGTATTAGCTAATAATAATAATAATAATAATAATAATAATAATAATAATAATAATTATTATTATTATTATTATTATTATATACTTCGTATTCAGAAAATCTGAATTGTGTAGCTTATAAGATAGGCCTATGATTGCAATCCATAGTCCCCTTGTTTGGATTCCCGATTACGCCATAGACTTTTTTTCATTTTGTATGAGATAAGGAATGGTGTCCACCCAGCCTTGTGAATTTTTTTTTCTCAATCTTCAGGATATTAAAGGCAGGAAATTTAGAAAATACTGATAATTATTTACAGGTTTCCCAGGTCCCTAATAAGGTTAGGAATTAATTTAGTACAAATTACACTGCAACTTTATTTTTAAATTTATTGATTAGTACAAGATTTCATTTACATTCCTTACTAAGATCACGTCGTAATGCAGTTGGTTAAGGTGATAAGTAACTATCCGGAAGGTCGTGGATTCGAATCCTGATTGGGTCAGGATCTTTAAACTAGCTTTAACCTTGAGGCTGCAGCATGGTCCTGGAATCAACTCACCCTCTAACAGAATTGAGTACCAGCGTACATTCCAGAGGTAAAGACGGATGCGACTAGGAACTGGGTTGATATTTCGTGTCGATTGTCTAATCGAGTAATTTCCAAAGTGGTCTATATCGACCCAAAGGGGTCGTATCTGATTTGAAAGAGGTCCAAATTAAAGTAAGTAGCATTGTGTCAGCTATTAAAACTCATTTTATGTTGATGTATTTGTAAATATTCAATATTAGAAAGATAGGAGGTCTACCCAAAATAGAAAAAAATGGCTCGTGAGCTACTTGATAAAAACGATTTGGGACCTCTGGTTTAACCCTAAACTCGGACTACTCTAAGAACCTTCTTATAGAGCCTGTATTGGGATCACTTTTCTCTACGTTACGTTCCTTTCAAAACAACCATTTCATCTGCAGTCCATTTCTTCTTATCTCATAGGTCACACCATATATTGTCCATCTATCCATAGTAATTCTGCCCGAAGGCAGGTCCTTCACTGCAATCATAGAATTTTCATGCTATGCTTGCAGCTTTACTACTGCCTTGTCACGCAGCGGGCCCGGGTTCAATTCCCGGTCGGGACAGGCTCCTGGATGAGGTTTTTTCGGGGTTTTTCCTCACCTGTAAGACAAATGTCAGGACGCTTGTAGCCCAACGGTCCCCGAAAATCATTCGGCCATCAACATCATCCTTATCATTACCGTCATCATCCTTCACCGGTGTGGAAAGCAACGGTAAGCTAACACATCTATAATTCCCTAGTAAAGCTGCAAAGCATAGCATGAAAATGCTATGATTGCAGTTAAAGACCTGCCCTCGGGCAGAATTACTATGGATGGATGGATATATATATATATATATATATCTTTTTCCCCTGGCATTGGCGGAATTGTAATCAATTTCTTAGGTTACCCCGATGATATGATGGGTGATAAATGATAATGAAGCGCGAGGAGAGTTCTTAACCTAAATTCCAGACCATGGGCAACCACAGGAATAATTCCCTTTTAAGAAAAAAAAATCCTGTAATCTGACCCGGAATCGAACCCGGAACCTCATGAATAGTAGTCAGTAACGCTAACCACTAGCCCATGAGGCATATATATATATATATATATATATATATATAGTCCACCGCTGTGGTCTCGAGGTAGAGTGCTGCCTTGTCACGCAGCGGGCCCGGGTTCGATCCCCGGTCGGGGCAGTTTTTCTGGGTGAGGTTTTTATCGGGGTTTTTCCTCACCTGTAAGACAAATGCCAGGAAAACTTTAAGGCCCAAACGGTCCCCGAAATCATATGGCCATCATCATCATCCTTATCATTATCATCATCATCATCCTTCACCGGTGTGGAAAGCAACGGGAAGCTACCACACCTACAATTCCCTAGTAAAGCTGCAAGCATAGCATGAGAATGCTATGATTGCAGTGAAGGACCTGCCTTCGGGCAGAATTACTACGCATATATATATATATATATATATATTAATTGTATTCCATTACTTAGTTTAACCTCTAACCTTATACATACGTTTTACACGTCACGGCCACCCGGGTGTTCAGCCTAAAATATGCAATTATTGATTATTGCAAGTTAGATATATTCCAACTTAAATTCTACCCCCCTTAAAATAAAACTTTACAAGGATTTTAAAGCCAACTGGAACTACAATAAATGTTATAATACTATCACCTATATTATAGGAACATTTATTTACTGTGGCACGTCCTGTCGGGAGAGAGATTTTACACTATGAATCAAACACGTACTTTTTGACCACACAAAGGACATGGAGAGTCTCCCAGAATAAGTGATTAGCTCAAGGCCTCCTCCAAGACAACACAACATTAACACGAAACGCATCATTCATAATATACACATTCATAATAACATGGCGAAGATGAATATGATGAGCAAATAATGTCTGGGAACCGTTTGGGTCTTAAAGTTTCCTGACAGTTGTCTTATAGGTGAGGAAAATGGAAAAATCTCGAAAAAAATCACCCAGGATATTTGTCCCGACCGGGGATTGAACCCGGGCCTGCTGCGTACAAGGCAGCGACGCTATCTCAAGACTACAGCGGTGAACTCATCTGTATCAAAGACAACGTAAAATTTCACAATTGAATCCACATTCCACAGAAGTGAGAAAAAGTCTCATTGAATTATTGCAGATTTTATTTTTTTATGATTTTGTTAGAGCTTGGAATTGATTCTCAAGTAATAAAGGGCATCACTGTATTTATTACGTAATATGATGCGTCAGTCTGCAAGAGGCTGCATTTCTTGTCTTCAAATTACATCAAAACGAATCATTGACGATGCACTGCACACAATCTTGTTCCTTGGATAACATATTAGAGGTCAAGTAAAAGTCAGTGGAGTGGATATTAAGTATGGAAACAAGAAATGCGTTAACTATTGTAGGGTTTAAACTTAATACGTGACTATATATATATAATGGCATAGCCCAAAGTTGAGCCATAGCCTCTCTTTTGTTAGGAGTTACTACACCAAGTTAATTTAGTTACTTTACTAAATTACTATTGACGATATCATAATTGGAAGATAAATTTGGACACTCATTTCAAATAAAAAATGAAATCTTAGATACCTTATTTTTTGCAGACGACCAAGTTCTAATATCTAGGCCAGAAGATGGTCTACAGAATCATTCTTTCAATTAAATAATATTACACAGAATTATAATTTGAAAATATCAATAAGTAAACGAAAATGTTAACTTTTAAGGGATCAGATACCGCGAGAACTAAAATAATTCTGGAGGGGGAAACCCATTGAACAAGTGAACCATTTTAAATACCTGGGTTATGAAATCTCCTATTTTAAAAATAAAGATCTGTTTAACAAACTTAATAAATTTAATTATATAGGCCTATGTGGCAAAATTAAAAGAATATTTAAAAACTCGAGAATGGAAACAAAACTAAAATTTTATAAAGCAGTGGCAGAGTTATATTATATGGATGCGAAACATGGACTCTTACTTTAAGGGAGGAAAGGGATATTTGAGAATAAAGTACTTAGGAAATTTTTTTGGGCCAAAGAGAGATGAACAGACAGGTGAACAGAGAAGACTACATAACAATGAACTACATGGTCTTTATAGGAAGCCAGATATAATAAGAACATTTAAGTCTCTTAGACTGCGATGGGCAGGACATGTGGCATGTGTGGGAATGAAAGAGGTGCATGGAAGCTTCTTGTAGGAAAACCAGAGGGAAAACGCCCAGTTGGTAGAGAAGGATGAGTTGGGAGAATAATATTAACTATGATTTGAGGGAAGTAGATTATATAGGGAACGATTGGAAAACATTATCTCAGGATAGGGATATATGGAGAGCTTATGTCCGCGCGGCCATGAACCTACGGGTTCGATAGTGCTAGTGAGTGAGTGAGTAAGTGGCAGTCCCTTACTATGGTAGTGAATTTTGGGTTTTAACTAAAAGAGAAGAGAAGCAGCTGAAATGAGATTTCTGAGTAGTGTGGCTGGCTGCAAACTTCTAGATAAAAGAAGAAGTGAAAATATTAGAAATGAGCTAAACATTTTTAAACTTTTAGATAAAATAAAAGAATCTAGAAAAAACTGGAAAAAACATTTTCAAAGAATGAAAGATGATCGGATTCCAAAAATTGTTCATAATTACAAACCAAAAGGAGACAGGAATGTTGGTAGACCGAAAAAGAGATGGATTCAATTTTTTGAATGAGAATCTATGAGACCGGAACAAGCCACATGGGCTTAATCCGTGATTGTTGATGATGATGATATTGGCCCATAGATGTCATCAATGGCAAGCGGTTAACACATCGACTCAATGAGACATCTAACAGGCAACTAAGGTATTACTAGGACACTGAGGTCGGTAAATGTTGCTTAGAGGTTTTCTTATTCAGGCTTAAGGATCTTTTACGAGCCTGTAAATCTTCAGACTCGGGATCCACGGCTTAAAGTCTCTCCCGGAGGGCTTGTATCTTGTATTTTTCCATGCTAAAATAATCCATCGACCTCGGCCGGGTTTGAACCCTCGGGACCAGAGGCAAGAGCATTACCACTAGTATGAGTGCGTTTAAATCATCACTTACAGGTGTAGTTCGATGTGCGATTGATTCTCTGTAATGCAACCTCTCTTTAAAAAGTTCAATATTTTGATAGGATGTAGATTGTATCAAGAAATAATACCAAACATGCAATAGGCCGTTTTAGTCCTCAATATTTTTAATTTAACCTTACTAATAATGGACAAACACTTCTATATATGATAAATTAAAATGTTTCATGCCTCTCCTCACAACCTGTCTTCTAAGTATATCGCGATTTCAAAGCCTTGGCTGCCTCATCTTCAGTACTAATATCTTGACGACTGATGTTATGTCGATCGGAAAAACTACTTCTTCTTCCCTCTATTGGTGGATCGATGAACCTCCGGATTAAGTCGGGAATTTCGAAGTTCATAAGTTTTACTTTTTTGTTTTTGTGAATGTGGATTTTTTTCCAAACTGTGAATTCGAAATTCCTGCGAATTCTGACTTAATTCGGGTCCACCAACAGAGAGAAGAAGTAGTAGTTCTTGCGATCGACATATCATCGTCAAGATAGTACTGAAGTTGAGGCCGCCAAGGTGTTCAAATCGCGATATACTTAGAAGACTGGTTATAGGGAGAGGTATGAAACATTTTAATCATCATCATCATCATCATCAACAAGGATTAAGCCAAATGGCCTGTTCCGATCTCATTATAGGTCGAATTGGTCCTTCCATCTCTTCAATGGTCTTCCCAACATTCTTCTCCCTTTTGGTTTATAATTAAACATTCTTCTTGGTATGCGCTGTTCATTCATTCGTAACACGTGCTGAAGATAAGCATTTTGATAATATTTTAATTTATCTTAAATTAAACCTCATAGTGATTTATTCTTAAAAAAAGTTCAACTTCTATGTAAATTTGTCTCATTAGATCTTTTTAGATATCTAAATCTACAACTAAAAGATATTTGTGATACAGACCTACTGACTGGAAGTCAATATTTAGGTAATGTAATATATACATTTGGGTTGATTTTTTAAAATTTTATAATATAATTAATTTTAAGAAACACGCCTATGTTGTTAGAAAAATACTGAAGATCTTTCATTATGTTGAATGGTTATATGAACAATATGACATTGAACTGGCCTCTAGTACATTGATCTCTATGTCACCCCAGAATATGATCGCTCCGTTGGATTGAAATGCACTGGAATGACAGCATATGCAAGACTGAAGGAAAAAAATCGCCAATTGAACTCCAGGACAAAGACTTGATGCTTAATGACCCCAACTTTAATTCTGATTTGCATGTCGGCCATGTTATATATATATATATATATATATATATATATATTATATATATAACAAGATAAGATTTTAACAATGTATTCGCATCGCTTTTTCTCCATGCCACTAAGGTCTACAACGCCCTTGGCTTTTACTAGCCACTGGTTATCTCACAACGAAATGTGTCAATTAGAGATAGCTGATCATCCAAACAGTAGGGAAAATCCGGCTAATTTCGTGATACGGATAATTTCGTTATTTTATTTTCTTTCGTTTATAACGAAGTTGTACTGGCAAGAAAAACAAATTATTTTTCTATCATGTAGATTGTAGAAAGTCTACTTTCCTACTGTGTTTTCATATTTGTGATAACAGCGTCCCTTCGGTGTATTTTATGTTAACTTGTGGAGGAAGTGTATTCATTCATGTCAGCAGTTGTTAGATTTAATACTTGTCTGTGTTTGAAGAACATTTTTGAGTAGATATTCTTCGACACTAAAAGTGGACGGATACAATGTCGAAAATGTGATCTGTGGTTCCGGGAAAATTGTCAAAAGTTGGCTCTTTATAAGTGGGATTTCAAATACTTTGTATGTAACATGGAGAGCGATTAAAAGTTTCTCACGAATTTACTCTAATACTCGAATACCCGAGTTCTTCAAACCTCGAGAAAAATATATAGCCTTTAATTTATGTTATATTGCTATTGGTGACAACTGAGCATATATATTTTATTCATATATCATTAACTTTAATATTCCTAACTCTCTAACCAGAAAGTTTCATAATATTAAGGTATAATAGTCTGAAAGCTTAGTATTACGAAATCAAATTAGCCAGGTTTGCTATGGGTGACACGTGGTCAGCACGTCGGGTATGGGACATTTTATATGAGTGTGGAGTAATTATGAAAAAACTAATACAATGTCCATTAGTGAAAAAATGCAAAGAAATACGCTAAACAATGTGCGTATAATTAAAGAAAAACAATTGCACCTGAACTAGGTTTGAACCCAAGTTTTACATTCTGAAGCTCAATCAATATTCAGCGTCAGTCGGCGCGTAAACCTAGATTTCTTTGTTTTATATCTTGGTTCATATGCAAATACTTTCTTCTATTATCTGTCCAATGTAAGAAGCACATTTTGATATTTAACTTCCGAATGTATTACTCCGCGCAGCACGTATAAGAGTGCAGGCGAACTCTGTCAGCTGTCTGTTACAAGCCGATAAATTAATGCACTATATCGTTCGTGCCAGGATTATGCTCCATAAACTTACAAAATACATTTAACACCGTTTTCACCACTCTCTAACAATTTCCCACTGTGCTTCTAATAATTTTGATCACACATTTTATCACCGAGTTAAAATAAACTACCCGACAGTCACCATATTTGTAACTTCCTCTCAAGAATCGTTCAGTTTCAAACAAATGCGAATTTTTAGTTAGTCTCCGACCTTCGAAGAAATATATAGGTATATACTGTATTCTGATCAACTACAGTTAACATACATAGCTTAACTATGTAATTATATTAATCGAGTACATGATCTATTTTTTCGCTTTCGCTGAACTGTGCTTTGGTCATGAACGAATCGCAGTAACTGCAGCAGTCATGTGCTTCGAGGATTACCCGCACATTTATTTTGCTGAACTGTCTGGACAGAAAATAGTTATGTCAACTAAACTGATCAGTCGACTAGCCTAGAAACATTAATTTCCATATGTCGACCCAAATCTTCTCACAAAACGTTAAACTGGAAATATATAAAACTGTTATTTTCCCAATCTTTTACAGGAAACCAGATATATTAACAATATATAATTCTCGTAAACTGCGATGGGCAATACATTTGGCACGAAAGAGAGGCATTGAAGCTTCTTATAGGGAAACCAAAGGGAAAACGCCAGTTGGTAGACCAAGGATAAGGTGGGATAATAACATAAATCGTTATCTGAGAGAAGTTGATAATAAAGGGGAGATTGAAAAAAAAACATTAGCTCATTTAGGAATGTATGGAGAGCTTATGTCTGCGCGACCATGAACCTACGGGTTCAATAGTGTCAATGAGTTAGTTATAGTATATATAGTTGCGAAACATGATCTCTTACTTTAACGAAAGAGAAAAAAAAAATATTGAGAATAAAATTCTTATGAAAATTTTTAGACCAAAGAGACATTAACAAACAGGAAAATGGATAAGACTACATACCAATGAGCTATAATGATCTTTATACGATAAAAAACTCCTGGCGCGACAGGCCTACAAGGCCCTTAGCCTACCAGCCGGCTGCTGGCTTCGCATCCACATGTGTCAATCACATAGGTAGATGATAATCAGCCAGTGTAGGGGTGACATGTGGTCAGCATGTCGAGTCCCCCAGCCGTTATAGCTGGTTTTCTCAACCTGGAGCCGCTACTTATTGTAGCTACCCAAATGCATCACGAAGCTGGGTGGGCACCGGTCCCATACTGGCCGAAATACATGAGAAAATTTCTTCCCCCATGGAGACTCGAACCAGCGCAAGTCCCGTAGCTCTGCGCCAAGGCTTCCTGCCTTAACCACTCAGCTACGGCGCGGGACATCTTTATACGAAGCTAGATATAATACGAGAAATTAAGAGGGGAATCGAACCTTCTTGTAGAAAAACCAGAAGGAAAACGTCATGTTGGAAGACCAAGAATGAGATGGTAGAATAACATTAACCATGATTTGAGGGATGTAGATTATACAGAGGATGTTTGGAAAAATTAGCTCAGCATCGCGATGTAAGGAAAGCTTATGTCAGCGCAGCCATGAACCTACGGGTTCGATAGTTAAAAACAATATCACCTAACTCGATAATAAAATCACATTCACTTTATAAGAATCAATGTGAACTCATTTCACTAAAGGTGGAATGTCAAGTTTAGAACGTGGTTTTTTCAAATAGACTATATTGTAAGCAATCAGTTGTAAAATTTTGATTGTGTGAGAGAGTGAAGATTAAAAATGAGGCAGAGAGTTGGTGGTACTTAACAAACTCAGGGCTATTTTCATTTCCTGTCGTGTTTATTTTCTCTAGAGAATTTGTGACAATACATTAATTTCCCTAAATTAAGTGTCGTGTCCATCTCTCACAAGGCAAGTTTCACTAATTACCTACTTAAACATTTCCCAGGTATCGCTTGCACTCCACCAATTGGACATGATAAGCTAATGATGACATTTGTTCAACTCCTGGAGTCACAATGTCATGGACTTTCTCATGCAGCAGTAGCCGCTACACCAGGTTCCTTAACAAATTACATCATTATATTTAAGTACACTGTGTTTAAAAATAATCCGTATCAAAATTAAGCATTTTGAAGGAAAACTAACATCAAATTTGGAAAGTTGTTAAATTGTGGTAATAATAATAATATTGACATTAACAACAATAATATTGACATTAACAACAACAACAATAATAATAATAATAAACAAAATAATAATAATAAACAAAATAATAATAATAATAATAATAACAATACAGTAATAATAATATTGTTATCACCATCATTATTATTATTATTGTTATTGTTATTGTTATTATTATTATTATTGTTATTATTATGTAGAATGAAAGATGTGCATGGAAGCTTCTTGTAGGGAAACCAGAAGGAAAATGCAGTTGGTAGACCAAGAATGAGGTGAGAGAATAACATTAACTATGATTTGAGGGAAGTAGATTATACAGGGAATGATTGGAAAACATTAGCGCAGGATAGGGATGTAAGGAGAGCTTATGTACGTGCGGGCATGAACCTACGGGTTCGATAGTGCCAGTGCGTTAGTTATTATTATTATTATTATTATTATTATTATTATTATTATTATTATTATTATTATTATTATTAGGCGGATCCTTGGGCGCAAGCGTTTAGACGCTCCCTTCTTACCGCTGGAGGCCCGAGATCGAGTCTCTGTCATATTACGTGGGTTTCGTGGTGAACGAAACGGAGCTTGGGCAGGTTTTTCTCGGGGTTTCTCCCGTTGTCCCCTGCCACAATATTCATTCCACCATTTCTCCACACTCATCTCATCCATTTCGTTTCATTTCGTTCATCCGCCCTTGTGACGATGCGTCAGGGATGGTCAACCGGCACCCTTGTAGTTCACAGACCTCTATAAATATAGGGGTTTCATTTGATCTTATCCTCAACTCGCGTCCAACTCAGGGTCGGATCGAAAAATAATTATCATTATTATCATTATTATTATTATAATTATTAATTATACAGGCAACTCTTGCCTAAACCAGGAAGTGAAGAAGAAGAAGATCATTATTATTATTATTATTATTATTATTATTATTATTATTATTATTATTGATCGGCAATGGTGAACTAGTGGTTATGTTCCTTGCCTCTGGTTGCGAAGATCACGGGTTCAAACCCAGCTGTTATCGAATGACTTTTTAGGATAGAAAAATCTAAAGAGCAAATTCTCCGGGAAGGACTATAAGCCGTGGGTCTCGAGTTCGAAGATTTTCAGGCTCGTAAGAAAACCTTAACCCTTAATAAAGAGCCCTTCAAACAGAATGCACCTACTTTCATCGTCCTAGCTATACCTTATTGACCTACTTGATATCTCATTGGGTAGGTATGTTTGCCGGATACCATTAATGACATATATAGGGAAAGAAGCGTAACGAAATTAATTGGTTAATTTGAATGGTAAACATGTTTTTTCCCCTACACAACAGTGATTGGGTGAAGCCAAGTTTTATAATTTAAGTGTAAGATTAATGTATTTCTTTGCTCCATTTCTCTCTGACATTTTGTTAACTATTTTTTTCTAACATTGTGCACACAATCCAGTAAAAGGTGACGTTTTATTTTGCCGGCGTCAGAAAGTAAGACGCTAGCCTGACAAGTGTCACTGACTATTGCAAGTTTCTTGTCTCACAAAGTTCTCCAACTTTCTGTTACACAAGACAAATATGGCAAAAGGCCAGATTGTGGATCTCTTCATCCCAACAACGTCGATATGAAATTTCCACTTACTTGTATTGCCAATATCACAAAAACACGTCATTATATACAGATATAGGATATAGCACTAACAATTCAATAGCCTTCTGAATATGGCCTGAAATGTTAAGCCAAATACACTTAATATATGTAGACAGCGGTAGAGTGTGGTTTTGTTTAATGGTCTCTTGAATGAGACTCTTAATGAAGGATAGTGGTTAATTATAACATTTGAGTTGCATTCAGAAAGTATGGTTGGTATCTAATGTCGAGCACTTGATAATGAAATCATTCGCTCTGTTCAGAAAGTATTGAATAGACAAACTATTTTACCAGAATTAGAAACTATGATGTAATTAATTTTGTTGAGTTGTTTCTTGACTCACCTCATACTTCTTAACTCCCTCGCAGATCCGGATTTCTTCACTGTATTTGTGACATTCTAAATAAGTATGAGGTGAGTCAAGAATTGAGAATGTCACAAATACAGTGAAGAAATCCGGATCTGCGAGGGAGTTAAGAAGTACGAGGTGAGTCAAGAAACAATTCAACAAAATTAAAATAAACCTCATAGTGTTATTTCCTACCTACATAACTTAATGGTGTAATTAGTTTCGACCTAATCCTATGGTATTAACTTACCCTAATTCTTAATTGGCCGAAACCAAAGTTTGCCTGTGGTCCCTAGGGTCGCGTATTCAAACCCGGTCGGGGTCGATGGATTTTTCTCCGGAATAGACCTTAACCCCGGAATTCGAAGCACATAAAGTGCAGTGGGTGCTATTAGAAAATAGACATCACACATTCTTCACAGCAATTGGAAGAATAAAACAGGATAACAAATAGAAAAATAGTGGATGGATGAAATCGATGCGAGCAAAGAAAGTTAGTTATTTATTTCTTCTTTCCCTTTCTTCCCCTTCTCCTCCTTCATTTAAGGTTTATGAGATACACGTGTTCCTCTTTCATTAATCAAATGTGTAAGTGCTCTTC
The DNA here is from genome assembly GCA_030220185.1 of Diploptera punctata. Classification (NCBI taxonomy): domain Eukaryota; kingdom Metazoa; phylum Arthropoda; class Insecta; order Blattodea; family Blaberidae; genus Diploptera; species Diploptera punctata. Next base: position 175,728 of record JASPKZ010004219.1, on the reverse strand, counting down.
CTGCATCTTTATTTTCTTTCTTTTTATAATTTAATGTATATATTCATATCCTAGTAACATGCACATTTTCCAGTTATTTGTATTATTAGATACTGCTTATTTTTTAGTTCATGTGTGACACCTTCGTTTTTTGATTTCTCGCAAAAGAAGCACAAGCCTGAATAAAAGGCATCTGTGCAAATTTTACTGACCTCCTCATCCTAGTAATACCTTATTGTATAGCTGGTTTAACTTGGCAGAGAGAGATGGAGATACAAGGGTAGATTGTTGACCGCTTTAGTCCGATACAAAAGAAAGAACCCATCCGGATGTCAGTTTTCCCTTTTCCCCCTTTTCCATATTAACATCTGGTGAAGAAACACCGACAACACTGGTGCGAGTAAGAGAGGCGAGTACAGTTGTCTCATTCTACAAATTTCTCGTAAAGTTAAACCAGAGAGACTATAGTTGCTTACTAGATGTATTGGTCCAGTATGTTGATCGCATACCATTCATGACATATCTAGGAAAATAAGCGTAACTAATGTATAATTATAGGCTTTCACGGCCGGTGCGGCTTAATCTTTGTTTGGGTTGACTTCCGGGCTAAACGGCCTGCAGAGAACGCCCCCAACACCCTGGGTTCACCTATAAATAAGGAGACAGTTTCTCCATCTCAACATCACCTAACTCAAAACACAACAACTACATGGCAAGAAACCATAAAACGACAGTAATCGAAACCATCACATAGCCGTAATTCAACGGACAACCCTACATCAGGATCACATCTCAACAAATGTAGTGAATACTGATGATGGAATAGATATTCTGAAAGGCCTTCAGGAAAAGAAAAGCGCACACATATTTTTACAAGTTGAGGACCGGTATTCCGGGTAAATTATTTTGACAACTTTTTTGTATTTATAATCATTATTTATTATTATTATTATTATTATTATTACTATTATTATTATCGGCCGCGGTGGACTAGTGGTTATGCTCCTTGCCTCTGGTCCCGAGGGTCGCGGGTTCAAACCCGGCCGGGGTCGATGGATTTTTTAGGATGGAAAAAATTCAAGGAGCAAGTCCTTCGGGAGGGACTTTAAACCGTGGGTCTCGAGTCTGAAGATTTTCAGACTCGTAAAAGATCCTTACGCCTGAATGAAAGGCCTCTAAGCAAAATTTACCGAATTTTGTCGTCCTATTACTACCTTGGTTTCCTAGAAGTCAGTATGAGACGGAACGCTGACCACGGACCACTCAAATGACATCTATCGAAAACAAGTGTAACTGAATTAGTATGGTTCAAATTCTTCCCTTTAGGGGAAGAGCGCCTAAATCTCTGTTAAGGGAAACATGGGCTCACAAAAATTATTATTATTATTATTATTATTATTATCATTATTATTATTATTATTATTATCATCATTATTATTATTATTATTATCATCATTTTCATTATTATTATTATCATTATTATTATCATTTTCATTATTATTATTATTATTATTATTATTATTATTATTATTATTATTAGTAGTCTGCACTTCTAGAAGAATGACGACACTGACCACAGAAGGTATATATTTGAATTTTATTATATACTTCTCTACTGGTATCAAACTTGGAGGTTATATAATCTCATCAGAAAACCACAAGATTTTGCCAACGAATAAAGGAACGTAAATCACACAGAATTTATTTCAGGGATAAAATCTACACAGCTTGGGTAAGGATGATGTCAGATCTAACCGACCTAGTTCAACAACCAGCGAATGACCTAATGGAGGTGAGGGATATAGCAATATCGCTAAACAATAGATGAGCACAAGTCTCAATCATGCGGGATCATCGCATAGCAAAAAGGATATAAGATCCAGAGTTTGAGGCGAGAAGAATCTTTCAAGAAAATTGCTGAAGTTCTCTGATCTAGTGCATTTTGGGACATAGGCTCTCCATACATCTCTATCCTGAGCTAATGTTTATCAATAATTTCCCGTGTAATTCACCTCCCAGAAATCATAGTTAGGCCTAATGTTATTCTCCCATTTAATTCTTGGTCTACACTGACTTTCCTACAAGAAGTTTCCATGCTACTCTTTCATTTTCAATTCGTGCCACATGTCCTACCATCGCAGTCTATCAGACTTAACCATTCGTATTAAATCTAGTTTATCATAAGTAATGCCACGAGTGATTTCCAAATTATCGATAAATACACGACTCACAAAGTGAGGAGTGAATTTATCTACAGAATTTGGAAATCAAGAGTGGCATTTGTTAGGACTATTTAACGAATAAAATTAAGCTCTTTACTAAAAGTAATTATTTGAATATAGTTACCGGTGTTTTAAAATATTTATATAGTTAATGTAAACGGCGATGTTTGAAAACAAATTAGAAATGAGAGGTTATGTATATTGACTGCAACTCGATCATATTATTTATTGCCAAATAGGATCGCAATATTGTAAGAATGCACTCTAGTGGAGAAATAATTAAACACATCAAACTATTATAATCAACATTATAGGTTAATCATTTATATTTTGAATAAACAACTCAGTAAAATCACTGAATCTATTCATTATTTGCTATATTCAATGCATTTGTTGGAGAAAAATAATGGTCTAACCTGTTCACAATATTTAAAAAATGGAGGAGCTTTCTTCATCACAAAAGCAGGAGCTGATAAATAGAAATCGATAAAGGGCGATGTGAAACACGACTGTCATTGGTGTAAAACAGAATTCATTGAAACGTGATTGGTCATTGACTACTATTTGCGACATGAGTTAAATAGTCATAAAGATCACATAGCTTACTCTTATGAAATGTTCTCCATTTACCTATAGAGGTACATGATCTTTATATGTAACCAGATTTAATGAGAACGGCAAAGTCTTGTAGACTGCGATGAGCAGGATTTGTGGCAATGGGGAATGAAAGGGGGGCATGGACGCTTCCTGTAGAAAAACCAGAGGGAAACGCCCAGTTGGTAGACCATGAATGAGGTGGGAGAATAACATTAATTATGATGAGGGAAGTAGGGGATGATTGGGAAACATTAGCAGAGTGTAGGGGTGTATGGAGAGTTTATGTCCGGGCGGCCATGGAACTACGGTTCGATAGTGCTAGTGAGTTAGTGGCTAGTTACACGTCTGTTCTTCTCTCTTTGGTCCAAAAATTTTCTTCTTTCTTCTTTTTCGGCTTTCCCCCACTTATAGTTTTGCCGTCTTCAGTTTCCATTTATCTCTATGATTCCAATCTCCTTCCAAATTCCTATCATCCATTATAGTTCTGACGTAGGTTTTCCATTTCCATCTTGGTCTGCCACGTTTATTTCTTCCAGGGGGTGACCATTGGTATATATTTTTTGGTCATCTTTCATTTTCCATTCTTTGTACATGGTCATACCATTTAAGCATTTGAATTTCAATCCTCTTAACAACAGATGTGGTGACATTCATTTCTCTCCAAAGGAATTCATTTCTTATTTTATCCTGTCTTTTTTTTTTTTTGAGGCTTCTTCTAAAATAATCAAATTCATTTTATTGATTCTCATGAACAGACAGGTGAATGGAGAAGACTGCATAACAGTGAACTACATGGTCTTTAAAGGAAGCCAGATATAATGAGAACAGTTAAGTCTTGTATACTGCGATGGGCAGGACATGTGACACGAATGGGGAATGAAAGACTTGCATGGAAGCTTCTTGTAAGAAAATCAGAGGGAAAACGCCCAGTTGGTAGACCAAGAATGAGGTGGGAGAATAACATTAACTATGATTTGAGGAAGTAGATTATACAGGGGATGATTGGAAAACATTCGCTCAGGATAGGGATGTATGGAGAGCTTATGTCCGCAGGACATGTGACACGAATGGGGAATGAAAGACGTGAATGGAAGCTTCTTGTAGGAAAACCAGAGGGAAAACGCCCAGTTGGTAGACCAAGAATGAGGTGAGAGAATAGCATTAACTATTATTTGAGGGAAGTAGATTATACAGGAGATGATTGGAAAACATTGGCTCAGGATAGGGATGTATGGAGAGCTTATGTCCGCGCGGCCATGAACCTACGGGTTCGATAGTGCCAGTGAGTTAATTAATTTGATTAATTCTCAAAGCATGCCGTGTCAATAAGAGAACAATACCAATTGGACAATAGCTGACGTGGATTATCATATCTTCTGAGATTCTTAATGAGGCATCACTAAAAGAAATCCAGAACCCTTAACGGTACACAAACGGCTCACTTATTCACGCTTCCATTCTAAGTTATTTTAAAATAAAATTTCATTTTTAAATCCTTTTTAAAATTAATGTTGGGAAGTAAGCATTATGAGGTAGGCCTAATATTAATTTATCATATGGTCAGAGTAAAAATATTTAAAATCTCACCTTAGAAATCTCTTGTTTTATTTCAAGATGCCAGGTTTCAGACGGAATCCCGTCCATCTTCAGTAAAATCTCCGACTGATCAAATTCTTCCGCCGCCAAAGTTGTAAGATATACAAATATTTTAAAACAATTGGATAAAACTTTGGAACTGACAGTTTGAATGAAGATATACAAGGTGTCCCATTCAAACCTCCCATATTTTAATTAATTATAACTAACAAAGTATGCGGAATTATGAAATGAGGCCGGTATTAAACGAAACAGAAACTCAATGAATTTTCATTGCCACACATTAAAACACCTCTATATGTGCACCATTAGTAGCACAAACAATATCAAGTCTGTATTCGATTTCGTACCACGTTCTGTCCAATATGTCCATTGGTACTGTTGAAATTGTGTCAAGGATACGAGTTCGTAAATCATGAAGATCTTCTACTGGAGTCGCAAACACACAGTCTTTTACATACCTCCCGAGGAGAAAATAATACGAGCATTTTTGTTTTATGCCATTATTGTCCAACATGCGACAGATGAATTGACTGCAACAATTAAAACAAACATTCTTTGAGTTTTTTCTTTCTTTTAATACCAACCTCATTTCATAAACCCGCATACTTTGAGAGTTATGATTAAGGGGCGGATTTCTATGACCTAAAAAAATGGAAAATATGCAGGCATTTATGATCTAAAAAAAAGCTTTAAGTATGACCTAAAAAAAGACAAAAATATGACCTTATAATTGAATAATTTTTTTACCCATACTATATTAATTGTTCATTCATATACATTTTTAATAATAATAATAATAATAATAATAATAATAATAATAATAATAATAATAATAATAATAATAATAATAATAATCATCATAATAATGTTTATTTATTCTGGCAGAGTTAAGGCTAACATCTATAAAGATAATGAAATCTCTGTTAAACAAGACGGCAAATTATCTTCTTGGGAAAAGATCAACACTGGAGTAAGACAGGGATGTGGACTTTCACCGGTGCTTTTCATTATATACATGAATAAATTAATAAATGAATGGAGGAAAACACAACGAGGATATATACCCATCAATAGAAACCTCAAACTCGATGCTATTCTTTTTGCAGACGATTTAGCTCTCCTGACACTTTCCGAAAATGATTTGCAACGATCAATTTATAATTTACAAAAAATAGGTGCCAAATTTAATATGGAAATATCAATTAACAAAACTAAAATTATGGCATTTCATGGGAAGGACCCCATACAAAGTAAAATCTGTCTCCAGAATAAAATTTTAGAGAGATCTAATCATAAGTAATGCCACGAGTGATTTCCAAATTATCGATAAATTCACGACTCACGAAGTGAGGAGTGAATTTATCTAGAGAATTTGGAAATCAAGAGTGGCATTTGTTAGGACTATTTAACGAATAAAATTAAGCTGTTTACTCACAAATCATTATTTAACTATAGTTATTTTAAAATATTTATATATTTATTGCAAACGGCGATGTTTGAAAACAAATAAGAAACGATAGGTACGCTTCTACTGCTTCTTTTGTTTATCACTGCAACCAGATCATAATATTTGTTGCCAAAGGATCGCAATATTATAAGGAGGAGCTTTCTTTAATATGGTAATTATAACACTGATAAATATTTGGTGAAACACGACTCTGATTGGTTGTAAAACAGAAATCATTGAAACGTGATTGGTCATTGACTCCCATTTGGGGCATGAGTTAAATAGTCAATTTAAATATCTTGGATATTATCTCTCTATCTGGGATGAAAAGGATATCCCTGAAAAAGTTTACTAGTTATAATAAAAGTTTAGGAATTATTAATCAAGTTATGAAACCATCCCTTGTACAAAAAAACACCAGATTACGTTTATATAACACTTTGGCTAGACCAGTGTTGACCTATGGTAGTGAAGCATGGACACTAAAAAAACAACATGAAAGCAGAATAACGGCTTGTGAAATGAGATTCATGCGCAGAACAGCGGGTTACACCAGATGGGGATCGGAAAAGGAACACCGATATCTTAAAAGAATTGAAGACTACGCCAATTTTGGAATATATTAAACAGTACCAACTAAATTGGAAACACCATCTTGAAAGAATGACTTCAAATCGGATCTCCAAAGCTGTTTATAATTATATACCAAGAGGACGAAGATCACTGGGCCGTCCTATGAAACGCTGGAGGGAAAATTTTCTATAGGATCGTAACAGGCCTTGGCCTAATACTTGGAAGGAAGAAGAAGAAGAGTTAAGGCTATAAGGCCTTCTCTTCCACTCAACCAGCACAAATACAAATAATTATTTGACAAATATAGATATATAGTATACCAATTATAAACAGTTAAAGATACATTTAATGTAGCAATGTATATTTCATGTACAAACAACATTTTATACGATAATAACAATAATAATACTTACAATTGTATAATTTTCAATTGTAAAGAAAAAGGAAATTATCATATATTGTTCAGTGCAATCGTTTGCTACCTGCTAACAGAAACATTCAAAACAAATGTACTGTGAAACTGACAATTTTTATACAGATTGGTTATTTCCAATCGCCTGATGACTATGCTATTAAAAAACTCAAAATATGACTTTATCATAGAAATAAGCAGAAGTATGACCAAAGATCTTAAAAAGTGAGAAATATGACTTTAAGACCCAAATAAAAACCACTTAATATTAATAGTAAGGCATATATAAATGTTTTTACTTACTTGAAGCTTAGAATATAGGCTTTGGTAAAAATATGACATGTCATAGGAATCCGCCCCTTGGTTATGATTAATTAACATGTGGGAGGTTTGAATGGCACACGGTGTACATTCAGAAGAATAAAGATTGATCAATCAATTTTGATATTCCTAACAAACAAAATCTAATCTCAAGGTTTATAAACTCGACACAGAAGGCAGCTCAGAAGATGTTGACGGTGGAAGAATTTCGTCAGTCGGAGATTTGACTGAAGATGGACGGGATTTCGTTAGAAACCTGGTATCGTAAAAAACACGAGATTGTAAGATAATATTCTAAATCAAATTATGTCGAGTCTGTATTATCTCATCTCAATATTGATGTTGATTTGTTCTTGAACATGTTTCGATTAGTCTTCTAATCATCCTCAGCATCTTGGGCAGACATTCAAATATTACTCTACTCTGAAGTCTGATCATATGTTAAATTCGTTTTTAATGTTTAACCCGTCAGAACACGCGCATAATTTTGCACCGTTACCACACGCGCTGGGTATTTTTTTACCCGAAACTTTATTAAGTGATATTAACAGCAAAATGTCATTTTTAGAATATTCTAGAATTATATCTTTATTTTGACCATCTATCCTTCATTTGACCATGTCTAAATTATGTAAAGTGATCCCACAACAGACCCGGAGGCCCATGGGGTAGTAGTAGGTTAAGGCTCCCACTTTTTCTAGACAATCGGCACTTTATGTCAGCCGGGTTGTCAGCCCTGCGTGACGGCCGCCTTTACCCCAGAACAAGCGTCTGGTACTCATTTCCGTTAGAGGCTGAGTGGACCCCAGGCCATAGTGCCGCCAGAGGGTTTGGGCCAGTTTAAAAATCCTGACCCCAACGGGACTTGAACCCTCGACCCTCCGGCTTGTAGCTCAGTGCCTTAACCACTACGCTACGGCGTGCCCCATGTCTAAATTATTTATTGTTTAATTTAACAATACATAAAATAAGATCTAATATGTACTACATTTTCTTCACAAAAATACTGTAATATAATGTATTAGTTCAGTGCCAACAAAAATGATGAAAAAGTCATATATATTTAGCAGCCACTCACACACTATGTTCACTTCCTGAATCGGGATTTCCCCCCCCCCTAAAAAATCAACAATGCACATGAGCATTAACTACGCAATAATGTTCTTCAGAAAAATACTGCAATATTATGTTTCTTGTTCAGTGCTAACACTAATTAGAAATAAATAATGATTATAGCATTTGGGAGCCACTCACTCAAACAGTTCCAGCATCAAAATTGGCACCGAATTGGCACACCCCTCGCAGAAAGGCACAGAATGTTCTTTACAGATCATCTTGTACAACTTTGGCATGAAGTAGTTGTTTTACGATCTCTCTTCTTCAAACATACTTCACATCGAACTGAAGACATCTTCATACGTTTCTGTGTTGATTGGGTTTTTGTTGCTCCACACAAGCCAATCTTCGAATAGTGGATCTATTTTCTCCAATAAGTTCCATCTTTACCTTTGTAACTAACAAACTGAGACAGTGGAGCATCATCCTCATAGTCTTCATCACTCATAGTTGCTTCCTGTTCTGTATCAGAATTATGTTCACTTTCGGAGATGATCGGCTTCATCCCCTGATTCATGTTCAATAACATCTTCATCTTCATTTAGCCAGTTTACTATTTGTCCACTTTGCCTATATTGTAAGTCCATTTTGTAATGGAAAGTAGAAATGGTGCACAAATAAAACGATTCACTATTTATGTTACTTATTCACACGCGCTGGGTAATTCTTACCCAATCTTGATATATGCATGCATAAACCCCTGCAGTCACAGGAAAACTAACTAAATCTTACATACAACAATGCAAAAATATCTGAAAGAAAGGTACTGAAAACGGCAGATAAATTTAAATTCAAACACAGTGTTGCCAACAAAAAGAATAACGTCTGGGTATTTTTTACCCTGGCGCGTGTGCTTACGGGTTAAAAACAGTTCAATATCGAAGAAAGGGATGCTTGTGAACACAGCAGCGCTTCAAATAACATCGATTAAAGAGTATTTTACGTACCCCTGGCGTTTTGTTCCTGTGTTCGTTTTAATCTAGAGACTAGTTTGACATTAACACTCGAGAACCATTCAATTAACTTGTAATGAAGAGAGGGCGACTTTGGCTCTCGAACCACCGCAATGGCTCCACTAATCAATATCGCGGACCGCAGACTTTCATCCACAACCCTCAATCGTGAAACCTCCATTTCTCTGTCCCTAGGGTAGATTTCACGTCATCTACAATATCTCCCCCCGTTTGCTCTTTGTAAACCCACGCTTAATATTATTTCCTCTTACCATACCGAACTGATGTATGAAGTCATAATACAACTCTGTCCATTGCTCTTTTGCTTTAAAATATTCCCTTTTCTTGTTCAGGGAGTAGAAAATGCCTCAAGGCAGCTTTACACGAATACGCTAAATTTCATAATTATGACAATCTGTAGAAATATAAGTTTAAAATTTATATTTAGCTCCATCTAACATTGATCCTGAAAGTATACATCCATCCATACATCCATAGTAATTCTGCCCGAAGGCAGGTCTTTCGTGCTATGCTTGCAGCTTTACTAGGGAATTTTAGGTGTGGTGGCTTCCCATTGCTTTCCACACCGATGAAGGATGATGATGATGATATGATAAGGATCAAGATGATGATATGATTTCGGGGACCGTTTGGGCCTTAAAGTTTTCCTAACATTTGTCTTACAGGTGAGGAGGGTGCGAAACATGGACTCTTACTTTAAGGGAGGAAAGGAGATTACGAGTATTTGAGAATAAAGTTCTTAGGAAGATTTATGGACCAAAGAGAGATGAACAGACAGGTGAATGGAGAAGACTACATAACAATGAACTACATGGTCTTTATAAGAAGCCAGATATAATAAGAACAGTTAAGTCTCGTAGACTGCGATGGGCAGGACATGTTGCACGTATGGGGAATGAAAGACTTGCATGGAAGCTTCTTGTAGGAAAGCCAGAGCCCAATTGGTAGACCAAGAATGAGGTGGGAGAACAACATTAACTATGATTTGAGGGAAGTAGATTATACAGGGATGTATGGAGAGCTTATGTCCGCGCGGCCATGAACCTACGGGTCTTTATAGTGCCAGTGAGTAACTAAGTAAGCAAGTAAGGTGAGGAAAAACCCCGATAAAAACCTCACTCAGAAAAACTGCCCCGACCGGGGATCGAACCCGGGCCCGCTGCGTGACAAGGCAGCACCCTACCTCGAGACCACAGCGGTGGACAAGTTAGCATCAATAAAACTAAATATATGTTCACACATAGAAATACGTTATATAATGGAAATGGGCAGTAAATTAAAAATGATGGATATTTTGAAGAAGTGGCTGGATTCAAATGTCTAGATGTTGGAGATATGCGTAAAATAATTATCCTAAATTGTGAAGTATATATCAATTTCTTATTTAAGATTTTTTAATAAGAACAAGCAGCAAGCTCAAGTAGGCATGAGGGCCTCTTCAGGGCGTATTTTAGATCATTTCTCGGATTCTGCCGGCGTATCAGAAACAGTGAGTATAAGGAATTTAGGTGATCCGTAGAAATTAGTTGCGTAATTAATTAAAAAGGGTGCAAGGTTGCAGGGTATCTCCAACTCTATTCAAAATTTATCTCGAAAGAGTACTAAGAGACTGGAGGAAAAAATGTCAAAAAATGGGCAAACCTATCCAAAATACACATGTATATTCACTAAATTTTACAGATGACCAGGTATTAATAGCACAAGACCACGATGACATAGAATATATGGTTAAAAAACCAAAAGAAGAATATGAAAAATGGAGACTTTATATAAACATTGAGAAAACTAAATATCTGTGTATAGGAGATGGAATGGAAAATATAAATATCAACAATGGAGAATAACTAAAACCTAGAATATATGGAAATAACTAAAAGTCTAGAGAACCAAGGGTCCCGGGTTCAAGTCCCGGTCTGAGCGTATAATTTTTCTCTTCAAATATGATTTATCCATCATTGAGATGTACGAAATCAATAATAAAAACATGGAAAAAGCCGTACTGGCTGTAATGTATAATTCCCAAATATGTCTTCTTAATAAAGGAGCCGCCATTTGCAAGATAGAAGCATGGATTCATAGCATTTGGTGGACGGGAATTACAATGTATATAGAGAAAGATTTGCGTTTAGATCGGTACTTGCTCAGGTAGCTCAGTTGGTAGAGCACTTGGTCTAGAGAACCAAGGGTCCCGGGTTCAAGTCCCGGTCTGAGCGTATAATTTTTCTCTTCAAATATGATTTATCCATCATTGAGATGTACGAAATCAATAATAAAAACATGGAAAAAGCCGTACTGGCTGTAATGTATAATTCCCAAATATGTCTTCTTAATAAAGGAGCCGTCATTTGCAAGATAGAAGCATGGCTTCATAGCATTTGGTGGACGGGAATTACAATGTATATAGAGAAAGATTTGCGTTTAGATCGGTACTTGCTCAGGTAGCTCAGTTGGTAGAGCACTTGGTCTAGAGAACCAAGGGTCCCGGGTTCAAGTCCCGGTCTGAGCGTATAATTTTTCTCTTCAAATATGATTTATCCATCATTGAGATGTACGAAATCAATAATAAAAACTAAAACCTAGTATTGAATGCACTTATTTAGGAACAAAATTAGACCATTCAGGCGTTAACACAGTGTAAATTAGAAATATAATCGCACAAACAAAACAAGCAATAAATGCTTTAAACTGTTTGGTGGAGAAAAATATTACAAAAAATAGAAAATTAGAAATATATCAAACCATAATTCAGAGCATTTTAACATATGGTGCTGAAGTATGGCAAATTCCTGCCAGGAAAATGAAAAGAATTTTAAGTACAGAAATGGATGTCTTAAGAAGATCAGCTGGAACATCTAGAATGGATAGAATACGAAATAAAGAAATAAGGGAAATTATGGGTGTACAAGAGGAGCCAGATATCATAGACATTATAGAAAAGAAAAGATTACAATGGTATGGCTATATCAAAAGAATGCCAGAGCAAAGATTGCCTAAAATTGTAATGGAATGGATCCCAATAGAAGGGAGGAAGATAGGAAGACCGAAGAAAACTTGGATAGCTATGGATATTAGAGGATTGGAGGAAGATCAATGGATGGACAGAGAGGAATGGCGCTTGGTTTCCGGAAGACGGCGGCAGCTGCCATGATACCGGATGATGATGATGATGACAACACAATATTCACAATGAATTAATAATATCTTATAGACTTCTTGAGCAAATCTAGACTTCCCTAGAATATTTAAGTAAGATAGATTGATTCACACTTTTAGGTAATAATATCGGAACAACTGGCTCCTCTGAATACTCGTAATATGATCAACTGGCGCACTCTGTTTTCGTAAGGGAGCTACTGGCCCCACTCTGTGATCGTATAAGAGTAAATGGCTTATCTCTGTATGTACTCGCATGGGAGCTACTGGCCCCACTGTGTTAACAATACAATTTTTTGGCCTTTTATAATTATTTTCCTAGGAAGGTCCCTAAAGGGTAGAGGGCGGATCTGAGGATGAGCTCTCAGAATCTACAAAAGGCTCCAAATAGTCTGCGCAAAATATAGCCTCTCTCTACCAAACCCTACCATCTACCATCACGTGGTGGGACTGTTTTTACTGATGATGGAGGGTGAATGGCGAGTTTCTGGCGCCATAAAACCAGATGCTCGGGGTAGACAGAGCTCTGTAGCCTTGTAAGGCAGTCTGTCTAGGAGAAAGACAACTCTGAAATTAAACTCTGGTCCTCCAGGTTGGGGGTTTTGCGGTTGGGCTGGTAATCCACCCAAGTAAAAAAACTATCACTCACAACTCTCAAGTGCGAATACGTTATTTTCAATACTCGATAAACTAGACGAGCACAAATACCAATGGAAAGAACATTTAGACAGAATGGACAATTACAAGATTACCCAAAAAGACCAACGTCTACAAACCACATGGAAAAAGATCTTTGGGACGGCCAAGGAAACGATGGACTTGAGACCGGAACAGGTCGCATTGCCCTAATCCTGGAAAGGAAGAAGATGAAGTTTTAAAATTGGCTGAAGTATTCTCTTTTAACAAATTTAATATTTTGCAAACCTGACCATGTTCAAAACGTCAGTCAGACTTACAACTTTTTCTGAATGAATACGGATTTTACAAGCATTAATTTCGCTTCGCTAGGTACAAGTACCAGCCAACCCTTGAGTTACCGCTAACCACTCAACAAGTACCGGCAGCTTAAGGTGACACATGTCAATAACAAATTAAAATTTGAATTCTAACAATTACCCCTGCCAGTACACCTGTCATAAACAATAAGAAAACAAATAGGAATGAAATGCACAAAAAATTAAACATAGGCTCAATTCTGGAAATGCATGCTATTATGCATATAGGCACTCTTGTCATTCCAATTTGTCTTAAAAACGTTAAACTGAAAATATACAATACTGTTATTCTCCCAGTTATATTTTATGGAGTCCACCGCTGTGGTCTCGAGGTAGCGTGCTGCCTTGTCACGCAGCGGGTTAGATCCCCGGTCGGGGCAGTTTTTCTAAGTGAGGTTTTTATCTGAGTTTTTTCCTCACCTGTAAGACAAATGTCAGGAAAACGTTAAGGCCCAAACGGTCCCCGAAATCAATGGCCATCATCATCATCCTTATCATTATCATCATCATCATCCTTCACCGGTGTGGAAAGCAACGGGAAGCTACCACACCTACAATAATAATAATAAGTTGGTAAGAGGCACTCGAAAGAGCATTAAGTTATAAGTTTATGATTTGTCTTTTATGAGTTCGTTCAGTGATCCTGTCCATATTCTGCATTGTTTGTAATGGTATCGCTCACACTTTTGGTCGCATATCTTGCATTCACACGAATCACTCGGTTGGTGGAATTTTGTATTTTTGCACATTTTGTGATGATATCCATGTGTTGCTAAACCTATGATTCTGTGCCTTTGTGGTTGGTTACTTCCAGTCCACTCTCTGTTTACCATGGCATCTGAGGCGTAGAAATCTTCGTCGATCTCTTTTTCTCTCTTCTTCTTCTTCTTCTTCTTCTTCTTCTTCTTCTTCCGAATGCAGTGTTGGGTGATGATGCCCGTTCTGCGACTACAAAAACTGATCTTTCCATCGGTTGAAGGGTCTTCCGAGGTCTCTTTTGCCTTTAGGGTTGAGGTGGTAAATCATCTTTGGTAAACGGGAATTTGACATTCTCTGGACGTGTTGGAACCATTTAATCTGATAATTTTGTATATGTTCAACCATTTCCCTACTATTCCACTGCATCCTTATCTCATCACTTTTCATTCTATCCCTTAATGTTACTCCAGTTAGTGATCGGAGGAATCTCATTTGTGAACTATTAATGCGGGATTTATCTTTTGCTCGAAGTGTCCAGCATTCACTTCCGTATAGTAGAGCAGGTTCCTTTTTTTTTCGATACCACACCTACAATTCCCTAGTAAAGCTGCAAGCATAGCATTGAAATGCTATGATTGCAGTGAAGGACCTGCCTTCGGGCAGAATTACTATGGATGGATATTTTATGGATGCGAAACGTAAACTCTTACTTAAGGGATGAGACAATATTAAGCATATTTGGAAATAAAGATCTTAGCCGAGCGGTTAAGGTAGGAAGCCTTGGCGCAGAGCTACGGGACTTGCGCTGGTTCGAGTCTCCGTGGGGGAAGACATTTTCTCATGGTATTTCGGCCAGTATGGGACCGGTGCCCACCCATCATCATGAGGCAATTTGGTATCTACAATAAGTTGCGGCTCCAGGTTGAGGAACTAGCTATAACGGCTGGGGGGGACTCGACATGCTAACCTCATGTCACCCCTACACTGGCTATAAATCATCTACCTCTGTGATTGACACATGTGGATGTGAAGGGCCAACAGCCGGCTGGTAAAAGGGCAACCGTTGAAAAGTGGAAAGAATCGGAATCGGAGGAAAATGCGTTGATCAAAGAGATAGGCGAATGGAGAAGGCTATTAAATGGTGAACTACATGATCTTTATAAGAAACCAGATATAATCAGAACAGTTTAGTCTCTTAGACTGTGATGGGCAGGATATATGGAACGAATGGGGTATGAAAGAGGGGCATAGAAACTCCTTGTACGAAAATCAGAGGGGAAGCGTCCAATAGGCAGGCCAAGAATTAAGTGGGAGGATAATATTAACTACGATTTAAGGGAAGTAGATTATACAGGATATGAAAAAATATTAGCTCAGGATAGGGATGTATGGAAACCTTATGTCCGCGTAGAAATTAACCTAAGGATTCGATATTGCCAGTAAATTAGAGTTAGATAGTTATCAGTATTTTATTTATCATAAGTAATGCTACGAATGATTTCCAAATTATTGATAAATTCACGACTTAGGAAGTGAGCAGTGAATTTATCTAGAGAATTTGTAAATCAAGAGTGGCATTTGTTAGGACTATTTAACGAATAATATTAAGCTGTTTACTCATAAATAATGTATAACTATAGTTATTTTAAAATATTTATATATTAAATGCAAATTGCGATGTTTGAAAACAAATGAGAACCGATTTGTAAGCTTCATTTCCTTCCTTCGTTCATAACTGCAACCAGATCATATTATTTATTGTCAAAGGATCACAATATTGTAAGAATGCACCCTAGTGGAGAAATTTATAACCAACGTTACAGGTATTGATTAATTTGATGTCCTATGATGTAAATATGTCAATTATATTTTTTGTGTCATTACCTGGAAAATAATTCGTTTAAGAAGGTGCAAACAGAGTTTTTTTTTGGTGTAATCAATTGTTACAAATGTTTTTATATTATCTATCGCATGCGCTTTCTGCTAACATTCATGCTATATACAATCTGGTAGCCGTATTTCTTAGAGAGTCAGTCACTGCAAAATGATGCTATGACCTATTCAGAATGTTAAAAAGGAGGTGCTTTCTTTATTATGATAAACTTTAGTTAGTAAATTTTAGGCGAAACACGACTGTGATTGGTGTAAATAAAAAATCATTGAAATGTGATTGGTCATTGACTCCCATTTGGGGCACGAGTTAAATAGTCAACGCTATTTAACAACTTACTCGAAATTTAAATCTGAACTTGAAAGAACCGAAATATTTTGCTCAAAGGTCTCTTATATCAAGTCTGAGGCTCTTTTACATGCCTCAAATCTATAACTCAAGACTCCTGACTTATAATTCTCTTCCTAATGAATCCATGATCTCAAGTTTCCGTCTTTGAAAATCCATGACCTCGGTGGGATCGACGAGACGAACATGGTAATCACTAGTCTACCTGGAGTGACAATACTTAAGTTAGGTCTATATTAGGCATTTATATTATTAAGAGACAATATTGATGTGTAATGTGTGTATATATATTTATACATATATACCTAGAGTTCCGGGTTCAAATCCCGCCCAGGCATTTATTTTTCGTATCATGTCTATATATATATATATATATATATATAATCATCATCCGGTATCATGGCAGCTGCCGCCGTCTTCCGGAAACCAAACGCCATTCCTCTCTGTCCATCATTGATCTTCCTCCATTCCTCTGATATTCATAGCCACTTGTACCCCTTCTATCCAAGTTTTCTTCATCTTCCCCTCCTATCCTTCCGCCTTTCTTTCCCTGGGATCCATCCCATAACAATTTTAGGCAATCTTTGTTTCTGGCATTCTTTTTCACATGGCCATACCACTGTAATATTTTCTTTTCTATAAATGCCTATGATGTCCCGGCTCCTCTTTGTTTTAAAACAAAACCATACTTACCCTTATTTCTTTAATATATTATCAGAATACTATATATATATATATATATATATATATTGTGACACATCGTAATAACAGTGTTTGAATTTCGCTGGTGACGGCGAATATATTGATCTCGCAATGGTAGAAATAGATTCGTGAGTCGTTGATTCGCGAGTTGAAAGAACCGTGCAGATGATCGATGCTTCTAGACTTTCGTTCCGGAGGTTTCTCTAAGCTTCTACCCTTCCTCTCGAGAAGGTTCAATGACCAAAAGCTTCCATACTGGAATAATCTCGATTGGAAACTGAGAAATTTCCTTCCCCACCCCTATATAAACTGTTGCCAGGGTCAGGAGCGAGTCAGTTGTAGAGTGACAGAGATACAGTGACTATAACCGAAAGAAAAAAAAAACTGTGGCAATTAAAAGTGCTAAACACTGAAGATAATTATGTGATAGATACAATTTAAATAAAAATTACTTATTACAGAAATTTGTGTGTCAATTATCGGTGAGTGTTTAGGGAATAAAATGAAATTACTGTGGAGATTTACGCGATCATGCGTGTTGTTTTATTAAGAGAAAACAACGTGAGAACTATCCCCCGGCGGCCTACAAGAATACTAATGCCTTAGGCGTAATATCTTAAAGTTTATAGAACAACTACCTCAATTTCAACTAGGATAATACAGAAAAATATTTTTTTTATCACCCCGTAAGTTGTTTGATCTATCTGTGATGCAAGTGTTTGACGTCAGAAGAAGTACTCAACTCAGAGAAGAGTAAGTTGCTAGTTCTGCTGCATTAATATGGATATTTGTTCGCTTTTTACCCCATATCTAGTTGCTTGGGAATGTCGGGAATTTATTTTCACTCGCAAATAACCGCTAGGCAGGTGGGGATCACAAAAACACTGACTGAAATATGTACGTTTCTTCATGACATTGGAAGAAGGCAATGTCGTTAAAATTTACAGAGATCGTAAACCCAGTTTAAACATCACAATGTTGAATTAACCTCATTTGCAATTGTTTCAGCTTTTTATATGACTCACTTCTATGGACTCAAAATGGCAGCAGATAAACCGACGTACTTTCAAATAGTGAATTTATAGCTAGTACTAGATTCTAACGTTATTTTATGATAGATAAATCTTCTGCTTATAAACACAATTGTCATATCTGTTATGGTATAGCTATAACTCTTTCAGAGGTAACTTACAGTTGTAATGTAAACAAAGAAGACGAAAGACCGCATTTTTATTTGTCGAATAACGATTTTACATTTAAGTGTGTAATAAATTGTAGTTCTCTCTATAACACTTGAAGTAGAGAAAATAAAAAGCTTGGGCAGGTTTTTCTCAGGGTTTCTCCCGTTTTCCGCTACCATAAATTTCATTCATCCGCCCCTGTGACGCTTAAGGTGCGTCAGGAGTGGTCGGCCGGCACCCTTGTTGTTCGTACACGTCTATACATATAGGGGTTTCATCTCATCTCATTTCTCGACCCGACTCTGAGTTGGACACGAGTTGAGCATATTTTTTTAAAATTTGTTTTATAGCACATATGCATATATGTTATGTACGAGATTTTTTTTTTTTTTTTCCAAATGCCCCAGGTTTGTCTTTCAACATTCCTGGTTTCTCTCCTGGCATGGCGTACTTGTAACCCACTTCTGAGGTTGGGGCGCCTGGAAGGCGGCGTTACGTTGCCCCGATGATATGATGGGTGATGATGATGAAAATGGTGCGCCAGGAGAGTCCCTAATCCTAAGCTGAACCTAAGATGAATATGAATGATGATGATTGCGATGGCCATATGATTTCGGGGACCGTTTGGGCCTTAAAGTTTTCCTGACATTTGTCTTACAGGTGAGGAAAAACCTCACCCAGAAAAACTGTCCCGACCGGGAATCGAACCCGGGCCCGCTGCGTGACAAGGCAGCACGCTACCCCGAGACCACAGCGGTGGACACGTAGGAGAATATTAAAATACATAATTATAATTTTAATAGTTTCTTGAGTATTGTTATATTGTTACGCAAGCGCAATATAGAATACATTGGAATTTCAGTTGTTTAGAATGGCCGTTTCTGCATAATAACAAACCATTGGAAACCCAAGCATTTGAAGAGCGGAGAGTTTGAGTGTTTTCAAACAGTTTAACTAACTAACTAACTTAGTGGCACTATCGAACCCGTAGGTTCATGGCCGCGCGGACATAAACTCTCCATACATCCCTATCCTGAGCTAATGTTTTCCAATCATTCCCTGTATAATCTACTTCCCTCAAATCATAGTTAATGTTATTCTCCCACCTCATTCTTGGTCTACCAACTGGCGTTTTCCCTCTGGTTTCCTACAACAAGCATCCATGCACGTCTTTCATTCCCCCATTCGTGCCACATGTCCTGCCCATCGCAGTCTACGACACAACTGTTCTTATTATATCTGGCTTCCTATAAAGATAATGTAGTCTTCTCCATTCACCAGTCTGCTCACCTCTCTTTGGTCCAAAAATTTTCCTGAGAACTTTATTCTCAAATACTCGTAATCTCCTTTCCTCCCTTAAAGTAGGAGTCCATGTTTCAAACAGTTTAGCCAAAAATGTCCTAAATTAGCCATTGAAGGTGAAAATGCATAGAATTTACAGATGAGTCGGCTCGTAAATTCCGCTCGTAATGAAATTATAAATAAAGGATATCTATCGACATAATGGAAAAAGCGTAAACGCCTGATTAGGTAGGCCCATATATATATATATATATATATATATATATATATATATAGATTTTTTGTCATAAATAATAGAAATTTGGTCATGAAAAATGCAAATATTCTGAGCTAATGATTTCCAATCACCCCGTGTATAAAATACTTCCTTCAAATTATTGTTTATGTTATTTTCATACCTCTTCTTGGTCTACCAACTGGGCGTTTTCATTTGGTTTTCCTACAAGAAGCGTACATGCTGCTCTTACATTCCCCATTCGTGCCACATGTCCTGCCCATCGCAATCTACAAGACTTATTATATCTGGTTTTCTATAAAGATCACGTAGGTAAATGTTATTTAGTCTTCTCTATTCGCCTGTCTGTTCATCTCTCTTTGGCCCAAACACTTTCTTAAGAACGTTATTCTCAAATACTCGTAACCTTTCCTGCTTCCATAAATTAAGAGTCTATGTTTCGCATCCATAAAATATAACTGGAAGAATAACAATATTATATACATTGAGTTTACTTAATTTGTCATTAACTGTCCGTTTACATTGTATAACGTATTTATATATGTGAAAATATATTAAATTTTATTGATGTTTACTTCCAGCCACAATTTCTTAGTGTTACTCAACAGAGTGTGTGCCAGCCCTTAGTATGTCCTCGCTGTCGCTTAATAATACTGCATCATTAGCATAAACTAACAACTTATTAACACCATTGAGTTGAAAGGCCTTCTTTAATCTCTAAATATTTTATTTCATGCTCTGGTTACAAAATTGAATAGTAGAGAAGTTAGTGCATCTCGTTTTCATGAAAGGCAAATGATTTAAATATAATAAACAAACTGAGATAAACGGAGAAATATCAATTAACAAAACTAAAATTATGGCATTTCATGAGAAGGACCCCATACAAAGTAAAATCTGTCTCCAGAATAACATTTTAGAGAGATATAATCAATTTAAATATCTTGGATATTATCTCTCTATCTGGGATGAAAAGGATATCCCTGCAAAAATTACTAGTTATAATAAAAGTTTAGGAATTATTAATCAAGTTATGAAACCATCCCTTGTACAAAAAAAAACACCAGATTACGTTTATATAACACTTTGGCTTGACCAGTGTTGACCTATGGTAGTGAAGCATGGACACTAAAAAGACAACATGAAAGCAGAATAACGGCTTGTGAAATGAGATTCATGCGACAGCGGGTTACACCAGATGGGATCGGATATCTTAAAAGAATTGAAGACTACGCCAATTTTGGAATATATTAAACAGTACCAACTAAATTGGAAACACCATCTTGAAAGAATGAGTTCAAATCGGATCCCCAAAGCTGTTTATAATTATATACCAAGAGGACGAATATCACTGGGCCGTCCTATGAAACGCTGGAGGGAAAATTTTCTATAGGATCGTAACAGGCCTTGGCCTAATACTTGGAAGGAAGAAGAAGAAGATAAACGGTTCTTTATATGTATTAATTGTATTATAGTATATTAAAAAATGTTTTGACTGAAACCTCAAAAGAATTTTATAATTTATTTTATTAGTATATGCTTTGTGTTACATTACGGTCAGTAAAAAATTATTTCCTTTACTATGAATGGATTCTCTGAAAATATATACTTTATAATTTCTATCGTAACATTAGCTATACAAGACATTATGATTTTGGTTAATTGTTTTATGGAAGTTGTTTATATAAGAATGTCAAAATAATTATTTTATATACATAAGATATTTATTTAAGATTCAAAGATCACAGCTATCATCATGAATAACTTGTATATTGAAGTTATTTTCTATTCAGTCTCCAAGAATAAAACGAGTCTAGCAAGTACTTTCAGGGCAATTACTGATCCTTCTCTCTTAAACAGTATAATTGATTTTTTTTATCCAGAATTGCAATTCCAAATACGGTATTCTGAAAACTTCAACTAAAGAGAGAAGCAGTATCTTCATTATATGAACTATTTGCAGCTAATTAACTGAGTTTAAAATTACTGCTTGTTTAATTTTGTACAAAGTTTATTTTGTTTTATTATGCATAGTATATAGAGTAATATTAATTGATAATAAAGATAAAATAAATGCTTTATTATTCGCTGACGATGTTGTACTTTTAGCAGAATCTGAAAATGAGCTCCAAATGTTAGCATATAAATTTAAATTAATAGCCAATAGATATAATTGTAAAATATCAATAAATAAGTCTAAAGTAATGGCATTTATTGGTAAATATGGAATTAGATCAAAAATTGTACTGGATAACAAAATAATAGAACAAGTATCACATTTCCAATATTTAGGATGTGATATAACTTATAGAGAAAATAAAGATATAGAAAATAAAGTAAATAAATTTCAGGCTATTTGTGGAACCATAAAAAGAACCTTAGGTCGGAAAACAAGGAAAGATACGAAACTTAAATTATATAAAACAATGGCTGTTCCTTTGTTGTTGTATGGAAGTGAAAATTGGATAATGAAATCAAGGGATAAAAGCAGGATACAGACTGCGGAAATGCTGTTTTTACGTAATGTGAAAGGATGCACAAGAGCGGATAGAATAAGGAATGAAACTATACGAGAAGAATTAAATATATATAAAATTGAAGATAAAATCAGCGAAAATAATAATAAATGGACAGAACACTTAATGAGAATGAACAACGAAAGAATACCAAAAAGAACCTTCCTGTATAATCCCAGAGGAACAAGAGATGGACTCCACTTTTAACTTCGCCGGAACAGGCTGCATAGCCTAAACCTTGTAGTAGAAGAAGAGAGGATATAGAGTAATATAGACATACTGTTTTTTAGTTACTTTCAAAGGGTGCAATTAAAATAACTAGTTAATTTATGCTGGAATATGAATCTATTCTGGTTAAGAAAACAGAAAATTGTAATTAGTTTCACGAGATTTTGACGTCACACTGAAGAGGGTTCAACGTTATGAAACCAATTGTATTTCCGTTCTAAAAATGTTCTTACAAAGTTAACATCAAGTTTATATATCCATCCATAGTCCACTACTGTGGTCTCGAGGAAGCATGCTGCCTTGTCACGCAGCGGGCCCGGGTTCGATCCCCGGTCGGGACAGTTTTCTGGGTGAGGTTTTTATCGGGGTTTTTCCTCATCTGTAAGACAAATGTCAGGAAAACTTTAAGGCCCAAACGGTCCACGAAATCATATGGCCATCATCATCATCATTATCAACAACATCCTTCGGTGAAGGATGATGATGAGGATGTTGATTGATGATCTGATACCGACATGTACCTCTACAAAGGTAGATGATTTCCAACAATATGATATATTTATAGGACTACTTGGGTTGTACTATCAATAGTAACATGAACTGCGGTCAAGAAGTAAAGCAGAGGATAGCAATGGCAAAATAAGTTTTCAACAAGAAGAGAAGCATTTTCTGCGGACCTTTGGCAAAATAATTAAGGAAGAGGCTAGTGAAGTGCTTTGTGTGGAGTGTAGCATTATATGTTGCTTGGACATTGAGGAAAAGCGACTGGAAGCTTTTGAGATGTGGATATGGAGAAGAATGGAACGTATAAACTGGACAGACAAAGTAAGAAATGAAAATGTGCTAGACAGATTGGGTAAAGAAGAACAATGCTGGAACTCATAAAGAAGAGGAAAAGAAATTAGATTGGCCACTGGCTAAGAAGAAACTGCCTGCTGAAGGATGCTTTAGAAGGAATGGTCAACGGAAAGAAAGTTAGTCTCTGGGGGTGAGGCCAGAAAAGAAAAAGGACATTCAGATGATAGACAATATTAAAATAAATGGTTTGTATGCAGATACAAAAAGGAAAGCTGAGTCAAGGAAAGAGTGGAGAATGATGGTTGGAGTTTGCAGTTTTTGGTTGTGGAAAGACCTGCTCTTGCGCAGAACACTATGAATGAATATATAGGACTGGTATGTGATAAGCCTTGTAGGCCCACCCACAAACGATTTAAGAGTTTTTTTTAAAATCTGGAACGGCTACTTACAGTTATCTACCCACCATGCCTTAATGGTATGCAATCGGTCTCATATGAATGAAAGAAATGTCTTTTCCCATGGGGGACTCGAATCAGATCATGTCCCATATCTCTGTGTCAAGACCTTAGGTCACCGGCTTTGGCGCGGGTTTATAAAAATGTTCCTAAGTGATTTTTTTCCCCCCCAGAGTGTTCATCCATTATTTTATTTCGTGTTAATTTATCGTCATCATTATCGTCACTCCAATGATTACGCAATTGCCCGTTCTGACTTCATAATTCATCAGCCCAACACTTTTTAGGTCCACCGCTGTGGTCTCAAGGTAGCGTGCTACCTTGTCACGCAACGGGCCCGGGTTCGATCCCCGGTCGGGACAGGCTCCTGTGTGAGGTTTTTCGGGTTTTTCCTCACCTGTAGGACAAATGTCAGGAAGCTTAAGGCCCAACGGTCACCAAAAATCATTCGGCCATCATCATCATCCTTATCATATTATCATCATCATCTTTCGCCGATGTGGAAAGCAACGGGAAGCTACCATAACTAAAATTCCCTAGTACAGCTGTAAAGTATAGCATGAAAATGCTATGATTGCAGTGAGAGACCTGCCCTTGGGTAGCATTACTATGGATGGATGGAACATTTTCTAAGTCTTCCAACATAACGTATTCCTCTTGTTTGATAATTTCTTGCTAACAATGGATATCTCTCTTTACTCGTTCCATTCATGATCAATCCACTTTTGTCTATAATTCGTGATCTTATCCAATAAAGACTTCACTTTAATTTCTTCTCTTATATCTTCAATTCTAATTCCATCAAGTTTTGTACATCCATTAACTTGTCTGAGGAACCTCATCTCCGCCGTCTCTATTCTGTCTTTATTTTATATAAATACTAGTCTATGTGAATTTTATTCATAAAGTGTTGCTCTAATGTTTATTTCTTTGGAATTCGAACAACTGGGTTATTTTCATTCTGAAAGTGTTATCTTTCCAATTTATTTATTCAGAGTTAGTATGTTTTTAAGTTATCTCCTTTCACAAACTGTTCTATTTCCATTTTACTTATTTCAAATTCTTCTAGATAATAATATATTTCTGTGTATTACTTTCCTAAAGTGTTCTAATAATTAGTCAATTTCTAATTTATGTTTTAATAGTGTGATTGTAGATGTATTTTCCTTGAAGTTATCTTCCAATTTTATTTATATCGAGTTTGTTTACAAAAATGTTTCTAGGTTTATTTCCATTTCCAAAGTGAACTCCCAATATATATATATATATATATATATATATATATACATGTTCATATTGTTCTGTCTAAGAGCAGGTCTTTCACTGCAAACTCAGCATTCTCCACTCTTTCCTTAACTCAGCCTTTTTTTGTATCAGCATATAAACTATTTATTTTAATATTGTCTATCATCTGATGTATTTGTTCTGTCTCTAACCTTCTTTCCGTTGACCATTCCTTCTAGGGCATCCGTCAGCAGGCAATTACTTTTTAGTCAGTGGCCAATCCAATTTCTTTTCTTCTTCTTTACGAATTCGGCACTGTTCTTCCTTCAACCACTGTGCCTAGAACATCTTTATTATTTTAAATTTATATATATATATATATATATATATATATATATATATGGTATGATAAGAAAAATAAATGCCTGGACGGCATTCGAACCCGGATCTCTGAGTCTGTACCTCAGCGTGATATCCATTACACTACCAGGCGAATCCAATTGAAACACTTATTTTTCTTATATATGTATTACATTCTCCATTATTACTAGATGTCGCGACATCTAGTAATAATGGAGAATATAATACATATATAAGAAAAATAAGTGTTTCAATTGGATTCGCCTGGTAGTGTAATGGATATCACGCTGAGGTACAGACTCAGAGATCCGGGTTCGAATCCCGTCCAGGCATTTATTTTTCTTATCATACCATATTAAGCTTGCATTGCTCAATGTTAAACATTTAATTATAACATATATATATATATATATATATTTATATTTTAATTTAGGCCATATTGTATTTGTAAGTGCATTTTCTTTCCCAAAGTGGTTTAAAATTAGAATTACCACCTCTTGGGATAAGTGTTATAAATTTAATGATCCGGTTAGTACAGTTAAAGATTTATAAAGATTTCTCTTTTGCAAAATAAAAGTCATTCACTTTTTAAACTTCAGTATGACGTGGAAAAAATGGAGAAAGGGACTGTCGTGTGGAAAATAGAAGCAATTCCATTTTGACATTCCCATCCTCAGCTATAGTGGAAATGGCTTTTCTTCCCCCTCTATCTATACCTCTGTTCCCTCCAATTGCACTGGAGTGCATGTCACATCATTCTCCCCTTCTGCACCTGTTCCTTTCATGTCTTATGGATATCTCCTTGTTTTACTGCCAATTTCTTTGCATGGCAACGCCAAATCCTCAACTCACAATAGCCTTTTGAAATCAGTAAAACGCAAAATATCATAGATCAGTAGCTGAAGAAACCAAGCGTAACGTATCATAGTCATTCAAATCACATCGAGAATGGTCATGTAAAATGCAAATATCCATTCCGAGTTTTTTTTCTTTCTTGCTCAAAATGAGCATTTGAAGTCATTTGTTGAATGTAATGGAATTTTCTATAGGAAAGAATGGCTAAGCGAATTGCAGCTGGGTTCACTTTCGAATTACAATAGAAACAATTGCATACAGGAAGGATCAAAATAATATTGATCTAACATGAAATTCGAACTTCTATAAAATTAACATCGCGCATGCTCGACAAAGCCCTACTTCACTAGACAATATATAATTAAGACTTAAACAAATCCGTGGCATCGAAGCTACGGAGAACAACCCGCTATCGCTAACGAGCAGAAGATAGTAATATTTACTGGCATAAATTATAAGAATGAGGTGGGAGAATAACTTTAATCGTAATTTGAGGGAAGTAGATTTCACAGGGGATGACTGGAACACATTAGCTCACGATAGGGATGTGTATAGAGCTTATGTCCGCGCGGCCATGAACCTACAGGTTCGAAAATCCCAGTAAGTCAGTTAATTTAATGGATTGCACTATCAGAGATAAACATGGCTGCTATAACATATATATATATATTATATTCTCCACTATTACTAGATGTCGCGAGAACAAGTTTGTTATAGTCAGCTACTAGGTGGTAGTTAAGACCGAGTTCTCGCGACATCTAGTAATAATGGAGAATATATATATTCTCCAAGAAAAATAAAATGTTTGAATTGGATTCGCCTGGTAGTGTAATGGATAACACGCTGAGGTACCGACCCAAAGTTCCGGGTTCGAATCCCGTCCAGGCATTTATTTTTCTTATCATGTCATATATATAACTTTCAATATTATAGATTTATACAACAAAGACTACTCAATAACATACGGTACATGTTAATTTTTTTAAAAATAATAATATAAGTACCTTTTATTACCTTCCTCAATTAGAACTGATTCTTGTTCAAAAAACTTCGTTGATTATTAAAATCTTGGTACTGAATAAGCATGCCGAAGATGAAACATGTTTTGAAAGGCCTTCATGATTTTAATAATAACGGAAGTTTTTTGAACAAAATTCAATTCTAGTTGAGGAAGACGGATACAATAAAAGGTACTACCATCATTATTAAAACTAAATAATACATAACCTCAATTGGGATAACAATGAATGTTAGAATATTGGAGACTACAATGGTCACCACTAGGATCACAGATTTACAAAAGTGTTGCCATCGCTTATCGAATGCCCTGGCATGAAAACCAATCTATGACCCAAGTTGTAACCTTGAATACTAACATTTTTATAACATCATTCCCCTTAATACCATAAAATCAATACTGCTGGATCTGCCCTAACATGGAAAAGTATGTGCACTGTTTTGTGCTTTAGCAAGTCTGTCTAGTGGAAACTGGGCACTGGATTGTTCATGTATGCGTGAATTTCAAGCTTTTGACGACGACGTGTTGAATGAAATGTCATTCCCTTTATGGAACGGTCCAGTCTGTTCCTTTTGATAACAACGCAAGTGGGACGTGAAAGCCAGTTACCACAAAATCAATGTCCACACCAATAAAAACTAATTGTAGGTGTACTTAAGACATTTATGTGTCGTTCTGTATGGTCACGAGGGGAAACGTCCAGACAAATTATCGAGAATGTTCTGTAATATGTTTCAAACGTCGAGAACACCAGCCGGAGTTTGTTAGTATAATATTACATGTGACCAATTGATATTGGCTCAAGAATTTGAAGATATAGAATACCTCACTAGAAAATTAATACAAGAATATAGTTTATGGGGTTTAAAGATCAATATGGATAAATCTAGATATATGACAATAGGGGATCTTCCTCAATTAGGACAATTAAATACACTGAAGAATATAAGTATTTGGGAATTAAAATTACTAACGATGGAAAACAAGAAACAGAGATAAGAAACAGGATCAATATAGGAAAGTATGCTGTATCTGCCCTAAATGGAATAAATAGTATGGGACAAACATATCTTCAAAGAAACAAAAAAAAAAAACTATTTTTAATACAATAATCAGAAGCATTATTACCTATGGAGCTGATGGGCTTTAAATGCACAAATGAAAAAAAAATAAATTACTCGCCACTGAAATGGACTACTGGAGACGTGCTGCAAGAATATCCAGGAAGGATAAAATCAGAAATTCATATATAAAAGAAAAAAATGCAGGTACAATATTCAATATTAGATTTTATAAAGAAGAAACAATTAAATTGGTACGGACACATTAGAAGGATGGAATAAGGAAGACTACCTAAGATAATCATGGATTGGGAACCACAGGGAAGGAAAAAGAAGGGTAGACCAAATATTACGTGGATTCAGGGAATCAATGAAGCTAAGAGGGAATGGGAAATAGAAAAGATATATGGATGAACAGACAGGAATGGAAAAATGTGTTGAAACATATGTGTAGTTAACTGTGAACATGGGTACTGGGAAAATGTATATTCATTGTAAAAGCCGGAATAATAAAAAAAATATAAACTTATATCAGATAAACACTAATTGCAGCAACGGGAAAGGAATTAATGTTTTGGGCGGTATTATAACTAACTCAATGGAACTATCGAATCTGTAGGTTCATGGCCGCGCAGACACAAGCTCTCCATACATCCCTATCCTGACCTAATGTTTTCCAGTCATCTTCTTCTTCTTCCTTCCAAGTATTAGGCCAAGGCCTGTTACGATCCTATAGAAAATTTTCCCTCCAGCGTTTTCATAGGGCGGCTCAGTGATCTTCGTCCTCTTGGTATATAATTATAAACAGCTTTGGGGTTCCGATTTGAACTCATTCTTTCAAGATGGTGTTTCCAATTTGGTTGGTACTGTTTAATATATTCCAAAATTGGTATAGTCTTTAATTCTTTTAAGATATCGGTGTTCCTTTTCCTATCCCATCTGGTGTAACCCTCCGTTCTGCGCATGAATCTCATTTCACAAGCCGTTATTCTGCTTTCATGTCGTCTTTTAGTGTCCATGCTTCACTACCATAGGTCAACACTGGTCTAGCCAAAGTGTTATATAAACGTAATCTGGTGTTTTTTTGTACAAGGAATGGTTTCATAACTTGATTAATAATTCCTAAACTTTTACATTCTCTATATAATCTAATTCCCTCAATACATGGTTAATGTTATTCTCCCACCTGATTCTTGGTCTACAAAATCGGCGTTTTCCCTCTCGTATTCCTACAAGAAACTTCAATGCCTCTCTTCCATTTCTCATTCGTGTCACATGTCCTGCCCATCAGACTACAACACTTCCATCAATCATAGTAATTCTGCCAGAGGGCAGGTCTTTCACTGCAATCAAACAATTTTTATGCTATATGCTATGATTTGCAGCTTTACTAGGGAATTATAGGTGTGGTAGCTTCCCATTGCTTTCCACAACTACAAGACTTAATAGTCATCATCATCATCACTCCAGGGATTAGGCAATTGCCAGTTCCGACTTCATAATGCATCAGCCCAACGTCTTCTAGGTCTTCCAACATCACGTCTTCCTCTTGCTTGATAATTTCTTGCTAACAATGGATATCTCTCCTTGCTCATTCCATCCATGTGATCAATCCATTTCTGTCTGTAATTCGTGACTTTATCCAATAAAGGCTGTACTTTCAATTCTTCTCTTATATCCTAATTTCTTATTCTATCAAGTCTTGTACATCCTTTTACTTGTCTTAGGAACCTCATCTCCGCTGTCTGTATTCTATCCTTCTGTTTTTTCACTGGAGCCCAAGTTTCACACCCATACAATATTGTAGGAACCGCCATAACATTATACATTTTTATCTTGCTTTCTTTTCTAATTTTATTTTTGAATGTTCTCTGTATTGTTCCACGCACCATCTGAAATTTACTTATTTTGGAGTCAATATATCTTTCCACATTGTAGCCAATATCACAGCCCAAATATTTGAAACTAGACACCTGTTCAATACTTTGATTTTCTAAAATAATTTTGGATCTCACTCGATCTCTTCCTCTAAAAGCCATGGTCTTCGTTTTCCTTACAGAAATCTTTAGATCGTATAATTTACATATTTCATTTTGCATGCATTGATTTCTGAAAGTCGTACAAGACTTACTAGTTCTTATTTTATCTGGTTTCCTATAAAGATCATGTAGATCACTGTTATATAGTCTTCTCCACTCACCTGTAGGGAGTCTTATGTTAATCTATCTTCGGTCCAAAAATTTTCCTAAGAACTTTGTTATCAAATACTCATAATATTTTCTCCTCCCTTAAAGTAAGAGACCATGTTTCGCATCCATATAATACAACTGGAAGAAAGACAGTTTCACATATCTACAGTTTAACTTTTTTGAGATAAATTGGGACGATAAGAGTCACTGTAATGCATAATAGCAATGCATTTCCAGAATTTAACCTATGTTTAATCATATCATTCATCTCAATCCTATTGTACATAACACTGGTCAACATGATATTTGCCTCATGAGTACCAATAGTTGTACTTAATACAGTTTTTTTTATCGTGTTTTCAAATATGTATTCGGGAATTTCTCCATCATCCATAATTTTTTTATTTCATTTTCAATTAATGGATTTAAATAATTATTTTTTTAATAAACGTTTTTTCGTCCATTTGTCCATTGTAAAATAAAACCAAATGAGCTAACTCAGGAGATTTCAGCTATGGAAAAGAGATATCAAGGCAAATGGAATCCTAATATGCTGGCCGATTGTTGTTGGACCATCAAGAGGGATGCTCCACAGGCTAAATATAGCAGCAAATAGTCAATTCTTACTTTCTAGGTGAGTCCGAATGTTCGAATATTGTGGTAGTTACGAATATAGAAAATATTAAAGTGTTTGAAATTATAAATGCCTGTCTCTCAGAAACCTTGCGTGATGGAGAAAAACAGATATCATATTTGAATTCAGGAGAAAAAATACTATCAGAATCACATATTTTTCTTCCTGAGACAAAAAAAAAAAGTTTTTTTTATTGCTCAGTGTAATTGTTCATAGGTATTTGAATTCCGCCAATTCTTCAAGATCTTCACTATTTGTCAAATATTCATTTATATTATATCCATCCATAGTCCATCCATAGTAATTCTGCCCGAATGCAGGTCCTTCACTGCAATCATAGCATTTTCATGTTATGCTTGCAGCTTTAATAGGGAATTGTAGGCGTGGTAGCTTCCCGTTGCTTTCCACACCGGTGAAGGATGGTGATGATGATGATGATGATGATGATAATGATAAGGATGATCATGATGATGATGGCCATATGATTTCGGGGACCGTTTGGGCCTTAAAGTTTTCCTGACATTTGTCTTACAGGTGAGGAAAAACCCCGATAAAAACCTCACCCAGAAAAACTGCCCCGACCGGGGATCGAACCCGGGGCCGCTGCGTGACAAGGTAGCACGCTACCTCGAGACCACAGCGGTGGATAATGTATATTAATTCTACATGTGATCTACATTTACTTCAATTATTATTATTATTATTATTATTATTATTATTATTATTATTATTATTCCGAATGCAGTATTGGGTGATGATGCCCGTTCTGCGACTACAAAAGCTGATCTTTCCATCGGTTGAAGGGTCTTCCGAGGTCTCTTTTGCCTTAGGGTTGAGGTGGTAAATCATCTTTGGTAAACGGGAATTTGATATTCTCTGGACGTGCTGGAACAATTAAATCTGATTATTATTATTATTATTATTATTATTATTATTATTATTATTATTATTATTATTATTATTAAAACCGGATATTTGGAGGCATTTAACTGGAATTTCTGATAGACTTAAAATAAGAAACAGTGTAATTAAGCACAATACGAATGTTCAAACTTCAATAGTGAATCTAAAAAAATAAACACATAAATAAAATGGTAGTCATATAAAAAGAATGACAGAAAATGGATTCCCAAGAATAATACTAGAATGGGTGCCACTTGGTAGAAGAAGGAGACGACGGCCAAATATAACGTGGATTGATGGTGTTTAAGCAGAATTAGCGAAAAAAGATTGGACGATTACAGAGAAAAGTGGAGAAGAATAACAGTAGATTAATTCATCACACCCACAGTAGATTAATATTTGAGCGCAGGAAGATTTTGTGAAACATTGTGTAACCTGCTAAATAAAATTATTATTATTATTATTATTAGTATTATTATTATTATTATTATTATTATCCATCGTAATTCTGCCCGAGGGTAGGTCTTTCCCTGCAATCATAGCACTTTCATGCTATGCTTTGCAGCTTTACTAGAGAATTATAGGTGTGGTAGCTTCTGTTTCTTTCCACACCGGTGAAGGAGATGATACTAATAATAAGGATGATGATGATGGCCGGATGATTTTCGGGGACCACTGGGCCCTAAGCTTCCTGGCATTTGTCTTACAGGTGAGGAAAAAAAAACTCCGAGAAAAAACCTCACCCAGGAGGTTATCCCGATCGGGAATCGAACCCGGGCCCGCTGCGTGACAAGGCAACACACTACCTCGAGACCACAGCGGATTATTATTATTATTATTATTATTATTATTATTATTCTCATCTTCATTGAGGCTACGATTTTCCAGACGACATTGCAAGGAGATAGCATCTCGCTTGTAACAGTCGGTGGGAAATTTAACCACCAACTTTCCCACTAGACACAGTAATCCTACTGAATGCTGTAAACACACACAAAAGCTTCTGTTTCATAACACAGAGTTTAGTTTTGATTCAAATGACAGCTGTTTTAATACGTTAACATGTGCAAATACACAGTTACTTTAAGCTATTTGACAGTTGTCATTCATATCAAACGAAACACAAACTTGTGTCTGAGAAAAAGTCTTTTCTAAAACAATTTTACAGAGTTATTCATAAGTAATGCCAGGAGTGATTTCCAAATTATCGATATCACGAAGTGAGGAGTGAATTTATCTAGAGAATTTGTAAATCAAGAGTGGCATTTGTTAGGACTATTTAACGAATAAAATTAAGCTCTTTACTAAAAAATAATAATTTGAATATAGTTACCGGTGTTTTAAAATAATTATATAGTTAATGTAAACGGCAATGTTTGAAAACAAATTAGAAACGTGAGGTTATGTATATTCACTGCAACTCGATCATATTATTTATTGCCAAATATGATCGCAATAATGTTAGAATGCACTCTAGTGGAGAAATAATGAAACAGATCAAACTATTATAATCAACATTATAAAGTCCTAACAGTCAATGTTCCTAGGAACATGTCCCTGTGTTTGAGCCTTTGGAATGGGTTCCCTGAAGTAGTCCCCGCCCGGAGATCCGAATGGGGGACTATTTGGCTTCCGGAAAATTTTACCCCAGTTGAACCCAAGTCCGCATTTCTTGACGGTTGTATTTTTACGGTGAAAGATCGTCACTCTTTCGACCAAGATACTTTTTTAGTCTGGCTTATCACCTTCGACCAGTCCGGCATGGGTAACCCTATCGGGAGCGATGCTACCGCCGGCATAGCTCTCAGGATCATTTAAGCACGCAAGCCACTTCACCACGACAAGGTAAAGATACCATGGAGGGAATCAACATTATAGGTTAATCATTTATATTTTGAATAAACAACTCAGTAAAATCACAGAATCTATTCATTATTTGCTATATTCAATGTATTTGTTGGAGAAAAATAATGGTCTAACCTGTTCAGAATATTAAAAAAGGAGGAGCTTTCTTTATCACAAAAGCAGGAGCTGATAAAGAGAAATCGACAAAGAACGAGGTGAAACACGACTGTCATTGGTGTAAAACAGAATTCATTGAAACGTGATTGGCCATCGACTACCGTTTGCGACATGAGTTAAATAGTCATATTAAATGCTCATTACTTTATTATCAAGTACAATGTTTAAAAAAATACATTTTATATTTAAACATTTACAGCTGTGGTCTCGAGGTAGCAGGCCCGGGTTCGATCCCCAGTCGGGGCAGTTTTTCTGGGTGAGGTTTTTATCGGGGTTTTTCCTCACCCGTAAGACAAATGTCAGGAAAAGTTTAAGGCCCAAGCGGTTCCCGAAATCATGTGGCCATCATCATCCTTATCATTATCAGCATCATCCTTCACCGGTGTGGAAAGCAAACGGGAAGCTAAAACACCTACAATTCCCTAGTAAAGCTGCAAAGCATAGCATGAAAATGATATGATTGCAGTGAAAGACCTGCCCTCATGCAGAATTATTATGGATGGATGGAGCAAGACTATTTTTATCTATAGCAGCGATGGATTATGTTTTACAGGTACTCTTGTCGCAATTCCTTTCAAATATGTTAAACTGTAAAGTAAAGTAAAGTGATCCCACAACAGACCCGGAGGCCCTTGGGGTAGTAGGAGGTTAAGGTTCCCACTTTTTCTACACACTCGGCACTTTATGTCAGCCGGGTTGTCAGCCCTGCGTGACGGCCGCCTTTACCCCCAGAACAAGCGTCTGGTACTCATTTCCGTTAGAGGCTGAGTCGACCCCAGGGCCATAGTGCCGCCAGAGGGTTTGAACCCTCGACCCTCCGGCTTGTAGCTCAGTGCCTTAACCACTACGCTACGGCGTGCCCCATATGTTAAACTGTACATGTATAAATCTGTTATTCCCCCAGTTATATTATATTGATGCTAAAACTTACTTTAAGGGAGAAAAGGAGATGAGTATTTGAGAATAAAATTCTTGGGAAATTTTTTGGACCATAGAGAGATGAACAGATAGGCGAAATGAGAAGATTACAAAACAGTGAGCTATATAGTCTTCATAAGAAGCCAGATAGAATAAGAAGAGTTAAAACTCGTAGACTGCGATGAGCAATAAATGTGGTACTAGTGGGAAATGAAAGAAGGGCATGAAGGATACTTGTAGGAAAACCAGAGGGAAAACGTCCAGTTGGTAGACCGATAATGAGGTGGGAGAATAACATTAACATCAATTTGATAGCAGCTTTCACCTGGTCTACATACTTCCTTGGCTGGAATGATTATTCAATTATATTATTAACAGTAATACGCCTCTATTTTGGTTTCAACCAATTAAGAATTAGGGTAAGTTAATACCATTGGATTAGGTCGAAACAAATTACATTATTGTTTCTAATTCTGGTAATGTAGATTGTTTACAGAATACTTTTTTAATGCAACTCAAGAGTATGATTGGAAAATATTAGCTCAGGATAGACATATATATGATAAATAGTAACAATAGGTATGGGGTTCAGATAGAAATTGAACATAGATTCAAATCTAAAGATGGATGTATTATGGATTAAAGGGATTCTTTGTTAACTCAGAGCGCCGTAGCCGAGTGGTCAAAGGCAGGAAGCCTTGGCGCAGAGCTACAGGACTTGCGCTGGTTCGAGTCTCCAAGGCGGAAGAAATTTTCTCATGGTATTTCGACCAGTATGGGACCGGTGCCCACCCAGCATCGTAAGGCATTTGGGTAGCTACAATAAGTGGCGGCTCCAGATTGAGAAAACCAGCTATAACGGCTGGGGACTCGACATGCTGCCCACATGTCATCCCTGCACTGGCTGATGATCATCTACCTCTGTGATTGACATGTGGATGTGAGGCCAGCAGCCGGATCGTAGGCTAAGGGCCTTCTAGGCCTGTCGCGCCAGGAGTTTTTGTTAACTCGGATTTCCTAAAAAAAGTTGAATTAAAAAATATATAAAACGATGAATATTTCAGTTATATTACATAGAAACGAAATATTTTTTTTTTGCTTAAGAGAGAAAAAAACTTATGTCTTTTAAAAATAAAGTCTGTATGACAATTTTTGGACCAAAGAGAGGAAAGACAGGTGAATGGAGGTAATTACATAACAGCGATTTTCATTATCTTTATGGTAAATAAGATGTTTATAATAACAGTGGGCTGCAGTAGGAGGACATCTGTCACGAATGGGAATG
Organism: Diploptera punctata; assembly: GCA_030220185.1. Classification (NCBI taxonomy): domain Eukaryota; kingdom Metazoa; phylum Arthropoda; class Insecta; order Blattodea; family Blaberidae; genus Diploptera; species Diploptera punctata. The sequence continues at coordinate 139,516 of JASPKZ010004219.1, read as the reverse complement.
AAAGGATAGTAAAATCAGATGTAAATCGGCTAGTAGGTAGGCCAAGAATGAGGTGGGAGTATAACATTAACCATGATTTGAAAGAGCTGAATTAAACAGGGAGTGATTGGAATAATATAAGCTCAGGGTAGAGATGTATGGACAGCTTATGCTCAAATCTCTGTGTCCACCAACCTTACTGGAATTCCTTCCTTAATTTTCTCAGTTTCCATGACAAATTATCTTAGACAAGATATGACCAAAGATGTTTCTGGGTCTCAAAATAAAACTATTATTTAGTTCATTTAAGACACAATATTTCGTTCTAGAAGAAAGACCAGTTCAATGTGAGTGAGTTCTTGAATTCCCGAGAGATTATCCACATTGTGTGCGAAGAAGAATACCATCAAGTCTGAGTTTCTTGTAAACAGCTGATCTTGAAAAATATTCTTTTGGTGGAATTCTTTGAAAAGCAAAGAACCAGAAGAATGTAATGCAAGTTTTTCTTGTACATCAGACTACATTCCTGCAGTAATCTTGTTGTTGTACAAAGAATGAGTAATCTTTGGTTTGTTGTACTCCCTTGTTAGTTTCTACAGCAACGAGTTTACTGTCTTGGTACTCTCATAAAAATGTTCCATCTTTTAAACACTTCACTTATTGCAAGCACTTAAATATATGGCATTGATACTTCAGCCCATTTATCTCTTATACCCTCATTTAGATGGAACAGAGGAAAAACATTTTTATACTTCCAAAAAGGACATGTGGCACGGATGGGGAATGAAAGACGTGTATGGAAGCTTCTTGTAGAAAAACCAGAGGGAAAACGCCCAGTTGGTAGACCAGGAATGATGTGGGAGAATAACATTAACTTATATTTGAGGGAAGTAGATTATACAGGCAGTGATTGGAAAACATTAGTTCAGGATAATGATGTATGGAGAGCTTATGTCCGCGAGACCATGAACCTAAGGGCTTGGTAGTGCCAGTGAGTAAGTAAGTACACTTCCAGAAACGTTGGTATTAAATGAACGAACAGGTTTTGAAGGATTGATAACTGGAATAGTATGATACTTTTAAATTGCAACAGAAAGGAAGTTTCATTTTTTCGTTCTTTATTTTCTTGATTTTTCGCAAACGAGGAAAAACATGGAAAATACTTCTACCTTTCATACTTACTTACTTACTTACTGGCACTATCGAACCCGTAGGTTCACGGCCGCGCGGACATAAGCTCTCCATACATCCCTATCCTGAGCTAATGCTTTCCAATCATTCTCTGCATAATCTACTTCCCTCAAATCATAGTTAATGTTGTTCTCCCACCTCATTCTTGGCCTACCAACTGGGCGTTTTCCCTCTGGCTTTCCTACAAGAAGCTTCCATGCACGTCTTTCATTCCCCATACGCGCAACATGTCCTGCCCATCGCAGTCTACGAGACTTAACTGTTCTTATTATATCTGGCTTTCTATAAAGACCATGTAGTTCATTGTTATGTAGTCTTCTCCATTCACCTGTCTCTTCATCTCTCTTTGGTCCAAAAATTTTCCTAAGAACTTTATTCTCAAATACTCGTAATCTCCTTTCCTCCCTTAAAGTAAGAGTCCATGTTTCGCACCCATATAATATAACTGGTAGAATAATAGTTTTATATATTTTCAGCTTAACGTTTTTTGAAAGGAGTTGGGACATCAAGAGTCTCTGCAATGCATAATAGCATGCATTTCCAGAATTGAGCCTATGTTTAATTTCTTTGTGCATCTCATTCCTATTTGTAATTATTGTTCCTAGGTATTTGAATTCAGCCACTTCCTCAAAATTTCCCTCATTTGTAATTAGCTGTCCATTTCCATTATATACTGAATTTCTACCTGTGACCACATATTTAGTTTTACTGATATTTACTTCCAGTCCCAATTTCTTAGTGTTACTCAATAGTGTGTGCCTTTCATATGCATTTGTATTTCCAGCAACTAGTGCAGCAGTAACGGCGATGGTGATGGCAGTAGTAGTATTGGTAGAAGTTGAAGTAGTAGCTGTAGTGGTAGCTGTGGTAGAAATACTTACTTACTGACTTACTCACTGGCACTATCGAACCCGTAGGTTCATGGCCGCGCGGACATAAACTCTCCATACATCCCTATCCTGAGCTAATGTTTTCCAATCATTCCCTGTATAATCTACTTCCTTCAAATCATAGTTAATGTTGTTCTCCCACCTCATTCTTGGTCTACCAACTTTGCGTTTTCCTTCTGGCTTTCATACAAGAAGTTTCCATGCACGTCTTTCATTCCCCATACGCGCAACATGTCCTGTCCATCGCAGTCTACGAGACTTAACTGTTCTTATTATATCCGGCTTCCTATAAAGACCATGTAGTTCATTGTTTTGTTATGTAGTCTTCTCCATTCATCTGTCTGTTCATCTCTCTTTGGTCCAAAAATTTTTCTAAGAACTTTATTCTCAAAAACTCGTAATCTCCTTTCCTCCCTTAAAGTAGGATTCCATGTAGTAACAGTAGAATCAATGGCAGTAGTGGCAGTTGTAGAGATAGTGGTAATAATAGTGGGGATGGTCGGAAGTGGTGGTGGTGATATTAGAAGTAATTACTGTAGAAATGGTAACAACAATAATTTTGTTCCTATTAGGAATATGTTATTTATTTATTTATTGAGCCTGGTGGAATTAAGGTCATGTGACCTTCTCTTCCACTCACCAGGATAAACATATATTACATCAGAATATAACAATCACAATTAACTCTAATATTAAATACTAAATGAAGATTTGATCAGTAACATAATGTGTATTACACTGGTCAACATGATTTTTGTCTCATGAGTACCAATAGTTGTATTAATGCAGTTATTTATCGTGTTTTTTAAATATGGATTCGGAATTTCTCCATCACTCACAGTTTTTTTTATTTCAATTTCAATTAATGGATTTAAATAATTATTTTTTTAATAAAAGTTTGTTCATCCATTGTAAAATAAAACCAAATGAGCTAACTCATGAGATTTCAACTATGGAAAAGAGATATTCAAGGTAAATGGAATTCTAATATGCTGGCCGATTATTGTTGGACCATCAAGAGGGATGTTCCATAGGTGAAATACAGCAGAAAATCTTCATTTCTTACTTTCTAGATGAGTCCGAATGTTCGAATATTGTGTAGTTACGAATGTAGAAAATATTAAAGTGTTTGAAATTATAAATGCCTGTCTCTCAGAAACCTTGCGTGATGGAGAAAAACTGATGTCATATTTGAATTCAGGAGAAAAAAAACACTATCAGAATCACATACCACCTTTCTGAGACAAAAAAAAAAAGGTTTATTTTTTGTTGCGCAGTGTTATATTACGGAGCTATAATACAACAAGTTAATGATGTTAAGATTAAGAATAAAACTAACAATAAAATGTATTGAAGCAAGAAAAATTAAATTGATTGAGTTTACAGGCATTTAGTTTGCAAAATAAATAATATTGATAATAAAAACCTCATTTGAGAATAAAGATCTTAGGAACAATTTTGGACCGAAGAGAGATAAACAGACAGGCGAATAGAGAAGACTTTCACAACTGTAAGCTACATGATCTTTATGGGAAGCCAGATATAATAAGAACAGTTAAGTCTCGTAGACTGCGTGGCATGTGGCACGAATGGGGAATGAAAGAGAGGCATTGAAACTCATTGTAGGAAGACTAGAGGGGAAGCACCAGTAGGTAGGGCAAAAATGGGATGGAAGAATAACTAACCACGATTTGAGGGAAGTACATTATACAGGGAATGATTGGAAAACATTAGCTCAGGAAGAGCTTATGTACGTGCAGCCATTAATTTACGAGTTCAATAGAGGTAATGAGTTAGTTAGCCTTAATAAGTCTCTCTCTCTCTCTCTCCCCCTCTCTCTCTATATATATATATATATGTGTTATATTGCAGATTTTCGCGGATATAAGTATGAATAAGAAAGTTTTCTTGGGTTTTCCGCGTCTTGGATTCAAGTTCGGCCCCTGGCCACTGACTCCGACGTTTCGGCATGATCCCACATGCCATTATCAAGGAATGATAAGTTCGAGTCACAGGTTTAGGTCTTATACAATTAAACAAATAGAGTTTTCGCTGTGGTCCGTTTCCGAAGACGTACACCCATCCAAGGTTGTTCTTATGAACAGCGAAAACTCTATTTGTTTAATTATATAAGACCTAAACCTGTGACTCGAACTTATCATTCCTTGATAATGGCATGTGGGATCATGCCGAAACGTCGGAGTCAGTGGCCAGGGGCCGAACTTGAATCCAAGACGCGGAAAACCCAAGAAAACTTTCTTATTCATATATATATATATATATATATATATATATATACATATCCATCTATAGTAATTCTGCCCGAGGACAGGCCATTCACTGCAATCATACCATTTTCATGCTATGCTTTGCAGCTTTACTAGGGAATTATAGGTGCGGTAGCTTCCCGTTGCTTTTCACACCGGTTAAGGATGATGATGATGGCCGGATGATTTTCGGGGACCGTTGGGCCCTACGCTTACTGACATTTGTCTTACAGGTGAGGAAAAACCCCGAAAAAACCTCACCCCTTAATAACAATCTTAAATTCATAATATTTTTAAATTTTAATTACTTATGAATATACAAACAAGTTCATCGATGTGAAATGTCCCGACCGGGAATCGAACACGGGCCCGCTGCGTGACAAGGCCAGCATGCTACCTCGAGACTATAACGGTGGATATATATATATATATATATATATATATATATATATATATATATATGTGTGTGTGTGTGTGTCCGGTAATTAAATTCCAATCCAGTATTTGCCTTGATTACTAAGTAAATCAGGAGAACCCTCTGTCATGAGAGATTTGAATCCTCAACCTCCCGAATACGAAGCTCTAAGGCTAACGCATGAGGCATCTCATTCCTTGTTCGCAATTGCTGTTATTGTCTGTACAATGCGAGACACAGAGGGGCGTTCGGTAACTGCCATTTCCTCAGCTTTATTCTAACAAAAACATTCGATATTGAAGTAAAGTAAAGTGATCCCACAACAGGCCTCAGGAGGCCCTTGGGGTAGTAGGAGGTTAAGGCTCCCACTTTTTCTAGACAATCGGCACTTTATATCAGCCGGGTTGTCAGCCCTGCGTGACAGCCGCCTTTACCCCCAGAACAGGCGTCTGGTACTCATTTCCGTTAGAGGCTGAGTCGACCCCAGGGCCATAGTGCCGCCAGAGGGTTTGGGTCAGTTTAAAAATCCTGACCCCAACGGGACTTGAACCCTCGACCCTCCTGCTTGTAGCTCAGTGCCTTAACCACTACGCTACGGCGTGCCCCCATTCGATATTGAACATTCATTAATTAGTATTTATAACAATGGACACTATGGAAAAGGTATGAAATAATAAAAAAAAAAATGCTATATTTGTTTTCCAAATCACCTGTTGAATGATGGGCCCACCAATAAATGAACAGTGGTGATTTAGAAGGATACAATTTCGTATATTTTCACTAAAAAAGAGCAATATTAATTCTATTAGCGAGAATGTTATTAATCATTTTAAAATAATTATCGATGTGAAATGTTGGAGATATTGGTTGAAATCCTATCTGGTTGAAGTACGGCAAAACATTACATTATTCAAACCGCGTAATTTATTGACGTTATCCTGATTCTCCGGGTTCTGAATAAAACATACGACTCTTCACTTCCCATATTATACATTTAGAGAATGCGCAAGCGTTATGGATCCCGCTGTGAACTTCCAACGCGCCGACAATTATTTTTTGCGCTTTCCGTATCAGCCTCGCCAGTAACTGAACAAAGAAAAATATAATCTACATAGTTCTAGAAATACTGTTAGAATAAAAAAATATACCGAAATGAATGGGATAAGGTATAGAGAACCAAAATAACGGGTAAGAAGTTATATCCCTTTAAAAAAATAATCAATCCTCATTCATCATCCAGTATCATGACAGCTGTTGTTGCCTTCCGGAAACCAAACTTTATTTCTCTCTGTCCAACCATTGATCTTCCTCCAATCCCCTGACAATAATAGCCTCTTGTACACTCTCTATCTACATTTCCTTTCTTCCTCCTTCCCATTGGTATCTAATCCGTAATAATGTCATTGGTTGTAAAACAAAATTCATTGAAACGTGATTCGTCATTGACTAGCATTTGTGGCATGAGTTATATAGTCACAACAATGACCTTAGTTATTAAAGAGCGCCGTTAAATAAAATACGAACAGTGACGTCAATCATTACAGTCGACCTTAGCTCTTCCGGTTTTCGTGCAGCGGATATGAATAAACAAAAACTGCAATCCTATTTGATCCTTTGATACAAAAGACAACTGTTGGAGTAAAGAAGTACCCCATGTGGGATTATGCAGATGTTGCTTTACAGTAAATTGAAATTTGATATGAAACAAAAAAAAGTATTATAGCAGAAAAAGTGGGCTTGAAAGACGTGAAGCATGTGAATTTATGCTGTAGTGTGAACAGAAATGCCTTTTTTTTTTAACGAGATTGTCCTTTTTCAGACTGATCCAGTCGTCGCAATAAAGTGATTATTATTGTCCCTATTTATTAACTTCCCTTTTTCTCTCGTAAATCAATAGGATGACTTAATTATTGTACTGTATGTTCGGAAGTGTGTTAATATGATGTAATTTGTTATACCCTCACAACAACATAATGGCAGTTGTTGAATTCGTTACGACAATTCAAAGAACAAATGCACTTGTGGAGGCATGGAAGCTTCTTGTAGGAAAGCCAGAGGGAAAACGCCCAGTTGATAGACAAAGAATGAGGTGGGAGAATAACACTAACGATGATTAGAAGGAGTTTATATCTAGAAAGACAAAAATACTCATGTATAAAGTTCTCCTTAGACCAGTGTTAACTTTACGCATCAGACTCTTGGACCAAGTTGAAATCTGATGAGGAATTATTAGGGCGTTTTGAAAGGAAGATACTGAGATCCATTTTTGGTGCCGTGAAAGAAAATAATGCATGGAGAGATACAATAATGAATTGTATAAATTGTACAATCAACCAGATATTTTGAATTTTGTTAAAGTTAATAGATTGGCATGGGCTGGACACATTATTCGCATGGACAACAAAAGGATTACAAAAAGAATTTACAATGAACAACCACTATTGGCCAGAAAAGTTGGAAGACCTAAATTAAGATGGGAGGATGGTATAATTCAAGACATTAAAATTTTAAAAATAAAAAACTGGAAGAATGAAGCGCAGAACAGGGAAGTCTGGCAAAGGTTTCTGAAGGGGCCAAGGCCCACATGGGGCTGTCGAGCAAATTATGATGATGATGATTAGAAGGAAGTAAATTACACAGGGAATGATTGGAAAGAATTCGCTCAGGACAGGGATGTATGGAGAGCTTATGTCCGCGCGGTCAACAACCTACGGGTTCGATAGTGCCAGTGAGTAAATAAGACATTCCTCAATGCATTTTTGGTTTTTCTTCTTCTTCTTTCTTCTTCTTCTTCTTCTTCTTCTCCTTATCTTTTTTTTTCATTTTTTCTTCGTCCTCTTTTTGCATCTATTTTTACGTGATTTACAGATAATATCTATTAAGTTTTATAATATTTAATACGATAGAAACAAATATTAAAAATATATATATATTTTACGTTTTACTTATGGCTCTTTTAGTTTAACTGGTGCATCTTTTGAAATGATGATCCATTCAGGCCGATCATCCAACTCTCAGTTCCATCATCACTACAAAAACGTTCTATTTTTTTAAAGTAAATGTACAGTATTTACATCATTCATTTCCGTCCATTAAATCACTGAGACTTGGCAGAATTACTAGTGAATCATCCTGTCTCTGTATACTTGACTGGAACTGCATTATGCATGACAGTGTGAATTACATTCCTCCTCTTTACAAATCCAGAAAGAACTTATGTTCACATGTCTATGAATCACATCACACTACAGGGTGATCCAAAATGTATACTCAACATTATCATAAGTAATGCCACAAGTGATTTCCATTTATCTAGAAGATTTGGAAATCAAGAGTGGCATTTGTTAGGACTACTTAAAGAATAAAATTAAGCTGTTTACTCACAAATTATTATTTAAATATATTTATTTAAAAATATTTAAATATTTAATGTAAACGGCGATGTTTGGAAACAAATAAGAAATGTTTGGTTATGTTTCATTTGTTCATCACTGCAACTTGATCATACTATTTATTGCCAAATAGGATCGCAATATTGTAAGAATGCACCCTAGTGGAGAAAAAATGAAACACAACAAACTGTGTATTATAACCAACATTTTAGGTCATTTAATTCATTTTTTCGGAAACAACTTAGTAAAATCAGTATTTAAAAACACAATTATTGAACACACGATTGTCAAATGTGTAGGTCGAAGGAATCTGTTCATTGTTTGCTATATTCAACATATTTGTTGGACATTCATTCACTACAAAATAATGATATGACCTGTTCAGAATATTAAAAAGGAGGATCTTTCTTTATTTTCGTAATCAAAATTCGATAATTCTTGAGGTGAAACACGACTGTGATTGGTTGTAAAACAAAATTCATTGAAACGTGATTGGTTTGGGGCATGAGTAAAATAGTCCCAATATTCATTATTATTATTATTATTATTATTATTATTATTATTATTATTATTGTTATTAACACACTCTAAATAAAAGTATTGGTGACAGAGATGGACTTCTGGTGGAGAGCTTCTAGAAATTTAAGAAGAGACAAAATTAGAAAATACTAAAACAGAAAAATAATGGATGTTCAAAAAGATATTCCACAAGTTATTATTGAAGATAGAAGACTGAAATGATTTGGCCGTGTAAAGAGGATGTCAGATGACTGGATAAATAAGATGATATTAAAATTTAAAGCAGAGGGCAACAAAAGAAGGGGAGAACAAAAGATCAATGGATTCAAGGAGTGCATAGGAGTTGGTATCGAGATAATTACAGAGTGTGATGCAGAGAATACAGATGTATAGAAGAGTAAAATTTACAATAGGTTGTAGGAAAACTACTTTATTGTAGAGAAATTCCTAATAGCAAATATTTTATTATTATTATTAATATTATAATCCACCGCTGTGGTCTCGAGGTAGCCTTGTCACGCAGCGGGCCCGGGTTCGATCCCCGGTCGGGACAGTTTTTCTGGGTGAGGTTTTTATCAGGGTTTTTCCTCACCTGTAAGACAAATGTCAGGAAAACTTTAGGGCCCAAACGGTCCCAGAAATCATATGGCCATCATCACCATTATCATCATCATCATCCTTCACCGGTGTGGAAAGCAACGCGAAACTACCAAACCTACAATTCCCTAGTAAAGCTGCAAGCATAGCATGAAAATGCAGTGAAAGTCTTGCCCTCGGGCAGAATTACTATGGATGGATATTATATTATTATTAATTATATCTTATATCAATTGAATTTACACAAGACCCTTCAGTTTAAGGCACTGAGCTACAAGCCGGAGGGTCGAGGGTTCAAGTCCCGTTGGGGTCAGGATTTTTAAACTGACCCAAACCCTCTGGCGGCACTATGGCCCTGGGGCCGACTCAGCCTCTAACGGAAATGAGTACCCGACGCTTGTTCTGGGGGTAAAGGCGGCCGTCACGCAGGGCTGACAACCCGGCTGACAAAGTGCCGATTGTCTAGAAAAAGTGGGAGCCTTAACCTCCTACTACCTCAAGGGCCTCCGGGCCTGCTGTGGGATCACTTTTACTTTACTTTACTTTACAAGACCCTTCAGTACAAATGAAATAGACTTGCATAGTCCTATCATAATGATTGAAACATAAAAAATCCTAGACGTGATATGATATATGTCAAGCGACTTTAAAAAATAAATAAATAAATATATAAATAAATCATAATAATAATATTTTATGTATTCATAACAAGAAAAAATATTTTATTTAGAAATATTCCACAATACAGTGTTTATCCTTCAACTCAAAGTAATTTGTCGCCAGAGGTTCCTGTCTAAAGCATCTTCTTCCCTCAAATCTCTAGCTTCCATACTTCTCTTCCCTCCATCCATCTATCATTCTCTAGGCCTGCCTCTTCCACTTCTTCCATTAGCATTCTAATTAAGGATCTTCTTTGGTATTCTCTCTTCTTCCATTCTTATGAGGTGTACATACCATTTCAAACGTTTTTATTCTATTTTTCCTAATATATTTTCAACTTGCATAATTTCCCTTATTGTGCTGCTTCTGACCTTATCCCTTCTTGAAATTCTTGTCGATCGCCTCCAAAAATCCATTTCTACTGCTAATTTAAATGGAAATGGAAATATATATATACATATATATTTCCGGTTTTAACAATGTTGATACATTTTTCCGGCACCAATGCTTTCTCTTCAATTTCGCTTTATAATTTTCCTTCATTCGTCTCTATTATAACACATTTCTTCCTTTATTTCCCAGTCCTTCAAAGTTTCTCTAATCCCTTGGATCCACGTGAGATTTGGTCGTCCTTTCCTTCTCCTTCCTGATGATGTCCATTCCATTATTTTCTTCGGTAATCTTTCATCCTCCATTCGCCAAATATGTCCAGAAATAATGATGATGATGATAATAATAATAATAATAATAATAATATAATAATATGCTTAAATATAAATATCTTTTTAAAGTAAACGCATAAGGCTGCATTTACAGTATAACGATGAGCTTGTTAAACTGGCATTCAATGGGCCTGGGTTCATTCCCTGGCTACACCATAGATATTGTAATTTCTTTGAGTACATATAGGATTTGTAACACATTCACTCAGCGATCGACAAGAATTTCAAGAAGGGATAAGGTCAGAAACAGCACAATAAGGGAAATTATGCAAGTTGAAAAAAAAATATAAAAAGTAGAAGAAAAAACGTTTTAAATGGTATGGACACCTCATAAGAGTGGAAGAAGACAGACTAAAAAAGAAGATTCTTGATTGGAAATATAATGGAAAAAGTAGAAGAAGAACTAGAGAACGTTGGATAGATGGAGTGAGGAGAAATATGGAAGCTAGAGATTTGAGGTGAGAAGATGCTTTAGACAGGGTTGAACGAGAAAAACAGTACTGTGGAATATTCCTAATACAAAATAAAATAAATACACAGTTTTTATACAAGGGCATATAACATTTGAATGAGTCATTTCGAAAAGGTATCATCTACTATTTTTCTGAAATTCACTTCTTTCATTTCAGTTACTTCTATGATCTTCTCTTCTCTTTTAGTTAAAACCCAAAATACACTACCATACAATAGTAAGGGGACTGCCACTACTTTATAAAATTTTAGTTTTGTTTCTTTTCTTGTGCTTTAAAATATACTTTTGATTGTTCCACACATATAATTAAATTTATTAAGTTTGTTAAATAGATCTTCATTTTTAAAATAGGAGATTTCATAACCCAGGTATTTAAAATGGTTCACTTGTTCAATGGGTGTCCCCTCCAGAATTATTTTAGCAAACTTCTAGATAAGAGAAGAAGTGAAGATATTAGAAATGAGCTAAATATCTTTAAACTCTTAGATAGAATAAAATAATCTAGAAAAAATGGAAAGATGATCGCATTCCCAAAATTATACTTAAATACAAACCAAAAGGACGCAGGAATGTTGGTAGAGACCCGAGAAGAGATGGATCCAACTTTTGAATGAGAATCTAATGAGAAACCGGACCAGCCGCAAATGGGCTTACTCCGTTATTGTTTATGATGATTTACTTCTTTCATTATTCCATGTTCACATACCTGCTTGCAATCGTTTCTGAGTGCACGACGGATCAACTACTGCTCGGACCCCCCACTCCGTGTGTCAGGAAAGGAATTGTGCTGACTCAGCGGGGTTGAGTGTGTGAGCATCATAGAAGTGTACGTGTCGTTCCTCCCTCCCCACATTTCTCCCCGCAAACACACCGAGCTTGGTCGCGAGCTTTACACTTATTCCTATTAACCATTTTCTGACTATTATTCAACAGCAATTTCAGATTCATTGCTTTAAAAGCTCCTCAATAAGTTGATTTTCCCCCCCCCCCCTCCTTGAAAATTTGAACAGCTGTAGATGATCCCTTTTCGAAATGACTCATTCCGTTAATACGGTAAGGTACTGTTCAATGTGGATAAAATAATTTTACATATCTGATGCACGAAAGATCTCATATGAAGAAGAAAGGTGTATTTAAATGCAAAAATATCTAAATTTTTTAAAATTTTATGGTTAATAAATTCTATTTTCAAGCCACATGTTAGTCCAACATCATTCAAGATTAAAAAGTTAATAAAACACTGGCTCTTCCAACTCTTTTATATGGTAGCGAAGTATGGACGTTAAAACAGAAGGATTGACAGAGACATAGATCTGCTGAAATGAAATACCCTTCGGAGAACTTGCAGCAGGATCACACTCCTATATTCAAACAAAAAAATGAGGTAGACATCTTCGAAGAATTACACCTGGAACCTTTAGAAAACAAAATTCTGATTATAAGTCAAGATGGATTGCACTATGTTCATCGAATGGAAGATCACAGAATACCCAAACAAATGTTAAGATATCAACCTGCAGGAAGAAGAAGACCAGGACGTCCACTCAAAAGACTTTTGGATGGTGTTTCTCTTGAGACCGAAACAGGTCAACAAATGGCCTAAATTCGTGAATGTACTATGATGATGATGATGATGATACAAATTAAGAAACAATTAAGAGAAATAAATATTGTTAATTTCATCATAAAGCACTTTTACACGTAGATGTAATTAATCTAAGAACGTACTGCTTTACTTCGTTTCACTTGCAAACTATTAACAAATACCTACACATGGAATGCAGGTTGACTGCCGCTGGTGGGTGTCAATTTTATGCTTTTTGCACACAAACTAAATTGCAATGCGTTTTAACATGTTAACACGCGATGTCATGATGCATATAACATGTCCCTTGACAAACATGTTAATTCTGTTTGTTAGTTAGCATACACCCAACATACCATACTTGCCTTCCACATGTATTGCATGAATCAATACAACTATTAAATACTTCACTATTTCGTAGTTTAAACTAAAATATACAACCTGATTTATTTCACAGGAGAAATCATAACTATTTTCAGTAGGAGTATATAGAAACTTCTACGCATGTCAGTTGTAAATCAGCTGGAAAACAGTAATGATAGAAAATACCATTGACAATTTTAATTACTTTTATAAAATTCACGTTAGATATTGGAAACACCCTAACAGTAATGCACAGAGAAAACAATCCAGCGAAGATAAACATACTCGAGGAGATGAAAATTATATATAAATGGATTGCGCACAAATGTGCAAAGCTGATAACACAGCTAACAATCACTAACACTAACTTGGTCTTGCGTAATCACAAATTGTTTTTGTTCTTTGTGTACATGTTTCGATGTGATATCTTTCGCATTTCTGTTCACATACTTCGCATATGCATGACATCTTCGGGTCATGGAATGTTTTATCCCTATACATTAGGTGGTGGAATCCATGCACGCTTAGTCTTGTGATGACGTGTCGTATCTGGAAATTTGCTTCTGTCCAGTTCCTGTCTATCATCGCTCCGGTGCTGAAGAATTCCGGCCATACTTCCTCTCTTTTCCTGCGCATGTTCATAGGGTTCCGTGGTTGGTAGTAGGTATGCAGTTTTCAAGTCCTCGATAAGGAAAGTCTCCCTTGCCAGTAGATACACTAGACGGCTTCTTGTCGTTTTTGATACTCCTATTGCTCTTTTTATGTACGTAGCTTTCACTTTTTCCAGTGTGTTCAGATTAGCTTCTGTAAGATGTGGCCATATGATTTCTATCCCGTAAGTTATTATTGGGAGGATCTTTGCATTGAATAGTTTCATCGCTGATTCCAGGCTGGGAGTTTGTATATTGCGTGTATCATTTATTGCCATTATTGCTTGCGTTGATCTTTCTGCTAAGTGGAGATGGAAATTATGAAAGCAGTTAACAGCAACGATCATCTGATAAACGAAAAAGAACCCAATAAGTATAACCCCCCTCTACCAGATCTTCAGTGAAACACTAGTTTTGAATCCTGCTGAAGATGGGACTAGTCCCGAAAGCGCTACAATTAAATAACTAATAAAGTTGAGGATACGAACCTTTTAAGTAAATATTCCATAATTTTATACTTTATTTTTAATTCCATAACTCATTAGGAGTCTACCGCTGTGGTCTCGAGGTAGCATTCTGCCTTGTCACGCAGCGGGCCGGGTTCGATTCCCGGACGGAACAAGCTTCCTGAGTGAGTGTTTTTATTTGGGTTTTTCCTTACATATAAGTCAAATGTCAGATAGCTTTCAGGCCCAAAGGTCCCCGATCATCATCTGGCCATTATTATCATCCCAGTGTGGAAAGTAACGGGAAGCTACCAAACCTATAATTCCCTAGTAGAGCTGCAAAGCACAACATGAAAATGCTATGATTGGAATGAAAGACCTGCCCTAGGGCAGAACAGTATAGGATAGAAATCCTTAGTTTTGCTTCTCGGATCCCTACCTCAAATAGTTCAGTGGAGGAGCATCCCCTATGTCCAGTTTAATTTCTGCACGTTCTTACAGAATCATCCTGTATACAAGTACAGAAATTATATTTCAAAAGAAAAATATACGCCTAGACTGGGGTTTGAACCCAGGATCTTTGACTCTCTATGTCAATGCTCTTCCAAATGAGCTATATAGGCCTCCAATCTAAACGCATATTTTTATCTTATACATTTATTTTCAAATATAATTTCTCCAACATTAAGATGTTTAAAAACGAATAATATGAACATTAAAAAAAGCGCTACTGGCTTTATAAGTAATGTTTAAATTCCCAATAAAACGTCTTCTTAACAAAGGAGCCGCCATTTGCAAAAATCGTAGCAACGGCTCGTAGCATTTGGGGTTAGGGAATTAACTATGTATAAGAGAAAATTACGCGTTTAGATTGGAGGCCTAGGTAGCTCACTTGGAAGAGCATTGACATAGAGAGTCAAAGGTCCTGGGTTCAAACCCCAGTCTAGGCGTATATTTTTCTTTTCAAATATAATTTGTCCATCATTAAGATGTTTAAAAACGAATAATATGAACATTTAAAAAAAAAGCGCTACTGGCTTTATAAGTAATGTTTAAATTCCCAATAAAAAGTCTTCTTAACAAAGGAGCCGCCATTTGCAAAAATCGTAGCAACGGCTCGTTGCATTTGGGGTTAGGGATTAACTATGTATAAGAGAAAAATACGCGTTTAGATTGGAGGCCTTGGTAACTCACTTGGAAGAGCATTGACATAGAGAGTCAAAGGTCCTGGGTTCAAACCCCAGTCTAGGCGTATATTTTTCTTTTCAAATATAATTTGTCCACCATTAAGATGTTTAATAACGAATAATATTACATTAAGTACAGAAATGCAGAAATGTTGTCAATAAGAAAAAAAATGTTATCAATAAGGTATTGAATATCTCATGGATTCCTTATATAAAAAGCCGAGCCAACTAAATAAAAAAAAAGAACTGTGAATGTTTGATAATAGAGTTTGTTTCCATTCTGTACATTACAAAAAAACAAAAAAAGGCGGTTCGGGCTGGCCAAGATTTCATGAGATGAATAATTAAAGAAGTTGCAGAAACCTGAAGGAGAAATTGATCAAAATGCAGCTTCATCTTTGTGTGTCAAGAAGTTTTTTGAAATATTTAATAAAGCTGTTGGGTAGGAAAAGTCCCCGCTGGGAATTATACCACGTCACGTGTTCAGAACCAATATCATCCCTCGAGACAAAACTTGACCTTGCACTGACTTCCCTCCGTGTAAACTTCTTTAATTTTATATAAAAAGTTACGTACACTTCCCCAGCTTCTAACTTTTTCAGGGCAACACATCCGCATGCAAATAGAATACAAAAATCAGATGCATAGATAATCATGAATTTTCATTAGTAATGCAACGAGTGATTTCCAAATTATTGATAAATTCAAGAGTCACGAAGTGACGAGTGAATTTATCTAGTGGATTTGGAAATCAAGAGTGGCATTTGTTAGGACTATTTAACGAATAAAATTAAGCTGTTTACGCACAAATCACCATTTAAATATAGTTATTTTAAAATATTTGTAAATTTAATTTAAACGGCGATGTTTGAAAACTAATCAGAAATGTTTGGTTATGTTTCATTTGTTCAGTACTGCAACATGATCGCATTATTTATTGGCAAATAGGATTGCAATATTGTAAGAATGCACCCTAGTGGACAAATAATGAAACATCACACTGTATATTATAATCAACATTATAGGTTATTAATTTATTTTTTTTAGTAAACAACTCAGTAAAATCAAGGAATCTGTTCATTATTTGCTATGTTCAATTAATTTGTTGTAGAAAAATA
This sequence comes from Diploptera punctata, assembly GCA_030220185.1. Lineage (NCBI taxonomy): Eukaryota > Metazoa > Arthropoda > Insecta > Blattodea > Blaberidae > Diploptera > Diploptera punctata. The sequence continues at coordinate 123,063 of JASPKZ010004219.1, read as the reverse complement.
ATGCTCTGAGCTGTTCAGAAAAAAAAATAAGTTGATAAAAACAAATCGATAAAGGGCGAGTGATTGTAAAACAAAATTCATTGAAACGTGATTGGTCATTGACTACCATTTGGGGCATGAGTTATATAGTCATTGTAATTAAGGAGAAGTGGAATTTCATATAGACCGTATACATAATGTGAAAATAGCCTTGCTGCTTATAAAGTAGATTTTTCTCATGATTTGCTGAATTGATTTGACTAAAAATTTCGAGGGATGTTTAATAATTCCTTTACTTCAATCGGACATGTTATATTACATTCATAACACACATTCGGCAAATTTTATATTCTATATATAGGCCTATATAATTAATGTCCCAGTTTTTGTCATTTTAGACATTTCTGGTTTTTGTAATTGTAACACACTTCTGAGGTTGGAGCGCCTGGAAGGCGAGGTTACGTTGCCCCGGTGATATGATGGGCGATGCTCATGATAGTGGTGCCCCTAATCCAAAGCTTAATCTAAGGTGAATATGAATGATGATGATTGCGATGGCCATATGATTTCCGAGACCATTTGGGCCTTAAAGTTTTCCTGACATTTGTCTTACAGGTGAGAAAAATCCCGATAAAAACCTCATCCAGAAAAACTGTCCCGACAGGGGATCGAACCCGGCCCCGCTGCATGAAAAGGCAGTACGCTACCTCGAGACCACAGCGGTGGACATATTGTATATTAAAGGAGCTAAAAAGTGTTATATTTGAAGATATATGTGCTCATTATTCTGAGAAAAATAAATAATTTTTGAAATTTTAAAATGTTTCAAATCATGCATTTATAAGCATGTAAATAGCACGAGGAGTAGCATTAGCAGAATTAGCAGTTGTATAAGTAACAATATTGGTAACTAGTAGTAGTAGAAGTAGTAACAGTAATAGCAGTATTTTATTTGAGGACACGTTTAATAACTCAGATCACTAAAGATGCAATTCAAAACTAAGCGTGAAAGGGCAGGCAATTTTTATTCAGAATCTTCTTCTTTCAGGTCTGTAAAAGTAAATATTTGATAAGAACCATGGCTTTTCCCTTCCGAATAAACCAAACTCAGGCTGTCCTGAATAAAATCCAATGATCTCGGCTGGTTTTGAACACGTGGTCTTCAAAATAAGAGATTGAACATTGTAAATACTAGTCTTCCGGGGCTGAAACATTTATAACTGTATATGATAAAACAAATGAAACATGACATTCGTTACGAAAGAATGCCCCTCGAGAAACAAATTAATGATGCGTTTATAAATGTAAATAAATAGATGTGAGACATAATCTCTTAAAGTAAAAAAAGTATTAAAATGTGATGCTAAGATGAATATTCATCCCATAAGACACGAGAATGGAAGAAGCTTCAGATTGAGGAAATCCAATATCATGTATCGTTGTCCTAATGCTATCAGAGTTAAGTAGGCCTAAAAAGAGAGAGAGAGAGAGAGAGAGAGAGAGAGAGAGAGAGACAGAGAGAGAGAGACAGAGACAGAGAGACAGAGACAGAGACACAGAGAGAGAGATAGAGACAGAGACACAGAGAGATAGAGTAGAGAGAGGAGAGAGAGGGGGGGGAGGGAGAAGGGAGAGGAGGGAGAGGGAGAGAGGGGGGGAGGAGGGGGAGGGAGGGGGGAGGGAGGGAGGGAGAGAGATAGGGAGGGGAGGGAGGGAGAGGAGAGAGAGAGAGGGAAGAGGGAGAGAGAGAGAGAGAGAGAGAGAGAGAGAGAGAGAGAGAGAGAGAGAATGTGTGTGTGTTTTAATAATATCTAGCTAATACCCGGCGTGCGCTGCTACGCTTAAGAAAATGAAAATGAATGTGCTTTTATGTTTAGTCGAATAAGTAGAAGGAAAAACAATTAGAAATTTATATTTTTAGATACCCCATGTTGATTACCCAGTGTTGCCCGGGAATCTACTTATCCCGATCTTCTTGACATAAATGAGCTGAAATACGAAAATTAATGTGTTTTATGTTTAGTTAAATAAGGAAATGGAAACATGTATATCCTAATTATTTTTAGATACCCCGTGCTGTTTACCCGGCGTTGTCCGGGAATCTACTTATCTCGATCTTCTTGGCATAAATGAGCTAAAAGACAAAATTCGTTATTGCGAGTTATCCATAAAAGAATACCCGCTATGCACAGGAATCTACGGTCTTGTCTCGATCTTCTGGGAATCAATGAAAGACAAAAGTGGTCTAGTGAGTTATCCGTAAGAGATAAACATATGCTGTCGCAGATTTTTTTGTAGAGATAGTTTAGATATTCAATTCTGTGTACATTAATTTTGTGTATTTCTTAAGGTTTAGGCAGCATAAGACATTTAAGCGTCCAAAGAGCTACTTTTTTCACGTTTTACACTACAAAGGACAATTTTAAAGATGTAGGAGTTGAATATCACAACTCTCTTGTAGCCTATGTCCATCCCGGGAATCTACTGAACATTTTGCAAAAAGCCCCATCAAAATCAGATCAACGGTATGGCCGCGCATAAAGTACGAACAAGCAAACAAACCAACAAACATTCATTTTTATATTAGATAATAATAATAATAATAATAATAATAATAATAATAATAATAACAATAATAACAACAATAATAACAACAATAATAACAACAATAACAACAACAACAATAACAACAATAACAACAACAACAATAATAATAATAATAATAATAATAATAATAATAATAATAATAATAATAATGCGAATGAGTGAGTGTGTAAAATAAATAACAGATTCATATTACGCCTATAGTTGAGAAAACACGAAAATTGATGTGTGTGTAAGCAGCTGGTGTAAAGGTGTGGCAAGGACGCGTCCTACTGTGTTAAATACTAACTGGACACTTCCAATTTTATTTTTACTTGATAACACCATGTAAATTATATAGCAACACTTTCCCCGTACTCTCCTTTTCTGAACATACCGGTTCCATATGCAAACATCTAACAACTTGCCACGTTTTTATTAAATGAAAATTGATAGAAATTATTACTGCAGGCGACATAATTAATACTCTACGCAATCTAAATTCACATTTACTTACAACCTCTAAAAAGCTGTTTTATATAGGCCTACTTCTACTCTTACTTTTTTATCTTCTTCTTCTTCTACTACAAGGTTTAGGCTATGCAGCCTGTTCCGGCGAAGTTAAAAGTCGAGTCCATCTTCTACGTGGTCGGCCAACATCTCATGTTCCTCTGGGATTATACAGGAAGGTTCTTTTTGGTATTCTTTCGTTGTTCATTCTCATTAAGTGTTCTGTCCATTTCTTATTATTTTCGCTGATTTTATCTTCAATTTTATACATATTTAATTCTTCTCGTACAGTTTCATTCCATATTTTATCCGCTCTTGTGCATCCTTTCACATTACGTAAAAACAGCATTTCCGCAGTCTGTATCCTGCTTTTATCCCTTGATTTCATAATCCAATTTTCACTTCCATACAACAACAAAGGAACAGCCATTGTTTTATATAATTTAAGTTTCGTATCTTTCCTTGTTTTCCGACCTAAGGTTCTTTTTATGGTTCCACAAATAGCAAGAAAAGGACAACGATAAAGAATAATTTACTATTGGCAACATGGAATATAAGGGTCCCGCACCGTAGCCGAGCGGTTAAGGTAGGAAGCCTTGGCGCAGAGCTACGGGACTTGCGCTGGTTCGAGTCTCCATGGGGGAAGAAGAAATTTCCTCATGGTATTTCGGCCAGTATGGGACCGGTACCCACCCAGCATCGTGAGGCAATTGGGTAGCTACAATAAGTAGCGGCTCCAGGTTCATGAACCAGCTATAACGGCTGGGGGACTCGACATGCTAACCACATGTCACCCCTACACTGGCTGTTGATCATCTACCTCTGTGATTGACACATGTGGATGTGAAGGGCCAGCAGCCGGCTGGTAAAAGGGCAACCGCTGAAAAGTGGAAAGACCCTCAATCGGAATCGAAATATAAGGGGAAATATTGTGGAATATCCTAAAAGAAAAAGGCCTCCCTATTCAGATTATAGAAACTGTCAAGAGCTTGTACTATGGAACAAATATTTGTATTGACCCTCAGTTGACTAAAAATAAGACATTTTTTTTTCAAATAAACCAAGGAGTACGACAAGGGTGTTCACTCTCACCTATATTATTTAATATTTATATGGACGATCTCCTAAAAGAATGGAAGAAGGTTTTAACTAATGAAGTAAAGTAAAGTAAAGTAAAGTAAAGAGATCCCACAACAGGCCAGGAGGCCCTTGGGGTAGTAGGAGGTTAAGGCTCCCACTTTTTCTAGACAATCGGCACTATATGTCAGCCGGGTTGTCACCCCTGCGTGACGGCCGCTTTTACCCCCAGAACAAGCGTCTGGTACTCATTTACGTTAGAGGCTGAGTCGACCCCAGGGCCATAGTGCCGCCAGAGGGTTTGGTTTTAACTAATGAAGGAATATTAATTGATAATAAAGATACTCGTACTTTTTTATCCTTAACTAATTTATAAATATTCAAAATACATATACAATAAAAGCTGCTTATTCGCCGGTTTCTTTGTTCGCGTTTTCATTATTCGCGGGTTAAAAAATTGCGACACAGTTCCTGTATTCACGGTTAAAAATTTCTTTATTCGCGGACCCAGTCGGTGCATTAGAAGGATTAGTGTCCTTTATTATCGCAACGGCAACTTTTTTTTTATTGCAGGCACGAAATCAATGTAAAAATAACATATAGATATAGGCACTACACATCTTATTGTGTGCCACCAAAAATTCCATAGCCTACTGTATATAATTAAATATCAATAAATTATTTTATTTTGAATAATACAATTTATAATTCATCCCTGAAACAATTTCACTTCTTGTAACTTAAAATGAATGAGATCCAATTAAACATAGGATCAATTCAGGAAATGCGTGCTATTATGCATTACTGAGATTTTTGTCATCCCAACTTCTCTGGAAAAATGTTAAACTAAAAATATATAAAACTGTTATTCTCCAACTTAGCCTATATTATCGCATATGGATATGAAATATGGACTCTTTAAAGGGAGGAGAAAATATTACGAGGATTTGAGAATAAAATTCTTAGGAACATTTTTAGACTAAAGAGAGATGAATGATATTTATAGGAAACCAGATATAATAAGAACAGTTAATGTCAAAGGGTATCTGGCACGAAAGAGGAATGAAAGGGGGACATGGGAGTTTTTGTTGGAAAACCAGAGGGAAACGCCAGTTGGTAGATCAAGAATGAGATGGGAGAATAACATTAGCCATGATTTGAGGGAAATATATTATACAGGTTACGATTGGAAAACAGCTGAGGTTAGGGATGTGCGGAGAGCTTATGTCCGCGCGGAATTGAACCTAAGGTTCGATAATGTCACTGTGTTATTTAGTTAATTAGTAACTTAAAATATTCATACAATTTCGGATTGCATTATTTAAATATTGAAATTAATTTTAGCATCTATTTTTTTTTTCAAAAACTGATCCAAAAGGCACTCACAAATAGATTAGAATGAACTTCCAATAAATTATGTTAGAGATGTCGTACTAGTGTGTATCAGGCGCTCGCTTGATCCAAACTTATTAAAATTTACCCTCCAGAAGATCGATCACATTCCTTATCTAAGGCTATCATCAAAAGAACTACCAAGTTATAACACACCTAAAATCTGATGAGGATGTACTGTTCCGATTTATATGAACATCTAGAAGTGTAGGCATAATAAAATAATTTTAAAGATTAAATTGTAAGATTACTAATTCTTTGTGATATGATTTATTCATATGTTGATGAAAATGGCGTCTCTTTCGTGAACATGGTACATGGTGCTGCGTTTTCCAACTACAACTATCTCATTGCTTTCTTCGGACTTTTAAATTACACTGGTCAACATGATTTTTGTCTCATGAGTACCAGTAGTTGTACTTAATGCAGTTTTTTATCGTGTTTTCAAATGTGTATTCGGAATTTCCCTATCACCCACAGTTTTTTTATTTCAATTGCAATTAATGGATTTAAATAATTATTTTTTTAATAAACTTTTTTTATCCATTTGTCCATTGTAAAATAAAACCAAATGAGCTAACTCAGGAAATTTCAGCTATGGAAAAGAGATATCAAGACAAATGGAATCCTAATATGCTGGTCGATTATTGTTGGACCATCAAGAGGGATGCTCCACAGGCGAAATATAGCAGAAAATCGTCATTTCTTACTTTCTAGGCGAGTACGAATGTTCGAATATTGTGTAGTTACGAATGTATAAAATATTAAAGTGTTCGAAATTATAAATGCCTGTCTCTCGGAAATCTTGAGTGATGCAGAAAAACCGATATCATATTTGAATTCAGGAGAAAAAAAAAACTATCAGAATCACATATTTTTCTTTCTGAGACAAAAAAAAGTTTATTTTTTGTTGCTCAGTGTTATTTTTATAGACGTTTTAACTTCTAAGGACATATCATGTCAATTTATTTTAACGATAGGCCTACTATTAATACGTGCCGTGTAACGAAAGGTGCACACATCGAATACTTACATAGTATGTTATGAAAACTCGAAATGTTTCTCTTTAATCCCATGTAAGTTTTGTTCTTATATATATATATATATATATATAATGTAAGGGAAATTAAATAATTTTGAAACCCCTTCAATCATTTTGGAACACCCTGTATATGTAGGGCCTATATAGACCTATATATATATATACATATATATATATACATATACATATATATATATATATATATATATATATATATATATATATATATATGATATGAAAAGAAAAATGAATGCTTGAGTCGGGATTCGAACTCGAGTCTCTAAAGTCTGTACCTTTAGCGCTCTAACCAACTGAGCTACTCAAGAATTCCAATACAAGCATACAATTTTCTTATACATGTAGTATTCTCAATTCACACAAGAGGTAGCTGAAATTGTTCCAACTGCCATCTCGCGGCTAACGTAACAGTTAAGCAAATTTTTAAAGAGAATATTTACTTTATAGCAGTAACGCTTTTATATATAGATATTATAAATATATATATATATATATATATATATATATATATATATATGAAGGCTCTCTAGTTTATACCTTATACATGTGATTTCTCAAGTGTCTGGCAAAGTTGAAAATGCGCAATTAGTGTTTTTATGTCCTTATTTAAACTGGAATGACAAACTCAGGAATGTACCACAAAAACTAATGGAAAGTGAAACTTAATTACTCGAAATGAATAATTTCATACATTATAACTTGTCGGAATTTAAGCAAACAACAGACGTACAGGGAAATTATTTCTCTGGAGCGTTTTCACTTGCTAGTTTTTGTATTCTTGAGATATCGTAGACTAAAGCATGATTCATACATCATGATTAATAATATGCATTTTTTATCAATTCAGTTGTTTTCAACAAATATTTGTTCTGTTAGCACATACATACATCTAGTTTCAACCCAGATGTTCTGCATTCCATTGGGCTAACGAAAAAAAAAACTTTTATTTTTCTCGGAGTTTTACATAACTGTATGATACGGTTACTTTCTAAACTTTTATAGATAATGCTGCTGTTTCGCACTGAGCTGACCTGGATTCAATCCAGGTCATGAAAAATCAATCTGTTGAGTGAGATTTTCGGGGGCACGCCGTAGCGTAGTGGTTAAGGCATTGAGCTACAAGCCGGAGGGTCGAAGGTTCAAGTCCCGTTGGGGTCAGGATTTTTAAACTGACCCAAACCCTCTGGCGGCACTATGGCCCTGAGGTCGATTCAGCCTTTAACGGAAATGAGTACCAGACGCTTGTTCTGGGGGTAAAGGCGGCCGTCACGCAGGGCTGACATAAAGTGCCGATTGTCAAGAAAAAGTGGGAGCCTTAACCTCCTACTACCCCAAGGGCCTCCGGGTCTGTTGTGGGATCACTTTACTTTTTTACTTTTTTTGAGTGAGATTTTCGGGTTTTTTTTTCCTCGCCTAAAAGCAACATGACGAATAATACATTCTTTTAGCGCAATCTTATATCATAATCATCCGTATATCGATATTTTTAATATTAATCTATGATAAAATTTTAATAATTGTAAACTAGTATCTGATATCTCAGTCGTCCTCAATAGTTTGCGGTGTTGTTTTATAGGAGGCCTTTCGATAACTTATGTATCATCTTCTGTTTTCATTTTAGTACTGACTGTTACTGGTAATTATAGGGGCAAGGCAATTAATTTCCATCTTTTTCTTATGATGGTTGAAACATTGCTTGCATATATGAAAATGTATGACATTAAAAAACGGATTAAATAAAAGCAATTCGTTAGGGCGTTTTCTTGCATTTTCTTAACTTTTCTAGGGATAGGTCATTTTTTGGCAATTTTTAGGTCATTTTGAGCATTTTTTACACTTTTCCGGAAGGCGGTGACATTATTTGTATTTTGTTCGAGATTTTTATTATAATTCAGTATTTTTGCATGTCTATACAATTTCTTGGAATTAAGTAGATGTTTTGCTAACTACTACCCCTATTTTTCAAGGTATGTGCTTAATGAACTTGCCCACTTCTAGGAACTTTATTCAATTTCTTAGAGCTTATGCTAGCTTCTACCCCTATTCTGATTGTTAACTGCAATTCAAAAAAGTTGTAAAAGTGCACTGTGTAATTGAAATGGATTTTCTTCCATAAAAGGTACTGTAATATGTATTTTTAATACTTTTCTTGTAATATTTTGATGTGAAGTTAAATTTTATGTAAGTCAGTAATCAAGTGAGTACTCAATCTAATAAATAGTATTTTTATTGGTAATTCTTAACTTCTTATTCGTCATTTTTTTTATTTTATTGGTCATTTGTTGTATTTTTTAGGCCATAAATGCATTTTTTATTTTGCCATTTTTTTACCAATTTATAGGTCATTAAAAGCCTTGCCCTAGTAATTATTTTGTACAGAGGGTTTATATTGCTGAGTATGCTCTCCTTCAGCAGGTGTTTATTTGTGGTTTCCTTGATGATTTCTAATTCTTCGAGAACGTCGATTTTCGATACATCGTTTTCTCTATGCAGGATCGATAATACGTTGTCTATTGTGTTGAATTGATGTCCTGCTTCTACTATATGTTTTGAAAACTGGATTTGTCTTTATTCTTTATGAAATCTCCGAAATGTTCACTGAAAGCAGAAGATGATACATAAGTTATCGAAAGGCCTCCTATAAAACTACACTGCAAATTATTGAGGACGACTGAGATATCAGGTACTGTTTTAGAATTCTTAAAACTTTAACACAGTAACCTCAACGGAATTTCATAATGTATTTTAAAAACATTGATTCATTTATGAACGAATGCTGAGTTTTGTTTAGAATGTTGGGTTGTTTCGGAAACATTTTGCTAATCACTCGTTCGGAGAGGTTCTCCTATCTTTGTGTGGTCAAATATGTATTAATGAGATCTACAGATATAAACCATTCTTCGGTGTTCATCGCTGGGATCAGGAAGAATCCGCGGTCCATACTTTGTTTTTTTCCTCTCTCTCTCTCTCTCTCTCTCTCTCTCTCTCTCTCTCTCTCTCTCTCTCTCTCTCTTATGTGTGCTTCGTAGGCCGGAGTGTGTTGCAGGTTACATTTTAACGCTATTACTCTGATGAAGAAGTCAGTCTTGGTTAGATGGTCTATGAGTCGGGATCTCGTTGGCCTTGGAGGTAGGCAATTTTAACCATTTCCAGTCTTTTCAGATTTGCTATGGTTAATCGAGACAAGAATTTAGGATATATTACGAGCCTGAAAATCTTCAGACTCGGGACCCACAGCTTAAAGTCCATCCCGGGGGACTTGCTCCTTGGATTTTTCCATCCTAAAAAAAACCCAACGACCCCGGCCGGGTTTGAACCCGCGACCCTCGGGACCAGAGGCAAGGAGCATAACCATTAGTCCGCCGCTATTGTATATTGCTATACTTACTCACTGGCACTATCGAACCCGTAGGTTCATGGCCGTGCGGACATAAGCTCTCCATACATCCCTATCCTGAGCTAATGCTATCCAATCATTCCCTGCGTAATCTACTTCTCACAAATCATAGTTAATGTTATTCTCCCACCCCATTCTTGGTCTACCAACTGGGCGTTTTCCCTCTGGTTTTCCTACAAGAAGCTTCCATGCATGTACTCGTATTTCATTCCCCATCCGTGCCACATGTCCTGCCCATCGCAGTCTACGGGACTTAACTTTTCTTAATATATCTGGCTTCCGATAAAGACCATGTAGTTCATAGTTGTTAGTCTTCTCCATTCACCTGTCTGTTCATCTCTCTTTGGTCCAAAAATTTTCCTAAGTACTTTATTCTCAAATACTTGTAATCTCCTTTCCTCCCTTAAAGTAAGAGTCCATGTTTCGCACCCATATAATATAACTGGTAGAATAATAGTTTTAATATATTTTCAGTTTACGTTTTTTGAAAGGAGTTGGGAAGTCAAGAGTCTCTGTAATGCATAATAGCACGCATTTCCAGAATTGAGCCTATGTTTAATTTCTTTGTGCAACTCGTTCCTATTTGTGATTATTGTTCCTAGGTATTTGAATTCAGCCACTTTCTCAAAATTTCCCTCATTTGTATTGTACATTGCTATACAAACTACAAATAAATTAAACATTTAAGTTAAGAATCGCAAAATGAGAAAACCGAAATTTTCTTTTCACGATACAGTAGTTTAAAAAAAAAATTGTTCAGTCAGAGGCTTTATATGTACGTGATTTACAAGTAATCAAATTGCGCAGAGATATTAGCATTCCACAGAGCAAAGTGTAAAATGTTAACAATATTAAGTTATCTTATGCAAATCTCATCTGACTTAAAACAACTCGCTCGAGTTTCACTACATTAGATTTAGAGAAGTTTTCTGCCAGAGTCTGTGTTTTGTGAAACTCTCTCTAATTCAGACAGACGAGTGTAACGGATCTGGCAGAACGCCTACAACCAAACTTACCCGCCATACATCTTTTTTTTATCCGCGTCCGTTTTTACCAACTAAATCCCCAGAATAATGTGATGCCATATATTTAATTGTCAAACATGTCTTGAACTTTTGTGAAGTTTCAAAACTAATCCACTATTTTTACTTTATTCCAGAACTGCTAAAACACTGAACTACAAGCTAAAGAATAAAGGAATAAAAATTTAACAAATAACTCACTAACTAAACTAACTAACTCACTGGCACTATCGAACCCGTAAGTTCATGGCCACGTGGACATAAGCTCGACATAATCCGTATCCTGAGTCAATGTTTTCCAATCATCACCTGTATAATATACTTCCCTCAAATCGCAGTTAATGTTATTCTCCCACCTCATTATTGGTCTACAAACTGGGCGTTTTTCCTCTGGTTTTCCTACAAGAAGCTTCCATGCATGTATTTCATTCCCCATCGGTGCCACATGTCCTGCCTATCGCAGTCTACGAGACTTAACTATTCTTATTATATCTGGTTTCCTATAAAGACCACGTAATTCATTGTTATGCAGTATTTTCTATTCACCTGTCTGTTCATCTCTCTTTGGTCCAAAATTTTTCCTAAGAATTTTATTTTCAAATACTCGTAATCTCCATTTCTCCCTTAAAGTTCCGATTGATTGAGGGTCTTTCCACTTTTCAGCGGTTGCCCTTTTACCAGCCGGCAGCTGGCCCTTCACATCCACATGTGTCAATCACAGAGGTCTCCCTTAAAGTAAGACTCCATATTTCGCATCCATATAATATAACTGGTAGAATAATAGTTTTATATATTTTCAGTTTAACGTTTTTTGAAAGGAGTTGGGACATCAAGAGTCTCTGTAATGCATAATAACACGCATTTCAGGAATTGTGCCTATGTTTAATATCCTTGTGCATCTGATTCCCGTTTGTGATTATTGTTCCTAGGTAGTTGAATTCCCCTCCATGGTATCTTTACCATGTCGTGGTGGAGTGGCTTGCGTGCTTAAATGATCTTGAGAGCTATGCCGGTGGTAGCATTGCTGCCAATAGGGTTACCCATGCCGGACTGATCGAAGGTAATAAGCCAGACGAAAAAAGTACCTTGGTCGAAAGAGTGACGATCTTTCACCGTAAAAATAGAACCGTCAAGAAATGCGGACATGGGTTCAACTGGGGTAAAATTTTCCGGAGGCCCAGTTGGTAGACCAAGAATGAGGTGGGAGAATAACATTAACTATGATTTGAGGGAAGTAGATTATACAGGGAATGATTGGAAAGCATTAGCTCAGGATAGGGATGTATGGAGAGCTTATGTCCGTGCGGCCATGAAACTACGGGTTCGATAGTGCCAGTGAGTAAGTAAGTAAGTAAGTAAGTAAGGTAGTTGGATTCAGCCACTTCCTCAAAATTTCCCTCATTTGTCATTAGCTCAGTAACAATATTGTTATTGTTCAAACAACAAGTGTTTTGACGATGTCAAAAAGAATCCTGCCATGATCAGCCATGCTGGCCGATAGTTGCTGCGACGATATCAAACATGCAATGAGGCACAGGGTCGACTGTTTGAACACTTATTGTAAAAAAAAACATGCATTTTTCAATGCAATAATACGTATACAATTCCGACTCTTACGGGTGAACACCTTTATCTGCGCGTACTCATAAACGACGTGTTTGCAACTATATGCATATATAAAGTAAAGTGATCCCTCAACAGGCCCAGGGGCCCTTGGGGTAGTAGGAGGTTAAGGCTCCCACTTTTTCTAGACAATCGGTACTTTATGTCAGCCGGGTTGCCAGCCCTGCGTGACGGCCGCCTTTACCCCCAGAACAAGCGTCTGGTACTCATTTCAGTTAGAGGCTGAGTCGACCCCAGGGCCATAGTGCCGCCAGAAGGTTTGGATCAGTTTAAAAATCCTGACCCCACCGGGACTCGAACCCTCGACCTTCCGGCTTGTAGCTCAGTGCCTTAACCACTACGCTACATGGAAAGTCTAATTACGCTAAGCACATAAACGCTGGTCATAGAATGAACTCAATAGAAACACCCTTACAGTAGTACACAAAGAGGGAAATTCAACAAAAATCAACGTATTGGAAGACCTGGAAATTATCAAGGAAATAGACAACAAGCTTTTAATAAATGAAAGCACTCCCAGACTAAACAACCCACTATACAATATCGTCAGGAAGAAGCTTCAGTCACGACAACACCACATTAGGACCAGCAGCATCAACCATCATATTAAATATTGTAGCGAAGAAGGACCTGCTGAAGATGGAACGGATGTTCTGAAAGACCTACAGGCATAAAGAATACATAAGTTAATTTACAAGTTGAGGACGACGGATCTTACCTAAGAAGGTATTTTTTAACTTATTTTATTTTATGACTTTCCACCTCAACGATTTTAACAATGAATTTTATTAGTATTGAAACTATATGTTCCTTCACATAAAAAAATTATCCTCACTGCAGCGTAGTGGTTAAGGCACTGAGCTACAAGCCGGAGGGTCGAGGGTTCAAGTCCCGTTGGGGTCAGGATTTTTAAACTGACCCAAACCCTCTGGCGGCACCATGGCCCTGAGATCGACTCAGCCTCTAACGGAAATGAGTACCAGGCGCTTGTTCTGGGGGTAAAGGCGGCCGTCACGCAGGGCTGCTAACCCGGCTGACATAAAGTGCCGATTGTCTGGAAAAAGTGGGAGCCTTAACCTCCTACTACCGCAAGGGCCTCCGGGACTGTTGTGGGATCGCTGTACTTTACTTTTGCATGGCCTATCACTCCTTTCATTTTGTCGGTGAGGTCCTGTTACACCCTGTATGGTTGAAATGAAGAGATATGTTAATCAAATACTGAGAATATACTTCTAATTATAATATGCGGATATATTTTCAGGTGAAAGTTAATTCTATGAAATTGAAATTACCTGCTAGTGCAGTTTGTTGTGTTGTACTAGTAATAATAAAGTACGCTAATGGTTAAACAGTTCATCTGATTAAGGAACAAGTAAGAAACTAGGATGTGGACAGTAATTAGCTCCATTATTAAGAGCTTTGCTAGCTTAGATATAATTATCCTATAGATACATTAATGATTAACAGGAATTCAATATACGCAGAACTTACTGCTAACTTCTCCAGAAATAATTGGCAAATCTTATTTTTCCAATTATTATTCGAACAATTATCATCTTCTATGAAGTAATTAACATTCCTAGTTTAAAATAATTTAAATTCACGTCTTCGTTGATCTACAAATAAAATAATTATATTGCTTATATTTATGAACTTTATATCTAAAATGGTCCACCGCTGTGGTATCGAGGTAGCGTGCTGCCTTGTCACGCAGCGGTCCCGGGTTCGATCCCCGGTCGGGGCAGTTTTTCTGGGTGAGGTTTTTATCGGGGTTTTTCCTCACCTGTAAGACAAATGTCAGGAAAACTTTAAGGCCCAAACGGTCCCCGAAATCATATGGCCATCATCATCATGATCATCCTTATCATTATCATCATCATCATCATCATCATCCTTCACCGATGTGGAAAGGAACGGGAAGCTACCACAACTACACAATTCCCAAGTAAAGCTACAAGCATAGCACGAAAATGCTGTGATTGCAGTGAAGGACCTGCCTTCGGGCAGAATTACTATGGATGGATATCAAAAATTATCGGCCACGGTGGACTAGTGGTTATGCTCCTTGCCTATGGTCCCGAGGGTCGCGGGTTCAAACCCGGCCGGGGTCGATGGATTTTTTAGGACGGAAAAATCTAAAGATCAAGTCCTCCGGGAGGGACTTTAAGCCGTGGGTCCCGAGTCTGAAGATTTTCAGGCTCGTACAAAATCCTTAAGCCTGAATGAAAAGGCCTCTAAGCTAAATTTACCGAATTTTCCCGTCCTAGTACTACCTTGGTTTCCTAGATGTCAGTATGAGGCGGAACGCTGACCACGGACCACTCAAAAATGACATCTATACGAAAGCAAGTGTAACTAAATTGTATGGTTCAAATTCTTCCCTAAAGGGGGAGAGTGCCTAAATCTCTGTAAAGGGAAACCATGGGCTTACAATACAATACAATATATCTAAAATGTGTCCACCGCTGTGGTCTCGAGGTGGCGTGCTGCCTTCTCACGCAGCGGGCCCGGATTCGATCCCCGGTCGGGGCAGTTTTTCTGAGTGAGGCTTTTATCGGGGTTTTTCCTCACCTGTAAGACAAATGTCAGGAAAACTTTAAGGCCCAAATGGTCCCCGAAATCATATGGCCATCATCATCATCCTTATCATTATCATCATCGTCATCCTTATCATCATCGTCATCCTTATCATTATCATCATCATTATCATCATCATCCTTCACCGGTGTGGAAAGCAACGGGAAGCTACCACACCTACAATTCCCTAGTAAAGCTGCAAGCATAGCATGAAAATGCTATGATTGCAGTGAAGGACCTGCCTTCGGGCAGAATTACTATGGATGGATTATTATTATTACTATTATTATTATTATTATTATTATTATTATTATTATTATTATTATTATTATTATTATTATTCAAAGAAATATACTTATGAGGCTATTTTAGAGAGTATTATGTAATACGGATAAGAGACATGGGCAATTAAAAGGTGCCAAGCTAACAAGTTATTAGCATCAGAGATGGATTTTGGAGCAGATCGTCGCGGAAGCCCAGATTAAAAAAAAATAGAAACGTTGAAATTAGGAAAATTATGAAAGTTAAAAGAAATGCATTACAGACAATTGAAGAGAGACGATTAAGATGGTATGGACATCTCTAGAGGATGACATCTGATAGACTCGCTAATAAGATCTTGGAGTGGAAAATGGATGGGAAAAGAAGAAAAGGAAGACGTAAAGAAGGTTGGATGGACGGTGTGAGAAGAAGTATGAGTGAACTGAGACTTACAGATGCGGATGCTAATTTATTGAGAGTAACTTGAAAGTCATTGTATTGTGGATAATTTCCGAAATAAAAAATTACAGTTCGTCATCGTCATCGTCATAGTCAATCATCATCATAGTCATTATTATTATTATTATTATTATTATTATTATTATTATTATTATTATTATTATTAAAACCCATTTGACAATGATAGATTTAGAGAAAGCTTATGACTCAATTCCGAGGAACAAATTATGGGAAGTATTGGAGAAATACAATATTGATAAAAACCTAATAGAAATTATTAAACAAATCTATAAAGATAACTCCGCTTATGTTAAAATTGGAAATATCATGTCTAATCCTATAAAAAACACAAAGGGATTGAAACAAGGTTGCAGTCTATCACGAATTTTATTTAATATTTATGTAGAATTCATATTAATGAAATGGAAACAAAGCTGCAAAGGTATAGGGATCCCAATAGGCAACAGATTTTTGCTGACATTACAATTTGCCGATGATCAACTGGTTTTAGCGCAAGACAAATTTGATATGGAATTCATGATAAAAAGGTTGAAAAACACATATGAATCATGGGGTCTCTCAGTAAATTTACAAAAAACAGAATATCTGGCAATAAATAGCAATGAACGAGAAAATTTAATATTGGAAGAAGGACTCCAAATAAAGCAAGTGAAACAAACTAAATATTTGGGAATAATTATGGATAACATTGAAGGTATAGACAAAGAGAACATAAAACATAGAATTGAATTGAGTAGCAAAATAATATCATCGTTAAATTCCATATGGTGGGATAAGCATATTTGGAAAGACACAAAAAAATATATTGGTAAAACATTGGTGGAATCTGTTGCAATGTACGGAAGTGAGGTATGGACAATCAATAAGTACTACAAGAATAGACTAATAGCTCTAGAAATGGATTATTTATGAAGAAGTGCCAGAAAGTCTAGAGATTAGAACGTGTCACAAATAAGGAAATTAGAAACATAATGGAAGCAGAAGAAAGCATAATTGAAAGAATTGAGGAGAAGGAATTAAAGTGGTTAGGGCATGTCTTAAGAATGGAAGATGAGCAATGGCCGAAGCAACTATATGAATGGCTTCCGAACAGAAAGAAGAAAATAGGGAGACCAAGGTTAACATGGAACGAAAACATGAAGACAATAATGCAAGCTAGAGGGCTATGCATCGAAGATGCCCAAGACCGTAGGCTTTGGTGGTTTGGCACGGGAAGACGGCAGCAGCTGTAAAAAAAAACCGGACGATAGATAGAGATTATGATTATTATGATTATTATTATTATTATTATTATTATTATTATTTTTATTATTATTATTATTGGAAGAAGAATCATTGGTATGATGAACTCAGTGCTTTGGAATAGAAATATAGTATACAGAACGAAGAAAACTATGTTTCAAGTTCTGTTACAAAGCATTTTATTATATGGGTCCGAAACCTGGACAGTAAGTAGAAAACAACCCAACAAGCCGTTAGTAGCAGAAATAGATTTTTGGAGGCGATGTACAAGAATTTCAAGAAGGGATCAGGTCAGAAACAGCACAATAAGGGAAATTATGCAAGTAAAAAATATATATTAGGAAAAAAATAAAAGAAAAACGTTTGAAATTGTATGAACACCTCATAAGAATGGAAGAAGAGAGACTACCAAAGAAGATCCTTCATTGGAAAGGTAGTGAAATAAATGGAACAGGCAGACCTAGAGAATGATGGATAGATGGAGTGAAGAGAAGTATGGAAGCTAGAGATATGAAGGAAGAAGATGCTTTAGACAGGAACTTCTGGCGACAAAACACTTTGAGTGGAAGTAGAAACACTGTATTGTGGAATATTCCTAAATGAAAAATTATTATTATTATTGTTATTATTATTATTATTATTATTATTATTATTATTATTATTATTATTATTATTGTGGTAGTAGCAGTTTTAAAACAAAGAGCTAAGTTATAACATTTTCTAGCCGATAACTGAAATATCAGGAAGAAGGTATTTTAACATAAAACTATAAACCACACGAGTTAGAAAGCGAGTCGCACAGTTATCTATTACAGCATAAAGTTTGGGAAACTCTGAGTAGAAACCTCCGCCTCCCCTCGCCCCATTCAGCCGGATCTGCTTCCAGATGTCTGTGGGACCCGTCTTATCTTCCTGACGCGGTGAATGAAGCCATACACTTGTTAGTTCCGGATATCCACTTAGAAACAACATACGGTACCTATAGTAGATTCCAACCAGACATATTTAACACTCTCTCATGATTGTCATAAATTCTCCACAAATTCCGCACCAATTCATGTTTTATAAGCATACCATCACACACTTAGCTTTTGTGAACTTCAGAAAAGTCTTGGACAAAATCAATAGGAATAAATTGTTGGAAATTTTAGCTGACAACAATCTACCACAACAGCATATTTTAAATGTATACAATATCTAAAAAACAAATTTGATTTCAGTTAGAATCGATAACGCACAAACAGAATGAACCGAAATTGATAGGGGCGTAAGACAAGGATGTGGCCTCTCGTCCTTGCTCTTTATCATATACATGGATAGAATACTTCAAGATTGGCGATAGATGAGACACGGTTCTATTCAAATTATTAGAAACCTAAAAATATATCCCTTGCTTTTTGAAGATGATTTGGTATTAATAACTCCAACAGGAACAGAGTTAAGTCTCGTAGACTGCGATGGGCAGGACATGTTGCACGTATGGGGAATGAAAGACTTGCGTGGAAGCTTCTTGTAGGAAAGCCAGAGGGAAACGCCTAGTTGGTAGACCAAGAATGAGGTGGGAGAATAATATTGACCATGATTTGAGGGAGGTGGATTATACGGGGAATGATTGGAAGACATTAGCTCAGGATAGGGATGTATGGAGAGCTTATGTCCGCGCGGCCATGAACCTACGGGTTCTATAGTGCCAGTGAGTAAGTAAGTAAGTAAGTAACAGAAACAGATTTACAGTATTCCACACACAATTTTAATATAATTAGAAAAGGTACAATATGGGAAATCAATACAAAGAAAAATAAAGTGATGGCCTTTTGTGGGAAATACCCTATACCTAGGAAAATTGTTTTGTATGATGACATTTTAGAACGAGTAAATTAATTTAATTACTTGGGGTATAATTTAACAATTCAAGATGAAGCTGATATATCGAAGAAAATCACACATTTAAAAAAAACACCCGGGGATAATTAACAGTATAATGAAACCATCTTTAGTACAGAAGAACACAAGATTACGGCTTTATAAGGTTCTCGCAACACTAATAGTAAGCTATGATAGTGAAGCATGGTCAGCACGAAGAAGGGATGAAAGCCGAATAAAAGCAAATGAGATGCGATTTATGCACCGTACAGTAGGCTATACAAAATGGGACCATAAAATAAATGAGAAAATTATGAAAGAGTTGGATGTAGAACCCATTCTCCACCACATACATACTACCAGAACAACTGGAAAGTCCATCTTCAACGAATGTCATCCCATAGAATTCCAAAAGCCATGCTTCGTTACTGCCCCCAAAGGCAAAAGATCGCTGTGACGTCCAAAAAAGCGTTGGATGGAAAATTCCTCTTTGAGACAGAAACAGGCCACATGGCCTAATACTTGCATGGATGACGAGGATGACCATCATTATATTAGCCTATCAACTATTAAAAGGCTAGTGGTATATTACTATTTCCCACCTCTTTCTAGATCTTTCTCACCTCGGAATGCAACATAATAGTTGCAAGGATATTAATTAATGTTTTATGAATGAGTTTACGACAGAAGTGTAGCTGAATGAAGGGAGATTCGATTTTAGCAATATTAACAATTATTTCATATTACCTCGAATTTTCCTCTAAAAATCACAATAACATAACTAAAAAATATAATTATATTTAATAAATACATATTACCAAATTTACTTCGGCAGAACATACAAAATATTTACAAAGACAACACCATAAAGATTAAATTAAATAACAGATTTTCTGAAGAAGGAATTATAAATCGTGGTGTGAGACAACGCTGCCCCCTATCCCCAACACTTTTGCAATTTATATCAATGAAGTAATATGTTGCTGGAACAAAACATATAAATTTGGAATAAGAATATCAGAAAATAGAAAATTAAACACCCTATTGTTTGCAGATGACCAAATAATAATAGCAAATTCCGAAGATAATCTACAGAAAGGTCTGTATGAACTTAACAAAATTACAGAAGAATATGGATTAAAGATATCTACAGAAAAGACAAAAATTATGGCATTTCAAGGAGTAGATCATGTCAGAAGTAAAATTGTACTGGACAATAAAATTTTGGAGCAGGTGAATAATTTTACATATCTAGGATGCAATATCTCATATGAAGAAGAAAAGGATGTAAATGCAAAAATATCTAAATTTTTAAGAATTTTAGGGTTAATAAATTCTATCTTCAAGCCACAGTTAGTCCAAAAGCATTCAAGACTGAAAGTGTATAAAACACTGGCTCTTCCAACTCTTTTGTATGGTAGCGCAGTATAGACGTTGAAACAGAAGGATATACAGAGACTTAGATCTGCTGAAATGAGATATCTTCGGAGGACTGCAGGATACACACTACTAGATCACAAAACAAATGAAGACATCTTAGAAGAATTACACATGGAATCTTTAGAAAACAAAATTTCTGATTATAAGTCAAGATGGATGCAACATGTTCATCGAATGGAAGATCACAAAATACCCAAACAAATGTTAAGATATCAACCTGCAGGAAGAAGAAGACCAGGACGTGCACTCAAAAGACTTCTGGATGGTGTTTCTCTTGAGGCCGAAACAGGTCAACAAATGGCCTAAATTCGTGGATGTACTATGATGATGATGATGATGAAATACATATTAACAATAACATACATATTGATGAAGGATTCAGTGTGCCAAGGAGGATTTTTGGTTGGGATCAAGGCTTAATTTAGGTAAATTGCGCTAGAGCTGTGGATTCTCTTTTCTGTGGTCAGAGGAAATGCTTCATAAAAAAATGTTGCTTAATAAAACTTATTCAAATTTATTTTAAATTTGAATATCCAACATGACTATTTTTCGGTGGTAATATTCTTCACCATATACGTAAATCAATTCTTATTAAATATCGTTGATTATTTACGTTTAAGTATAAACAAATAACTTTTCTCAATTATAGAAACGTACAGATTATTAAATTTTACTTGAAGAGCTATTCTTGGTTCGACTCAGAATCAAAGTTGACATCAGAATGATAAATTTAACATGTTATAATATAAAGTTCACTTATTACGTCACATAACATTCTCCAATTATGTGCTGGCTGTAGCATTATTACCGCATATACTAATTAATTATTGCACTGTTAGCCAATAGCATAGAATCCATATATATATATATATATATATATATTAAAGTATTGAATTAACAATCAGAATGTATTTATATTATATTATGAAGGGAAATTGCGTACTGGACAGTCTAATATATAATAATAATTATATGTGGATATTCAAGTTGAAACAGGCAGGGGTGTTGAGTTTGCATAATATTACTCACCATCCCCCAGTCTAATACAGGGGCGTCGAGTCAAGATAAGATTACTCTCCATCCCCTAGTTGAATACAGTAAGATAACATGACTGGTAAATTCCAGTCTTCATACGTAACTTTAGAAGAGATATGTCCTTATTTGGAAATGAGGGTGATACATTCCAACTCAGCGTCCATGCCACGACCGCTTATCAGAGGGTTTATAACGGCTGATGCCCTTGGCATCAGGGCTTATTCTTCATGGTTCCGACCTCGTCTCTATGACAGTTAGAGACACAATATTGTAACTTTTTAATCATCGTCTTTAATAAATATATTAAATCAAGTTCTGCATTCACTGGAGTTCTTGGACTCACAACGAATCCTATCTTCAAATTGTCTGATGTATCCGAGGGCCAGGTCACGACAATTATATTGGTTAATAATTCTATTTAATGTAAGGTTAAACCCGATTGGTCATATAAAAAAGGTAAGTGCTTTTAATTCCAATCACAATTTAGTTTACTTTTATTTATAAGAGTATACAATTTTTCAGATTTTATTTTTAAAGTTTAACAGAAATATTTAGAATTTGACAAACATGAGTTAGGATAATTTTTAAAAGCAATATTAAGAACATCTTTATGTAGTAAAATAGTTTTATTAATATTATTAGATTTTAATTTTTTTATTTGACAATAACTAACAATTAGATATTAATTTTCTATTGAAAGTTAAATTTAAGTATAAAAAGAATATTAAAATACAAAATTATTTATTAACTTTAATTTTATTATTTAGACAATATAAAAATTCAACAGCAAATAAAAAATACACTCCTAAAATATGATCAGAATAAACTCACCTGTTTATAATATTATAGTTATGAGTGTATCAAGATGAAATTCAATAAAATTGATGTATCTAAAACATAAGGTATACCTCTTCCCAGCTAAGTTCGAATTGTAATGCAAACAAACCAGATGTATAACTACATTTTCCTTGGTCGAATATTGGTTTTAAGTTTAAGCACTATTAAAAGAACCCTTAAAAACACAAGAAAATAAACAAAAATTAAATTTTATAAAGTAATGGCTGTTCCTGTATTGGTGTATGGAAGAGAATGTTGGACGATTACCAAAAGACAAAAACAAAGATTGGAAGCAGCTGAGATGCGATTTTTAAGAAATATAGCAGGATATACTCTGCTGGATAAGAAAAGAAATGAAGATATAAGAAAGGAACTAAATATTTTCAAACTTACAGACCGAATAATTAAATATAGGAACGACTGGAAAGAACATATTGATAGAATGCCAGAAGGAAGATTTCCAAAATTATTGCTAAATTATAAACCACACGGAAGGAGAAATGTTGGTCGCCCACACAGAAGATGGTCTGAACAATTTTAACAATTCTAGCTTTCATGAAACCGGAACGAGTCAACAGGCTTAATCCCTGGATGATGATGACGGCTTTAAGCGTGTAAGAAAAGTAGTTCGCTCTGCAACACTCGAAAAAAAGAAAATAAAAATAATAAAAATATTATTATGTAG